>CP092867.1:66277973-66310609 GCA_030710605.1 Cordylochernes scorpioides | reverse complement strand
TAATGAGTGATGTTGTAGGGTAATGGATAAAAAAA
This sequence comes from Cordylochernes scorpioides, assembly GCA_030710605.1. Classification (NCBI taxonomy): domain Eukaryota; kingdom Metazoa; phylum Arthropoda; class Arachnida; order Pseudoscorpiones; family Chernetidae; genus Cordylochernes; species Cordylochernes scorpioides. The sequence continues at coordinate 66,310,574 of CP092867.1, read as the reverse complement.
AGAAAGAATCTTTGTATTTCATGAACTCGTTATCAGGAATTGTATATCGAGGAAGGATGGTCCAATAGATGAATTAATAATTTTAAAAAATGGTTGGCAACATGAACTCTATGGGAGACTATAGAGTTTGAGAGGAAGTGGGTTAAGGAGGTGTGAGTAAGTGATATAGGAAGATAGGTTTGGGGAATAGAGATAGAGAGAGGCGTCAAAAAAGGAATAATACTATTAATCTAATATAAATAAGGATATCATAAAATAGACGATCTTGAGGTAATAAAAAAATATATACTGTTGAAATAAATTCAAATGATGTTTAAAAGTTCGAAGTTGTAAAGTTTTAAAATCTATATATGATGACAGAGATGAAAAAATACTCTAAATTTAATAATTAAATGATTGATGAGGATTGAATATTCTAAGATATAATGACTAATGGTAATAGTAACATAAAATGTTTATAATAATGGTGGGATTTGAATGATTTATAATGGCTGAGTGGTTGAGGTATAGAAAAATAAAATAAATAAATATATCATACAAATATAAAAAGGGTGTAGCTTGATTGCTTTTAAAAATGGATGGCACTGACGAAGATAATTGTAATAATGATAAGGGTAACATTAAAAGATGGTATTCTAATTAATACAAATATTTCACACTGAGGGTTACAATAATGTAAATAGTAAAACACACAATGATGATTAAAAATATAAAATAAAGCAAATAAATTGTATGAAAAAATAAAAGAAAATAATAATATAAAATAAATAAAATGTTTGTTCTTCTGATAGGATCGGGAGGCCGAGTTGAGCTCATTGAAGAGCGACAGGGGCTCACCTTTGAGAAGCTTGTGGAGCCTCGCAGACCTGTACACGATGTCGTTACACACGGCTTACACTTGCCGGAAGAAGTTTTTCGCCGGATAGGTGCCATAGGGGGTACATAGGCACGTGGAGCCGTCACTTCTTAGAGGGCCTCGGTGAGTCGGTTTACCAAGTTGTCCAAACTGGGCCGGATGAAAGTAGCGGGCACCTCAGAAGCGTCCACGTAGTGTTCCCCGTCCTCGTCCATTGTCCTTTGTCCACTGTCCGCCATCATGATCCTGTCGACTTATGGGTAAGCCCGGGTAAGCCAACACAAGTAAGTTGGAAGCAGTCGGGGTTGAGTGGCAAGGCGTGCAGAGTGAGAAGTCCGCACGGGACAGTAAGGACAAAGTTTGGGATCAAAAGACGCTCTCCTAGTACGTTTCACGTGGCACCAGAACCAGGGGGAAGTTGAGGATTAACGGAGGAAAGCTCGGCGTCTTGAATGAAGCCGCGGAGGCAGGGAGGAACCAAAACGGCGGCCACGAGGGCCGCCGTGAGACCTAGCACTGAGCGGGTCCCTGTCCGAAAATACCCACTGTAACCTAACTAACTGTCAACATCCCGACCAACGCCTTTCTTTGTCCCTCTATGGATCCCCCGGGTGTCCACTGGCAAGCTGGTGTCACTTTGAGACGACTAGAAAAGACGTCATACTTTATTACTTACATATCACATTGTTTAAATTACGATATATATATATATTGTTACGTCATACTTAGACGTTGTGTGTGTCCTTTACTCAGTATGCCACAAAGATACGCATGTAAGTTCGAAGGGATTACAGCTAAAGTTAAAGTTGTATTGTATTTTACTCAACAGAAGGAATACAACAGTGGGACTTGCCTTCAACCTCCCCGTCAGAAGAATCTTTTGGGCCCTGGATGACACTCTTGTGAAGCGTTCCGCTCCCCACTATACACATGCAGCCTGGACTACACCGCTTTGCAGGATCAACCACACGCCTCGGAGGTATCTCCTTGCCACAGATCTCGATGTCACCAGACGACTTCTCCCGAAACTTTGAAGTCCTTCGGGCGCACCAACCCTCTTTAGGCCGACCGCTCTCACTTCCTTATTTCCTGACGACACCAACTGACCTATCTCTCTGCCGCCTCCTTCTCAGGAATCTGTCAATCAACACCTCCTTGTGGAGGGGGGCCCCTGCATACCTTTACCAGCTCTGCCCACATCTCCACATCATCTTCTTTGCTGCACCGCTTCAATATATAATATATGTGTGAGTTGGTTGCGTGCGTGGTGGCGTGGCTTGTGGAAAGGCCTCTGATAATATTATAATTATTTTATAAAATAAATAAATTTATTAGAAGCCTCGAAATATATAGAGAGGAAAGAAGTTACGGCCGCTGGAAGCAAGCCTTGTTGTTCGAACAAGGCGCGTGGAAAAAATCCCGGATGCCGCCCGCCCATGCGTAGTGAGGTGTTCTCCCAGCTCGCGGTTGCCGAGGCATAGTAAGGCCGCCACACTACTGCCCGTGTGTGTAATGAAGCTTTGTCCCAGTTCGCGTTCGCTGAGGCAAAGTGTGGTCGCCACACTGCTCCTTCTCCAGTAGGATCCTCTAAGCGATCCTATGTAATCTTATTGGCTTGCCGAGTTCGGGTCTTGGGAAAACATCTGTCTTTCTGATGTGGAAGCGGGCTTGAGGCGGTCGATTGACACCCACGTGGATTTTTTTTCAATTTTCAGTTTGTAAATTTTGAGTTTCCAAGATAGGACTTCATATGGACCGTCGTGGGGGAGCTAGCGGTGGCAATATCAGGTCCCGACTTAGATAGACATGGGAATATGTCTAGAGTGGTTTGGGCACGTATACGTGGCGGTTCCCATGTGGCCTGCTTGGTGTAGGTTTCAGAGATGCCATGGCGCGCTTGAATTCCTCCAGCTACGGTTCGGTAGGCGAGCTTGCAGAGGGGGGTCCTCGAAAAATGTTCCTGGAAGAGGTAGGGGCTTCCCATAAACCAACTCGGCGGTTGTGGTGCTAAATCTTGCCTTAGCGACGAACGAATCCCTAAGAGCAGCAGGGAAAGTTTCAAGGACCAGCTCGTGGAGTCGTGACAGCGGTGGGAATTTTTCAGCGGTCTGTGGAATCTTTCCACGAGGCCGTTTGCTGCTGGGTGGTAGGGTGATGTCCTTATTCTATTGATTCCCAGAAGCCGTGTCAACTCACCGAAAGATGCTGATCCAAACTGCCTGCCTTGGTATGTAGTCACCTTTGCTGGCACGCCAAAACGGGATATCTAGACCGACAGAGAGGCATTTGCTACTGTTTTGGCGGTGATGTCCTGTATGGGTAGGGCTTCGGGTCACCTAGTGAATCGGTCTACGCAGGTGAATATTAACCAATAGTTTTCATTCTGTGGTAGTGGTCCGACCAGGTCAATGTGAACATGACTAAACCTTCCGCCCGGTGTGCACAATCCTTCTTGGCGTAATGGGCGGTGACCATCCTTGTAGTAGCTCGTACTCCGGGGCGAGACAAGTTGTGGTATGCAGAAAAAAAATATGCAGCGACAGGATGCGGGTTCGAATGGTCTGGGTTTTGCTGTGGAAACGTCACAGTACAGGGAAATGTTCGTTTCTGGGATTCGTACTTTTTCCAGTTGTAGTGAGATGTGGTTTTCCGATGTCAAGAGAGCTTGTAGCTCCTGGTCTACTGCTTGCGCTTCGGCGAGGGATTTCGGGTCATAATGTTGGTTATGGGAGATGAATTCCACACGTCACAGGAAATCTGCATGTACATTTCACAGCACGCGATGTCGCGGATGTCTGTTGTGAACGGCCCGATGAAATCGAGGTGTCAACATTGGCGCGACGAGGCTTTTCCCAGATTTTGTTGGGAGGGCGTTTGTGAGAGGTTTGTGGTCTGTATAGACCGGGAAATTGTCGCCCTTCCAATAAATGCCTGAAATGCTGGATAGCCAAGTATAACGTCTGTAGTAAGCGTCTGTCCGTAATGAAGAGCTGGCGAGTAAGGCCTGCGTAGAAGCGACTGACGGCGGGGCGTAATCGTTTCCCTGGACCTTGAAGTTGCATGGTTGAAAGCACTTCCTAGCTTACGCTCCAAACTTCAAATGGTTCCAGCAAGTTCCTGAGTTTCTTTTTGTGTGGTGGGTCGGGTACCTAGCGTTCGGATAGCGATTGTGTGGGGTGTTCATGGATGACTTCAAAGCTTCGATTTGCGAATGCAGGTCTTTGATTTGCGTTATCAGCTGTCGGCGGACTTCCGCGCTATGACCCTGTGCTTGGTTGGACCACTGCTGAGACCGTTGGCAGTGTGGCTTCGTGTATGTTTTCTGCCATTTCCGCCAGCTTACTCAATGACTTCTGATCTCCTATGGGACGTCCATCCAGTACCTGTAAGAATTTTGTTTGTTTTGATTGACCGAGTCGTTGGTGAAGGCGTGCTTTCAGCGCATCGTATTTACCAGAGGTGTGGGGGGGGGGGGGGGGCGTTACGATGTTCGCGACGTAGGTAAGGGTTGGCTGGCCTAGGCTTGTTACCGTTACTTGGAATTTAGTTTTCGTCGCGGGAGATCTCGACTAGACCGAAAGCGGCTTCTAGCTGGCTTATCCACAGTTCAACGGCGTTGGGTCAGAATGGTGGTGCACGATAAGCTAATCTTGATATTTGGAAGGTTGCCGTGGATGTTGGCCCTTCTGGATGTTCCGGAGTTGCGTCTTGCATTCTGGGGCTGTTGAAAGTTTTGTGGATGAAATAATAATTAAAATAATAGAGAAGTGTGATTAAAATAACTTTTGGATCACGTCCCGGCTCACCAATTTTGTGGGATGGTCGCGTGCGTGGTGGTGTGGCTTGTGGAAAGGCCACTGATATAATTATAATTATTTTTATAAAATAAATTTATCTATTTAAAGTGCCGTAATATATAGAGAGGAAAGAAAAAAACAGCCGCTGGAAGCAAGCCTTGTTGTTCGAACGACGCGCGTGGCAAAATTCCCGGATACCGCCCGCGCATGCGTAGTGAGGTGTTCTTCCAGATCGCGGTTGCCGAGGCGCAGTGAGGCCGCCACACTATTGTCCGTCTGTGTAGTAAAGCTTTGTCCCATTTCGCGCTCGCTGAGGCAAAGTGTGATCACCATGAATATAAATATATATATGTAATAAGTTGAGGTCTGGTAGCCTCTTGTAGAATCCTGTCGACTCTCGCTATAAGCTGTGGTAACCGGTGGTCAAACCTGTAGTAGCCGAGAGGGACAGTCAGGGCGTGGAGAGTTTTCCAGTACCTCTCTGCACTTTGGAAGACCTTTAACAGTTTTCACAGAGTACAGGCAGTCGTGGTCGAGGCAGAGCGGAAAGCTTGGGAATGTCCACACACACAAAACGAAGAGACACAGCTGTAGTAGGAAAGTTCCATGAACAGATAGGAGTTGAGCTAAGCAAGATGGAGATAAGAGTTTCTTACTGTTTTACATGGTCGATGAGGTGGTCCTGGCTATAAGCGACAAGGGCTCGCGCCGACGGTGAAGAGATCACTGCGGACTAACTATCTATTGTCGGCTAAAACCGAGGTGTTTAAATACCATTCCCGAGGAGGGGGGGGGGGGGGAGACATCTGCGAATTTGAACTTTGAACGTCTGAGGCATTCTGCACCCTTTGGACCAGATGGCAACGGGCTGCCGAATTCCTTTTCAGGGTTGTTGGATTTCTCACTCGATTTTAGACGTTTTTGAACTACTCAATCTTGCTTTAAACTCAGCTCTTAATCTATTACATAGTTTTATTTATTTGTCTTTAGTTTGTACAAAGTACATTACATATGGTGATGCAATGACACAGATTAATCATGCATATAATTATTTATAGATGTGTTTCTATATACCACATGACAATCTTGTTATAAGTAATTATACAATATAGGGTTGTTGGTTTAAATTACCATAGATGAGCCCCTGGAGTGAAAGGGTTTATCCGGGTTTAAACGGATAAAGCCTCTCTAACACAGGTAAGTAATTAAAATTTCTTTTAATTAATTTAAACTTTGAGGGTTAAAAAAGGGCTATAACAAGATGTTGTGTTTGGATATATCTGCAAATTCTAAAAAAAATACAACTTATGTTTAATTAAAAAGTTATGATATTCATATAAAAGAGAAATTAAGATAAAACCTTTGTTTGATAAAAAATAATGATGATGTTTTAAGAGATTGTTGGCGGGCGTTGGAAAGGGTTAGTGGTTAAAGAATATGCAATTGTAAGTATTACACAGGTAATCAAATACTTAGGTCCAGGTGCAAAGCGAGGATATAGACTTGTGCGTCTTCCGAGGCAATGTTTCACCTGTGATCCTGTATAAGGGTTACAGTGCTTTGTCACAATTGTAGGGTTATTGCGTAGAAAAGTTGTTGAAGAACAAGTTGTTAATATGATTGAAAGGGGTGAAATGGAGTCATGCGTTAAGTAGAATTGTTGTAGCGACAGTAGGTGATCTGACTTGACTTAAAATCAAAGGTTGATTGTGGTCCGCTAGAGCTAAAAAATTGAGTTGTGAGAGTTGTGGACGCTTTGGGTTTGCGTGGGTGATTATGCTCTAGGGATGATTGTAGTAAACTTTTGAAACGCGTTCAAACCAGAAGTTGGGATTTTTACACCTGGGGAACTTTGATCAAAGAGTTTGTTGAAATTATGAAATCAAAAAATAATTGTCAAGCAGTACTGTCGTTTTTCTACGATGATGTGAAGCAATGACTGAGAAGATAGTAGTGTAAAGTACACTGAAGTGGTTTGAGAAATAGATTGTTGTATGCCCGAAAGTTAATGATAACATAGTCATTTTATATAAAGGTATAAAAACAAATATAAAATGAATAAAATATAGAAATATCATTGTGGTTGAATAAAGTTTAAGTGGATAAAATCAAACAATCAATATATAAAAGTGATAATAATGAAGAATTAAAGTGATTTTTGACAACAAATATATCTTTTGTAATACTAAAATAATATTATGAAAAATAAAATTGATTTTTTTTATATATAATGTTGGATTAAAAGCTAGTGATTATATAATTTAAAGGCAAAAATAAAAATAAAATATTTTATACAAAAAAACAGAATATAATTAAAGATTGTGATCTCAATTTAACATGTAAAATTTTTGATATGTAGAAAAATTAGAGATTTACACGGAATCCAAATATTAAAAATGTTCAATTTAAGGTAGGTCTTGTTCAAATTCAGATATCTAAATATTTAAAAGTTAGGTTAAGAAATCGCTGTTAATGTAGTAAGAGGAATGCGGGACATGGGGATGGAAGGACTGGGGGCCTCTGGGGGGAAGAGTGGCGATGGATTTAGGTGTCCATTCTTACGACCGGGGTGCGATTTGTATTGTTTTTAAAGGGGCGATATGGGGGAAGTCTGCGTCGCACGTTCTTTACATTCTTTCTCTTCGAGTCTGGTTATTTCGGGGTATGGATTAGGATGAGTTATCAGATTTGGGGTATAACATTGAACATTGGTGGGTGGCAAACTTGTGACAGAATGGGGTGTGTTATTAGAAATTTGTGGAATTTTTCTGAGGTAAAAGCGGTCGCTCTGTCAGATAACAGACATTTTGGAAATCCTTGTTGTAGTACAGTTTTGAGAGTTTGAATGTACGTTAGGGTACTGGTTTACTGGTTAAACTCCCTTTGAGAGTGGTGAAAGCTTGTTGGTAGTTTTATGGTGTATTTGAAAGAGGTAGTTTTATCGGTTTTCGTAAGTGCTGTGTTTCGACGTTGTTGCGGAAAAAAAAATGTTATTCAATGATGTCAGGTTTAGATGTGGGTAAAAGTGTGACTTTCGACGGGACACGCTTTGGGGTGAGAAGTGTCACAGGCATGAAGGCGTCTTTGTGGCCTTTTAAGTGAGAAAAATTGTTGTGATGCGCTGTGTGACACGAGTGAGTGAATTGAATGGAAAGGTGTCACGTGAAATCTTTGTTTTTGGTACAGCATCTAACTTGTTTCATCATGAACAACAAATTTACTAGTCATGAGTGGTGGTTGTACGAAACACATCGAGATATCTTGGTTGTTAGTGAATGTGGCACGTTTAGTGGCGACGGAGCTTGTGTTGCTCGAATTCGATTTGTTGCTAAGTCGCGCGCTAATAGATGGTGGCCAATTGTAGAAAGTGATGGGAAGTGTGTTGTAGTTTGTTGAGAGAGATGTGTGAATAATTAATAATTATGCATGTAAAAGGAAAGGACGGGGGAGTGTAGCTATGTTGGGATTTAATGATTGTAATAGTTTTGGAAGACTGTGACTTAATTTAGCTACTGACGTGGTAGTTGATGGGATTTTTATTTTTAACTTTTTTTGGGAAAGATAGTTACTTTTCTAGTTGTGATTTTGAAGATATTGTATCTTTCGATTTTTGCAATTTAAAAAAAAATGCGTTTCACACCTATGTTTATTAAAATTTGAATATATTTTTTAAATCGTTGATTATGGTAGTGCGAAAATTATCCTTGTAAAAGGGGCAATGGCGTGATAGTGACTTATCAATTGAATGAGGCGTTTATATAAAATATTGAACATAAAAATGATTTTTGCAAAGTTTTGAGCATTTGATTAAGAAATTGGTGTTTTGGTATAAAAATAAGATATTAAGTAAAACAAACAAATAAGTTTAGAATTATGATTCGAGTAATTAAAAAAAATAATAATTTTTTTTTTTAAATGTAAAATTGAAAGTAATGAATTAAAATTTATAATTTGCTTAAAATAAAATAAAAATTGATAAATGAGGGTGTAAAAGATTTAAAATTTGAATTGAAATGATATAAAAATGGTAAAAATTGATTTTAAAATGATTACAGTGAAAATAAACATTAAACTTATGGAAAATCAAGTTAGGAGCATGAGGAGAAAGTTTTTAAAAACTCACAGTTTTGAGGATTGTTCAGTCAGGATACTTGGTCTTTAGTTGTCGTCCTGATGAAGGGGAAGACGCTCCAAGTAGAGCTTGTAGAAGCTTGTGACTTCTGTTTGGTGACGGCGGCATGTCGCCTGGAAGGTGGTTACGTTGTAAGGACGAAGGTGGGGAACTTCTCACCGGCTTATTTTGCGGGATTTTCGGCTGTGTCGTTGGGGGGGAAGATTGATTGGTCGTTTTCGTTGGACTGGCGGCGGGTTTGTTCCTCCATCTTTGCTCTTCTCTCTTTTCTATCTGGACAGTCTTCTTACCTTCTTCACTGTGGTGTCCTTCGTTTGGGTTATCCTGTCGGCTCTCTGTAATAATATGTGGTCTGGTAGCCTCTTGTAGAATCCTGTCGACTCTCGCTTTAAGCTGTGGTAACCGGTGGTCAAACCTGTAGTAGCCGAGAGGGACAGTAAGGGCGTGGAGAGTTTTCCAGTACCTCTCTGCACTTTGGAAGACCTTTAAACAGTTTCCACAGAGTACAGGCAGTCGTGGTCGAGGCAGAGCGGAAAGCTTGGGAATGTCCACATACACAAAACGAAGAGACACAGCTGTAGTAGGAAAGTTCCATGAACAGATAGGAGTTGAGCTAAGCAAGATGGAGATAAGAGTTTCTTACTGTTTTACATGGTCGATGAGGTGGTCCTGGCTATAAGCGACAAGGGCTCGCGCCGACGGTGAAGAGACTAACTGCGGACTAACTATCTATTGTCGGCTAAAACCGAGGTGTTTATATACCATTCCCGAGGAGGGGGGGGGGGAGACATCTGCGAATTTGAACTTTGAACGTCTGGGGCATTCTGCACCCTTTGGACCAGATGGCAACGGGCTGCCGAATTCCTTTTCAGGGTTGTTGGATTTCTCTCTCGATTTTAGACGTTTTTGAACTACTCAATCTTGCTTTAAACTCAGCTCTTAATCAATTACATAGTTTTATTTATTTGTCTTTAGTTTGTACAAAGTACATTACATATGGTGATACAATGACACAGATTAATCATGCATATAATTATTTATAGATGTGTTTTTATATACAACATGACAATCTTGTTATAAGTAATTATACAATATAGGGTTGTTGGTTTAAATTACCATATATATATATATAATCTTAAAACTCAAATATTTCTATATTTTAAAAAATATATATATTTTATTTTTATTCATTGATATTTTTACTTTTGGTTGTCATCGTTAACTGAACCTCAACCCTTTATCTTAACGATCCTTTGTCTTATCAACCCTTTATCTAACAACACAAACAAATTAATTCATAACATATATATATCAAGCATAAATTGGCATATCCTGACCGCTCACATGAGCATTTTTCAACACCTTGTTTTTTTTTTATTTTTCATCTATTTACCTTGTCGCGAAGAAAAATAACACTACAACACAAAATTGAAAAAAAAATATTCTCCTCCTCAAATAAACAAAACATTTTCTGGGTTAACTTTTTGTGCTGATTAACGTGGTTTCAATACTTCTTTTCGATTAGTTCAATTCCTCAAGTTATAGATATAATGCCTTTTACCCATGATATTCATCTATTGGAGGAAAAGTTATGGCATTAAACTTATTACTATATGAATAAATGCGCCAAAGATAGTGCAAATGAAGAAACAATATTGTACAAATATGCATGTTTATATAGTTTACTTCAATAACTGACCTTAGATATATATATTTATTAAACTTCTCACTCTATATCCATATAAATTTTAATTTATATATATATATAAATCTAATTTCTTTGCCTTTCTTTTTCAAAAATATCAGGAGAATTGTTTTATATATAAGATGGAAGGTCTTAACAAAAAGCTGTGTAAGCGAAAAAAACATTTTATTTGTTTTAATAAACATTATTTATAAAGATGCAGTAATATTTAGGATATAATAAAAAAAATATTCATGGAAATAAAGATTTTTTCTGTGAAGTCTATTATATTTTGCTTGTCATCACGCATCAGATTCCAATAATAATCCGCTACCATATATGTTGATTACACAGACCATATTGTATCGTTGCTCAATGATTTTAATATCTTGGTGGAAGCGTTCACCTTGTATTTCGCTCTCTAAACCGAGATTATCAGGGAAAAAGTTTAAATGTGAATCCATAAAATTAAATTTTAGATTCGTTATACACACACTCAACCTAATGGAATTTGTAAATCAGATTTTCGACAATTTTCGCATAATTCGGTGACTTATTATTGCCTAAAAAGTGTTTGACAACGTCGATAAGTGCAAGCCAAGCATTTTACTCATCTTCTTTCAATATTGCAATAAACTCTTCGTCATTTATTAGTTTACGATTTGAGGTCCAATGAAAATACCTTCTGTTATCTTTGAAACAACTAATCTTCGGAAATTTAGTTATTAAATATTTGACAGAATCACTATCTTTATTTAAAGCCTTTACAAAATATTTCTTCAACCCTAATTTGATATGTAAAGGGGGAAGAAGCATTTTTAGTTTATGGAAAAGCGGTTCATTTTCAACGTTTTGTTCACATAAGCGAAGCATACTTCTTTCAGGCCACACATTTTTCTGTATATAATGATTATTTCTGTCTCTGCTGTCCCACTTGCATAAAAAGCAAGGATACTTTGTGTTTCCTTTCTGAAAGCCCTGTAAAATTCATATTGTACCCTATTACGATGGTCAGAGATTTTGGTTTGTGGTGACAAGAGGTTCCTTTGTTTTAATCTTGATCCAAGGATTTCTGCTGCTTCTTTTGATAGCCCTAGATCCCTAACTAGATCATTTAATGATGCCAGATCAAATAAATGTGGAATGCCACTTTCATTTGAAATAAATTCAAGGTCTTCTAATTGATGATAAACTGCAAATGCTGTGTGCTAATATCATTTTTGATATAGGATTCTTAAACCGTTTTAGGAAACGGTATGGGATTCTCGATGTCGTGAGGAATAGGTTGCCTAGCTGATGGTATATCAGGATAAAAGTTAGTTTGCTTCTTTTTGCTATTAAGGCGTGTGATTTTGCAGTCACAGAAATAACAATCGTCATGATGATATTTTGGTTCTCGCCAATCCATTGGCACACCAAAGAGCATACCTTTTGATTTCCCCAATTTCATTGCAAAAGCCCTAGATAGCACGTTCCGCAAACACTATGGGGGAATCACCACTGGTTTTAATAACCTAAGGCCACACCAAAATATCCTTTATAGCATTTTTTTTTATTTGTTAAAGATTTTCTTGATATAAAATTGCAATGGTATGGATTTCATCTAAATGATGATAAAATTTTATGCTTACAAACTCAATATCTTCAAATATTTTGATGACAGCGATGACTTCGGCTTCTTTATAAATTTAAATATTTTCAAATATTTTTTTAAAAATTGAGCTAATTTTTAAAAATGTAGGTTATATTAATGATATACGGATTGAAATTTACTAGAAACAACTTTCAAATATTGAGAAGTAAAAAGTGTGTGTACTAGTGTCATCAAATAGGCTTCCGAATTACTTTAAATATTATTTAATTAGTTATAGGAAAGATTTTAAATATAAAATAAAAGTTACTATGTACATGAGCCAAATTGACCCAGCAGTTTGAACAAAAGGGGAGAACTGAGTTTTTCCTCCTTTAACTTGGCGCCACAGTTTTCCTCAAGGGAATAAGAGGGAATATTAGGAAACTCTGTCCCCCATACATTACTCTCTCCACAAGAGAAACAGAGTCCCGCTGTTTACTACTCGGTCACATGACCCTGGGCAATCTCTTCTTGGGCTTCGGGGTGGTGGTAGAGCTTCATTCTGACTACATGGACGATATCTTGGGTTTTTTCGTCTTCTCCTAGTGTTCGTCACGCCTTCAACTTGATAATTTACACTCGATTATTTCTGATCACTCGATAGGGTCCGAAATAATTCTTCAATAACTTCTCCGAGAAGCCAACGGTACGGACTGGAGTGAACACCCACACCAAATCACCTTCCTTGTACGTCACCTCCTGATGCTTCTAGTCGTAGCGTTCTTTGTCTTTGCTCTGAGCCTGTAGGGTGTTAAGACGGGCTAAGATCCGTGCGTCCTCAGCGTTGGTCACCAGATGGCCTACATAATCTTCTGCAGTTCCTACCAGCTGGTACGGCAGTATAGAATCCAGCCAACTTCCCGGCCGTGGAAGAGGAAGAACGGGCTGTATCCTGTTGTCTCTTGTCGAGCGGTATTGTAGGCGAAGGTCACATATGGTAGGATGTTGTCCTAATTTTTCTGATCAACGTCAACATACATCGAGATCATGTCAGTCAGAATCTTGTTGAGTCTTTCTGTGTTCTGTTGTTTGAGGGTGATATGTTGTGGTAAATCTGTGAATTGTTCCGTTTAGATTATTTATTTCTCGTATGGTCTGAGACATGAAATTTCTTCCTCTGTCAGTGATGATCTCCCGAGGAGCACCGTGCTTGAGTATGACGTCTCCAATAAGGAAGGTTGCTAATTCAGTAGCTTCCGCTGTTGTCGCGGCCATTGTTACCGCAAATCTGATGAGATAATCAGTTGCGACTATTATCCATTCATTTCCCGTGTGAGATATGGGGAATCTTCTCAGATAATTATTTTCTATCTTTTGAAAAGGCGAGGAAGTTGGCGGTATTAGAACCAAAGGTTAAAAGGGTTTCTCAGGTTAGGTTACTTCGCTGGCTTTCTTTACAGTGAGTTATGTATTGGGAAACTGTCCTATAAAGTCCAGGCCAATAGAATCCAATGAACCAATAGAATGTAAACATCAAAGTTGGCGTCATGGCCTCTACCTCTGTCCCGTGGGCTGTCCCCGATCCCTCTTTGTGTTAACATCTAGCCCTGCCTCTGCTTCTTGTTGTCCGCGTGTGGGAAGATCGTCAACACTCGCCTCACGTACACGACTGCCAGTTCATCCATACGTCGGCACATTGCAACAATATTACAGAAAGTCGACAAGATAACTGAGGACAGCAGCATGCAGAGGATGACAGAGGCACCGGTGGTCAACGGCGCATTCGTGTGGATGCTCCTTCTACTTTCCCTCCACCTTGACGATCCAGTGGACCATCTCAAAGATGCCATGCGAGGACTAGCTGTACCTCGCACCGAGCAGGTCATCATCGCCCCCATCGACAGCTCCTGCGCCACGAGCACCGTCTTCCATCGGCTCGAACAAGCAGACAAGATCCATCGAAAAATCCAAGTATTGCCCCGCCAGCCAGCATCGACGATGTCCCATGGCAACCACCGCAAAAAGTGATCACCAAGCCTCATCGCAAGCGACTCCACAAGACCCATTCAAGACATCCATCTGGTAGGAGAAATTTCTCTACAGAACTATTTAATGTAACACTATCTCCGTTTTTTTCCGCACTGAATTACTACTCATTCGATACCATTTTTATAATAATAACATTATTATTATAAATCCATCAATTTCATTATTTTACCTGCCCCTATTACTAACTCAATTAATACAACTTTAGATATGTATAAAACATTTTAACCTTAATCAATTATATTATTCATTATTATTATTTTGTGTTCCATTTAACCATTCATTAGCAATGCCGTCAGCCATCAACAACTAATTATTTCTTTTTTTTTCTTCAAATCGTAATCTTCATCATCTCTAGGCTTACACACATATTATGACTTCAACCATCTTTCTCATCATTTTAAAACTTTTAATATATTGACAACGTCATTTATATTTTTTATTTGTCAAGATATTTTTTAATTTATATATTTTATCTATTTCGTTTTTCTAATTTTTATCGTTGACGTATTCTAACCTACCCTGCCCATACATTCTCATGCAATACCCCAAGGAATTCCTGTTCGCCAATTTTTTTTCATTTTTAATCCAACTGAAAAATCCTTCCCTCGCTATATCATTCCCAATAGTGAGTTCAGGATACCCAGTTAGATTATTTTTCTCATCACCCGGCACATCATTACCAATCTTCATATATATATTTTTTTATTACCATTCAAGTCGGGTGAAATAATCATTGGCAACAGAACAACCCTTGCAACTACCTTCCCTCTCTTCATTCCCCCTAGCTAATGTATTTCCCTCCAGAGATTCTTGCTCGCCAGAATTTTTTTTTGTTAATCCAACTGGAAACATCCTTCCTCGCTATATCGTTCCCAATAGTGAGCTCAGGACACCCAGCTAGATTATTTTATTTTTCCTTTCTTTATTTCACCCGGTTCATCATTTTTATAATTTTATAATTTTTATCTTTTTTTTTTCATCATACAAGCCGGGTACCATCATTATTGGCAGTAGTACATCTCTTGCGTTTACCTTTCCCTTTCCACATTCTTCAACCTACATACCTCTCCCTGCTAGTCTGAACTGATGATGCAAACGAAACATCAGGAACGTTCTGTTAATGAAAACAGTACCTCACTAACACAAGTTCGTACTGCATTGCAGAACTCATTAAGCTATTTCTTTGCAGGAACATACTCAGACTTCCCATATACCCTCATTAACCCTCTGCGTCAACTTATAATCTTAGTTCAACTTAATAATTTTATGCTTTTCTTTTAGTTATTTTTTCATTCAATGGGTTCTAATTTTTTTTTTTCTATAAGTAAATTACTTTTGCGGCATTTCTAATTTTATCTTGCATATTTTCTCAATTTTATCATTTATTCTTATGTATTTTTCTTTTTATCATATTATATATCTTATTGATACGTCATCATTAATATATTGTCCTATATTTATAATAATTTTAACTAATTTGTGCCCAATTTATTTCTTTTGATTTTATAATAGGTTTGTTAGGTCATCATTCATGTTATTTCATTTCCCCCAAACAAACATTCATCACCGGGGGCACATTCTATCGTATATTTTAAACTGTATAATAATGACACTTTCTATTTGCTACCACCCCCATATTTTGTATATATGCTATATCTTTATTAATATAACCTGTACACCCTTTTTGTATATAAACTAAAATTGGTGATGTCAAAATAAAAATCCAAAGAGAGAGCGGTCAGCTGGTGGCAGCAGGGACAGAGGGTTAAAAAAGGCAACGCCCAGCCCATGTGGGGGTCCCGAGGGACATTCTTATAGAGACCTCTGAAAAACAAGAAGGGGGTCAGCAGATGTTCTAGAGGTGTTGCTCGGGAGTTCGCTTCAGGCTCTCTCTCTCAGGCAGTCTGTCTCTCCAAGTCTCGGTGATAAGCATCGAAGTTGGTGTCATGGCCTCTACCTCTGTCCCGTGGGCTGTTCCCGATCCCTCTATGTGCTAACATCTAGCCCTGCCTCTGCCTGCGACTGCCAGTTCATCCATACGTCGGCACATTGCAACAATATTACATATATATAATATATAAATATTTTTAAATTTACAAATATTTAAATATAACACTGGTCTACACTGAAAAATATATTTTTGGTATGCATCAGTTTCTGACTCAATTCGAGGAGCTGATCACGAATATAATGTCAGGTTTTATGTATCTCATCAATTTTTATAGAAATAACATATACATATTCAGGCCACAATGTGGTACATCAGTCCATATAAGCGGGACGAAAAACACGTTGAACGCAACTAAAAATTGATAACGTCATACCAAAAGGTACTTTATTTACTGTAGTAGAAGAAAACCGAATCTATACAAAAAAATGTAAAATGCTATACAGTCAATCCTTCATTAATTTCAACCTTTTTGATTTTCTCTTATAAGTGTATTACGGCAGGTCGTGGGACAGATTCCAGCAGTAATCTGCCATCATGTGGTAGTCCCAGACACCTTGATATCTCTCTTCCATCACTTTCATGTCTTGATGGAATCGCTCGCCTTGTTTATCACTATATGCACCTAAATTATCAGGGAATTTGTCCAGGTGGACTAAGCAAGTAGTGAACCTTGATACTTATATTTACACAAAGCTTCATAGCTTTTAAAAATTTTTTGGACAAGCTCTTTGTAATTATCGTCTCTTCTATTACCTAAAATTCCATGTACTACATACAGCCTTAAAAGCCTGACCATGCTGCTTCTTCAATTCCATTCATGGTTATCAGAAGATTTTTGTCATTCAGGAGCCTCTTGATTTGAGGTCCGGTAAAAACTTCTGCTTTTATCTTTTCTAGGCTAACATTAGGAAAAAACGACATATATATTTGAAGCATTCTCCATCTTTATCTAGAGCCTTTACAAACTGCTTACATAAACCTAGCTTTATATGTAATGGTGTTCGAATGTTTTCTTCCCGACACACCAAAGATTTTCTAATCACATGAGGCTTTTCCTACTGTAAGTTCATCTCGAAGAGGCCATTTGTTTGTTTTCCATGTATTTGCCGTGCCCTGCTATCCCACATGCATAAAAAACAAGGATACCTGGTGTATCAGCTTTGAATATCCCAGTAAAAAGTTAACTATTTTTAAATCAACGCGAATAAACCAATTATGCTCATTGTATTTGATTTTATTCAAGATGGATTTTATATTTTTAACATTCTCCTTAATTTTTGTTGTATACACTATTGTAATAGATGCATATTTATTTCCATTATGTGTAAAACACATTTGAGGCTACGCACGGAACCATCGATAAATAGACGCTAATCTTCAGGACGGTATTCTTCTAGTTTTAAAAGGTCTAGTAAGCCCTTACATTCGTGCAATAAACCAGATTTGCATCCTGCTGATGAAAGGAAGGAACGAAATTTCTCTTTTCCGATAAAATGTTACGTTGACATCGTATTCGTATTTATTTTAATCTTGATGAAAGCAGTTCCGCATCTTGCTTTGAAAGCCTCATAAACGTGTCAAATCATTCAGTTTTGGTTGTGAAAATCGTTTGGACATTCTTTTTATCTATATTTCATACTATCAGAATCATCCAGTTCGATTTATTTTTGTGTGGTGTTTTCTGATTCATCATAAAGATGATTATTAGCACTAAATGAAAAAACTGGGAGGGGACTATTTGGGCTGTGTAGTATTGGAAGTCTAGCTGAATATAGGTATTTGTATATAAGCTTTTTATTACCATTCCTGTTAAAGTGTTTCAAGTCTTGTCCGAAAAAGTAAACAATCATTGTAATGATTTTTTGGCTCTCGCCAAACCATAGGGATCCCAAATGTCAGTTGCCTTTCGCCCTTTGTCCACAGGCGCAGTGTTTCGACACACGTTTTGCATACCTTATGTGGAGCCCATGTCTTGTCCAGGTTTCCTAATTTTATGCCAAAATATGTGAAATACGCCCGCTTTACAAAGTCTGTTATTGCATTTCTTTGCGCTTTTACAGTATATTCGCCACATATATAACAGAAAATATTTGGGGTCGTTTTTGCACGATCTTCTTTTGGAAACCATGTCTGGAAGTAAATTTATTAATTTGTAAAAAAAAATATTTTTCATAAAGTTGATGGCATAGTTTTCAAATGAATGTTGCTTGAAATAATAATTTGAATTAAATTTAATCTGTGTGAATAAAATATATTTTCATTAAAAATAAAAATATACTTATTTAAATTTTGACAATTTCAAATTAGAAGTGATGGTATAATGTTCGGAAGGGATTAATTTATTTTACTTGTTACAATTTTCTTTTTATATGAAGATAATGGCGTATGTTTTAGAACTTTGAAATGTGATGATTGTAAAAATTATGAAGCAATAATGATGACTTGGCAGTTTTCTTTATGAAAATATTATTTTTGTGAAATACACTCTATGATCATTATCTATAGATTTTGATGACATACAGAGAACCTAAAAGCAGATTCGGAATCAGCGCCATTGGATTACCCAAAAATCATTTCGAATGCTCAAACATCAAAAACTTTTTATAATTTTGTAGATATTTTTTAAAATATATATTTCAATTGAAATACTCTAAAAAAAAATAGTTCAGCTTCCGCCATTGTACAATTAGAGCTTTAAGAGTTAAAATAAGAACGGAGGGGTACGATCATCGTATATTAAGAGGGAACAAATCAAATATCTAATAAAACAAACACTTGCTAGTCAGTTACTTTACATTAAGCTTGGAATTCTTGATGATTGTCCTCCGCCGCCTTTATTTCGACTTCTATAGATCTAGCTGTTCAATATGGAAGCTTAAATATTTATTTTTTAGTGGATTTTAAATTATATTCTTTCTAAAAATATATTTTAATTAATTATTTTATCTAAAGATTTAAATATGTGTGTGTGGATTGCCTTATATTCAGAAAAAATAATATCATGTCATAATTTGCCTGATGCCCAAGATGTATAATTTCTTTCCGCCATAATTAGTACGTTAAAATGTAAATACAAATTAATCCATTTATAAATCTGTACAAAATAAAGGTGGGAGCCAGCGCGCGCGGGCGAAGGCCACGCCTCCGCCGCGTGCTCGCGCGCTCACGAGTGTGGAACAAGTTCTTTTTTGACACATACATGCACAACGGCTGCTCCCTTTCATTCGACCACGACGGATACGACATATATATAATTAACAATTTCTCCTACAGTCCTTACTGCGATGGAAAAATATTTGAAGGGCCTGACACCTCTCTCTGTGATAAACCCTCTCCTCATCTATCCGGCCACTGAATTTCAGTAAGGACTGTAGTGGTTGTTATATATACATATAGAAAAAAGGCATATATTGGGTTGTTAAACCTTATTAGTCCTATGTTACGAGGGAAAAGTTCGCCTCTCTTTATCTGCGAAATGACTGATTGTCTATTGAGCTAAAACACGTAAGTAGGTGTTTCTAGATAACTGGATAATAATCTAGTTTTATGAAAATGTTTTTTTTTTTATATAAATTTCTATTGGATCAGCAATCAATTCTTTAAAATTCTGTCTTTCTTATGTTAGATTATTTCTACTAGAGTACTAATATTTTGGAAATATATATATATATATAATAAATAGTTATTTAATTTTATAGTCCAGTTTTGTATTAAGATTATCTTCACTATTATGATCATTTAAATTCAAATTATAAAATTTGTAAAATGTTATTAATTTGTAGATAGAGGGAGAAAAAAAAATCCTTTACTTCTAATACATCCTCAAGTTATTATATATTTATAATTAATAACAATAAAAATTAACAACGTAACGTCTATTACATCGGCTTTTACACGTCATTTAGACATACTCTAATCCTATATATAGAATAATCGAAGAGAGAATATATATAATAGTTAGAAAAAGAGAGAAAGACAGAACCATGCACTTTTAATCAAACTAATAATAAGGAAAAAAAGAAAAAAAAGTTTTGTAAAGAAGGTAGATAAGATTGTTAGTATATATATATATATTTTTATAATTTTATATTTTTATCCTTTTTTTTTTTAAAGATTTTTAAAGGTTTTTTTTATTTTATAATATGATTATAAATAGTTGTATTTAGTAATATATCTATAGTATGAATTAACATTTGTTATAAGTTTGGATATTATGTTTTGAAACCCTAATGGTAGACCAGACATACACAAAAAACTTTAAATTGAAATAAATTGGAAAAAGAGATCTGCTGGACCGGGGATCTTCAGATAAAAGTCCAACGACATTTCACCCCTTCTTTATTATGTCATAGATCTCTTTTAAACCGGATTTTATGTGTTAATATTAAGTTGTTTCAGTGAAATATTTAAATGAACATATATAACAGATACAAGTGTTAACAAATTCAAACTGTAAACCTACCTCGACCGCGGCGTCCTCCATTGTGAATATCTATTTCTGGCTGACACATGTTGCGGGGTGGGGGACATTTCAAATTTAGACCATTTATTCAGAATTTTTTTGAACAACAAGAAAATTAAAGAAGAAAGGAAAAATAGTTAAGGGAAGAAAGCTGAATTTCATAATCTTTACAGCTAGTTATATCAAAATAACTGATTCAACACTTATTCATCTTTTAATATCCCTTAAAAAGGCAAATTATAAGAGTTTAATAAAGCTATTAATTGTGCAAATTCACCTTTATTTAACTTCCATTTTCCTCCCCAGAAATTGGAGATTAAACAAAATGAACTATATACTATAATACTTTAAAAATCTTGTGAAAAAATCTTTTAATCAGTTATTTAATCAAAGTTTAATTAACTGTTAAAGATTATAAATTTGTATTAGTTATTATTAAGAGAAATTATAGAAAGTTGATTTCATAAATGGATATTTCCATTTATTTTTTTTTAAATATTTTATAATTGATATACTGTTGAAATATTTTACTTGTTTGATACTAAATTTGTTTTTAATAAATTCCATGTTTAAATTTTTAACATCTTCTATGAAATTATCTAATATATTATTTATTCTATAAAATCTTAGAAACTGACCATAATATATACCTTTAAAGCAATTTAATGATATATTAGAATTCTTATTACAGTATTTTATAATATTGAAATTATAATTACTCTTTTTATTATAAACTCTAACAGCACTATTTGTAAGGTCTATATTCAAGTCTAAAAAGTTAACTTTTTTGTTTCTATAAATTTTTTCATTGTTCTTAAGTTTCAAGTATTTAGGATATATTTCAGGTATTAATTTTTTAAACTGTGGATTATTAAATATTATTATGTCATCTACATATCGGAATATTTGCCAATTAATATTATTTTGTAGAAAGTATTCTCTTTCGTACCAGAACAATATTAGATTTGCTAATAACGGACTAGAAGAAGTTCCCATGGGAACGCCTTCTGATTGAATATATATTTTATTTTTAAATTCTATATAGTTAAAATATAAAAATGTTTCCAGTAGAGTTTTTGCTGTTTTAAGATCTAATTTAAATGTTTTATATCTGTTATGAATAATTTTAATGTGGAAAGTTTTGTCATTAATGAATTCATTAAATAAATTGGTTATTTTATTATTTAGATCTCTTAAATTTATTTTAGAATATAGGTCCTCAAAGTCAAATGTGTGTACTGTTTCAATGTTTGTCCAATTGTTCATTAAATAATTAATGATTTTTTTATTTGAGTCGATAAATTTATAATTATATTTATTAGTTAATTTATTTATAATAAATTGTAGTGTTGAAGCTAATTGTATATCAATATTTTTTATGACTGAATTTATACCAGATGTGATTGTTCTGAAAGAAATAGGTTTTTTGTGTAGTTTAGGAATTATATAGAACTTTGGTATGTTTGGATTTTTGTGGTTATTATAAATTTTTAGTGAATTTTCAACATTTTTGATGTCTTTTTTGATTTTTGTGCCTGTAGTTCTAGCAAAAGTGTATTTATGATTATTATCAATTTCCTTTTTTAGTATATCGTGGTATAGATTTTTACAAATTAAAGATAAATTATTGGAACATTTATCTATAGGAGTGATAATATAGTCCTTCTGTAAATTAATTATATTTTCTTTAAAAGAAGGAATGTCTGAAATAGGTTTTGTGTATTTAAGTGTATTATTATAATAATTTATAATTTCCTTTTTAATATTATGTTTCCATTCCAGAAAAGTAAATTCTGGAATACTGTATTTTATACTAGTTTTATTTATGAAAATATCTATATCTTTTAATATAGATTTAATTGTATTATTATAATTGTGTTTAATTTGAGGTATATATTTATATCCTTTATTTAAAATTTCTTGATATTCTGGATTTAAAAAAGAAAAATTGCTAGTTAATATATGACCTGAGAACTTATATTTATCAATATAGTTGTTGCAATTACATTTAATTTTTTTTTAAATTTGCCAAATTATTAATAAATTGGTTATAATTGCAAACTAAATTACCTATATTTTTGTTGTATCTCCAGATTGTTTTGAAATTTAAATTTTTTATAGGGAAAAGATTATTGATGATTTGGTTATTAAAAATATCATTAAATTTAATATGATTAAATAAATTGTTATTAAATTTAATGATAATATTAATGTTATTAGTAGCTTGTTTAATTTTTCTGTATTTAAAGATGTCGTGTGTGATATCTATTAATCTGTTAGTCAGATTATGAATTTTAATATATTCTATGAGTTTGATAAATTTATTATTATTTAGTTTAAATAATGTTTTAATAAATTTTATCGACGAAGTTGTTAGTGTACATTTGTTTTGGGTCCAGTAATTCTTCAAATTCAATGTAACCTAATTTATTTGTAGTTTTACCTCTAGTTTTATTAGGTTTAGTTTTAAATTCATTTTTTTTTTGTATTTGCAACTGATTTCATAGGTTGAAATTTCTTCTGTTTGTGGTTTGTATGTGTAGTTTAATTCGTCGTTAAGTCCATAAGGGAATAATGTGTTGTGTTTATAAATGTAGTTGTTTTCTAATAATAGTCGTTGTTTTTTGTTTTGACATATGTCTAGTATTTCTATCTTAAAGTTGTTAAAAAGTATGAAATTGATTGTGTTCTTTCATATATATATTACCAATTGATTTTTAGCGTGGTTTCTATGTAGGTTTATTCGTATATTTAATGGATTACAAGTTTGTCCTATATATGATAGTGACAAATTTGGCATGTTAATTTATAAATAGTATTCACTAATTTACAACTAGTTGTTTGAAAAGTGTCATGGTTCTTAAGAGAGGGACAAGTTTGACAATTTTTTCTTAAGCAATTCTTAGCGAGTTTAAATTAACATAAAAGAGGTGCTAACACTAATATGTTTGTAGTTTTTTTTAGTTTTTTTAGTTGTTATTCTTATGAATTTTTAAATATATTTTTCTTAATTGTTTTTGTGGTGATAAAATTTGTAATAAATTGAATAATTAATCTATAAATATATAGATATTACTGTTTGTTATATGTTTTATTTTTAAGAATAACTAATAAAAAAAACATCTTTAAACTAACTAAACACTGAAAAAAAACAAAAGTTCTGAAGTTATTTTTTCTAGAATTACTTTTATAATTTACTCTTTAATAATCAAACAATGAAAGATAATTAAAATTTGTATGAAGATTTATTTATATTAGAATATCTAATATAATTTAATTTGTATATTATGTTATATATAAAAAATATATCATAGAGCAAGCTCATATGAATTAATATAGTGTAGAAACTATATAACAAAATTTTAACAGTGATTCTAATTTTAAAACTTAAGGAGCAAACTGATAATAATGATAACTTATATCAATTAGATTTGATTAGATTAGCAAGCTAAATCTAAATTAATTATAATAATAAATGGTTATTTAATTTTATAGTCCAGTTTTGTATTAAGATTATCTTCACTATTATGATCATTTAAATTCAAATTATAAAATTTGTAAAATGTTATTAATTTGTAGATAGAGGGAGAAAAAAAAATCCTTTACTTCTAATACATCCTCAAGTTAATTATATATTTATAATTAATAACAATAAAAATTAACAACGTAACGTCTATTACATCGGCTTTTACACGTCATTTAGACATACTCTAATCCTATATATAGAATAATCGAAGAGAGAATATATATAATAGTTAGAAAAAAGAGAGAAAGACAGAACCATGCACTTTTAATCAAACTAATAATAAGGAAAAAAAGAAAAAAAAGTTTTGTAAAGAAGGTAGATAAGATTGTTAGTATATATATATATATTTTTATAATTTTATATTTTATCCTTTTTTTTTTTAAGATTTTAAAGGTTTTTTTTATTTTATAATATGATTATAAATAGTTGTATTTAGTAATATATCTATAGTATGAATTAACATTTGTTATAAGTTTGGATATTATGTTTTGAAACCCTAATGGTAGACCAGACATACACAAAAAACTTTAAATTGAAATAAATTGGAAAAAGAGATCTGCTGGACCGGGGATCTTCAGATAAAAGTCCAACGACATTTCACCCCTTCTTTATTATGTCATAGATCTCTTTTAAACCGGATTTTATGTGTTAATATTAAGTTGTTTCAGTGAAATATTTAAATGAACATATATAACAGATACAAGTGTTAACAAATTCAAACTGTAAACCTACCTCGACCGCGGCGTCCTCCATTGTGAATATCTATTTCTGGCTGACACATGTTGCGGGGTGGGGGGACATTTCAAATTTAGACCATTTATTCAGAATTTTTTTGAACAACAAGAAAATTAAAGAAGAAAGGAAAAATAGTTAAGGGAAGAAAGCTGAATTTCATAATCTTTACAGCTAGTTATATCAAAATAACTGATTCAACACTTATTCATCTTTTAATATTCCTTTAAAAAGGCAAATTATAAGAGTTTATTAAAGCTATTAATTGTGCAAATTCACCTTTATTTAACTTCCATTTTCCTCCCCAGAAATTGGAGATTAAACAAAATGAACTATATACTATAATACTTTAAAAATCTTGTGAAAAAATCTTTTAATCAGTTATTTAATCAAAGTTTAATTAACTGTTAAAGATTATAAATTTGTATTAGTTATTATTAAGAGAAATTATAGAAAGTTGATTTCATAAATGGATATTTCCATTTATTTTTTTTTAATATTTTATAATTGATATACTGTTGAAATATTTTACTTGTTTGATACTAAATTTGTTTTTAATAAATTCCATGTTTAAATTTTTAACATCTTCTATGAAATTATCTAATATATTATTTATTCTATAAAATCTTAGAAACTGACCATAATATATACCTTTACAGCAATTTAATGATATATATATATATCACTATATACAATAGATAAGTATAAATTCTTGCTATAAAGGTTCCAATTATTAAAAATTGTAAAAATACAAGATTTTCTCCTAAATCATCAATTAGATTCCACTTCTGTTTTCCAACCCTACCTTCAAAAGATACTGCTAGTGTTGAATAGAATCAGAAAAACTCTACACAAGCACTGGAGCTAATAAAATCCGAGAAAGAACTTTAATCCACTCCAAGTAAATCACGTGCCAGCGATTCCCACCGGCGTGGCTAACGAAGATCTGATAAAATGACTATTCGCATTGCAATTAACATCATTAGGTAGTCAAAAATAAGCCCAATTATTTGGATTGCATTACAACCCCATTAACTGTCGCTAATGAGTTAAGATGGTCCTTTCTCTCTCTCTCTCTATCTCAACCTTACTCACGAATATAACAAATTAATTAAGGACTTCCAATTAGTCTTAATGACTGACCGTGACGTTTCCCTTGTTTCCGAGAGGTCTCCATCTCACAAGTGGAAGAGATTCCTTTAATGTAGGAAAGATAATTGTAGATACAATAGAGGAGTCAGGTCAACTCTACGTTCTACGGTTTATAGATTATCTGAATGGGTGGGAGAGAGGCAGTTACTTGTAATAGGAATTAAATTAGGAATACCTTTATCAAGTTTAGATGAATATTTTGTGTTGGGAGAATATTGATCTTTGTAATTATATGTCTTCTGTCCGTCAAATATTCAAACTAAATCTATTTTCGTCTTTCGATCTAGAAGACCCGAGGTGACAAAGCGGCAACATCAGTTTTAGAAATTTCAGAACACCTACCTGAGACATGGTTTCGGGCTATGGCCCTAGACATCCAGGGCGGACTTTGATTTCATAGAATCCACATGGCTTTCATGATTTTTTCAGATTCTACAAAATAGGCTACCAGCCGGCAAGTTGCTAGAAAAATTCTCTAGCCGAAATATTTTCTGGGAGAGTGTTTACTTATAAAAAGAAGAGGGCCACCTTTTCCGCTTCCAAATAGACTCAACGACTATGGTTATATATGAATAATGTATGGATTTCTTGTGGAATTCATGAAATAAAAACCTGCCCTGGATTTATGGGGACCATTATCCCGACAGCATGGAGACCCCGGCTGATGTTCCTGAATTAGACAAAGCTGGTGTTGCCACCGACCCTTGTTTGCTGGTTGGAAGAGGCGGTCAATAGAAGGGGACATTTTATGTTTATTTCAACAGGGGAAGGTAATATTTCTTTTTATAGATATAGCAAGCTTGCAACATTGCAATAGACTAGCTTTTAATGATAATCGATATTGTATATTCATTGTAAATATTGTAGCATGGGTTAATTTGTTATTTACGTAATTTTAAGATTTAGATTTTATTACACTTACATAGTTTGGCTTGAATTGTGTCATTGCTATATAAATGTGCGTAGCTACAATTTTTTGGAGGTAGACCCCTGTTACCGAGAATAAAGTTAATTTGCATTTACCTCACCTCGCGACTATTTTTCAACGCGACAAGTGGTGGAAATTCTGGGCACGGATACCTCACGGATATCTAGATAAGAAGAAGCCTTTGCTTAAAAGGCCTAAAGCCACTTTTGTTTTGTTGTTTCTCTACAAAAAATAATAATTCGATCAAGAGAAGTGACAAAATCAATAGAATTGATGCCAGTGCTAATCCTTGCAGCCATTTGACAAGGAATCAAGTTTCGTCAGACCTGGGTTGAAAATTGTAGTAAATAGATAAGCGAATTACCAGTGGGCTCTACGAGCATAATCGGAGCTGTAGCCGCCAATGATCATTTTACGATTTCCGTTGGTTCGACCAGGCAGAGTTAAAACCGCCGTCTGCAGATGAGAACGTCGTTTGCAAAGGTGAAACCGTCTTCTCCGGAGGTGAGACCGCCGTCTGCAGAAATTGCCTCATGCAGAAATCGTCGTCTGCGGGAATGAGATCGCCGTTTGCAGGGATGAAACCGCCTATGCAGAGATGAGATCGCAGTCTACTAAGAGAAATTGTTCACAATGACCCGGACCAACCGAATCGACCCGGAATGAACCTTAAGTCTGACAGCGGGGACGCTGTTCTTTTGGAGAGGGGGCATTGTATCGTGGTTTATTTGTTATTTACATAATTTTACGATTTATATTTTGTTAGATTTTCATATTTTGGCTTGTATTGTGTCTTTGCTATATAAATAACGCTACAATTTTGGAGGCAGACCGTTGTTACCAAGAATAAAGTTCGTTTGCCTCACCTCGTGAATATTTTTCAACGCGACAATATTTAAAATTCTGCACAAAGCTGAACCAACTTGTAGAGAGCTATCCCCCGTAGTTTGACGATAATTGGGTGGGCTGAGAAGAATGCGACTTAAGTACAATTCGAAATATATTCAGGGTCGAAACAATGGCTAGGTGAACCTTTGGCAAGACCCGCCTGATACTAATTTCTTTCTACCCGGGTTGAACCATTATAGTTTCCATTTTAAAATAAACAAAAATATTTAAAATATGTTATCTTCAAATTTCACTAGAAATTCTTATTATAAAACTCTATATATAAATTTTTTGTAAAAATTGAAAATTAAAAAGATTACTTCAAAAAATATTCCAAACTCTTTTATCCTTTATTTGTTTTAATAAACATATATTAGAACTAATATCATAGTTCTGTTTTCAGCTTTTTTTCTACACTAAATTTCTTCACCTCTTCTTTTTTTTTTCTTTCTATATTCCGCATATATGACGCGTAACTGCCGAAGATTTTGAGTGAACCTTGTTATAGCCCTTTATTGTTATTAAAAATTAAATATATTTTGAATTTATTTTTATTTATACTTCTTTTTTTTTCATTTTCCCTATTACCTTCTTCTTCACAGCTATTAAATGTTAGTTTAAATAGATATTAAAAACTTAATTTATACTAATGATAACAGAAAATGATAATTTAATTGTTAAGTTTCAGCTTGCTATACTGACACTATATTAACAATTCAAAAATTTAAATAAATTTCAAAGATTAATTATTATGAAATTATTTTATCTTATTATATTATATATTTTTTAAACAAACGATATTAAATATACAAGTATCAGAGTCATCAACAATCAATTCTGTCATCGTTTGCTTTTGTGAATGGAATAAATCCCCAAATATGGCCATTTCTTATAAGCATCGGTGGTTCAGTGGTAGAATGCTCGCCTGCCACGCGGGCGGCCCGGGTTCGATTCCCTGCCGATGCATTTTTCCTTTTTACAATTTTTAAAACTCATTTATATTATTATCCCTATATATATATAAAAGTCAGCGTATGTATGTATGTATGTATGTTTGTCAACTATACACGTCCACAATACGTAACTGAAATTTTAACAGTATATAAAGTAGAATCTGGGAAAACTCTTAGTGAAAATATCAGGTCTCTATCCCGAATATCCGTCGTGTTATTTGCAAATTTGCTCTTTCGCTCGCGCCTCTAGCGGTGAAAATGGGGGGTAATACCAGCTGACCTAATGTACATGTAATGTTTGGAGCGGGACGTTTCAAAAGAGTGACATCCACGGCTCCAATTTATAATTGTAACGAATAGTATTTGAATGAAAACATTTAATCGGGTAAAATCCGGGTGTTGCTCGGGTCATTCGGCTAGTTTATTATATAAAAACACGAGTCATTCTATTTCTCTATTGACCAAGTTCATTTATTTTTTAATAGTTAATAATCTCCTTCTTTATTCAACTATGTAAAATATTATGTCCTATTTGCATAAATATATCTTTAAAGTGTTATATAATATCTCTCCATTACCTTTTTTTATACGTTTTAATTAGCTGAAGAAGGGCTTGCCTGAAAGCTTCCTTTAATCCTCAAGTCAATAAAACGAGTTTCGACATCTTATACATTCTTGTAATTTTCAGTAATGCCTAATAAATACTTTAGGTAAAATATTATCACAGGTATGTGGAGGCGATAAGACATTTAAAGGCGTAATACTTTGCTATTATATGAACATCATTGTGTATTTTACAAGAATTTCAAAATATAAAAAATATACATATAACTTTTTATAAAAGTCTAATTTTAAAAGTTTTTTACGAACTGTTGTGGCCATTTTAGAAGATCTTTTTTGCTAATGTTCACTTCAATAATATTTCTGAATGAGAAAAAGTAAACATTAGAGCAAATTAGTTCAATGAAAAGGGCGATAACGGGTCCATGAAACATTGGAAATAAAGTGTTAAAAAATATCGACCTGTAAATAAATTTTAACTCAATTATAAGAACAACCTGAAAAAATCGCGTTTTCCAATATAGAGTTAGGTACAAAAGCATAGTGGTCTGATTGATTAAACTGGCGAAATCGCTAGGTGAATTAAACACTAATGAGAAATGCACTTTGATATATTTTCATTGCAGTAAAGGAGGGTATATAGGACATGGAATCAATTGAAAATAATTTAAGAGGAAAATTATACGCACATTACGCAAAGTATATTATAGATATTACAATTAAAAAATAAATACTGGTATATCTCATGCACCATCATTCGTTTTGAAATTAAATTGATTTGAATATCATTATCGGTTTCTTGAATCTATGTTTTATATTCTTAAATATAAAATTGTTTTTATCATTTTTGGCAATGTGTGTGCTTCGTATGATCATTAATATAAAATATTATCTCTACAGACCTTCCTGAAATGATTAAAACTATTAAATGAGAGGGCTTGGCTCATCAGTAGTGAACCCTCTCAGCGGTTTAGAAAAAATATTCAGACTGCCCTACTATTGAATTGTAATTGTTTCTTTCTATGACGAGCCCCAAGCCATATCATTTAATAAACCTTATCATTGTAGTAAGGTCTGTTGAAATATTATTTGATGATATTTATCATAAGAAACAAATTGTCAAAACAATGTTTTCCAATTTTTACGATTGATGACAATTGAATTTATAATTGAAATTTAAAAAGATAAGAGAGAACCAATAATAATAGAAAATCTATTATTACTATTATATATAGTTTGAAACAGATCCTTATACATTGAAATACATTTATTAAAGGTTCTTACTAAGGTTGTCACCTTGCTTTACTCAAATGTGTGTTGTGTTCAATTACAGATTCACGTAATTTGTAGATAGCGATCCTATGTACACAGACCATCAATTTTGTAGCATCGTCTCTCGGCGCTATCAGAAACACCTCAAATAAATACCCTTTGTTGTAAGATATATCGTTAAAATCCGTATAAAAATACCTTTAAAACAGTCTGAACACTTTTTATTGCGTCTTCAATGCGACGAAAACTTTTTGGAGGTCCTGTCTCATCAGTGGCACACCCTTCCATCGGTTAATTTAAAATAGCGCTTCAATATTGTATTTAACCAATCATCAATTGGCTATAACCCGGACTCAATTTTTGTATTAGGCTATTATGCTTATATATCCCGCAATTTAGAAAAATATTTATATGGAATTTTATAAATTTGTGAACACAAGCTCTCTTAGGAGAGAGTTGAATTATATTTAAATGCTTGGTTGCTTTTCCATTAATAATCAACAGAGAGGTCAGTTAGACATGATTTAAACATAAGGTCTGAGCCAATCATTTTTTTCTATAAAAGGTAACTATTTATAACCTAATTTATCTTTTTCAAATACAGAAAACCCCTACTGCCCTTGTGTAATGGATAATGTTTTTCTTTTTAAAAGGGACTAAAAGAAATCGCGTTAAATAATTTACTTTTATAGAAATAGATGGTGCGCTGATTATAACTTATGTTTAATACAAACCGTCTCTTTTAAACCGTTTACGAATTAGACGTCATTAGACGTAGAACTCTTGCAATCAATCTGCAGCTGCTGGTTAATCAACCTATTCGCCCTAGGGATACGTTAGATTAGGTTAGGAGAAACCTTTGAAGCTTCTAAGAAAGTTCTCTTTTAGGGCGCGACATTTGCCTTTACAGAGGTTTGTCAATTTAGATGTTTGTGTACCTAATTTGCATGATAATTGTTTAATTATTATCTTTTGTATTATATAGTAGAAAAATAAATATTTTGTAACATTTCTAAATGTATGACTATTGTTTTTATCGTTATTTGGTCAATAAAGACTGTTTGTGTTAGGGAAGTACGACCCTAACTTTAAAGCCTATATATATATATAGTATAGTTATGAAAATTTTAATATTAATACATTTTTTTATTTATATTAATACATATATTAATACATTATTATTTTTTTTTTGTAATAAATAATTAGTTGGATTATATTTAAAAAAAATTTAAAAAAAAGTAACACCAGCAAAGCATCGGCAGTTACGTATATTAATATATATAGTCACGACCGTCTGTCGTGGCCTCTGTCACGGATAATATACAGTTATCATCGTCATGCGTTCTTAATTCTGTCACCGTTTGCTTTTGGTTCAGTGGTAGAATGCTCGCCTGCCACGCGGTCGCCCCGGGTTCGATTCCCGGCCGATACATTTTTTTTTTTTACAATTTTTAAAACTCATTTATATATTATACAAGAATGACATCCACGGCGCCAATTTATAATTGTAACGAATAGTATTTGAATAAAAGCATTTAATCGGGTAAACCCGGGCGTTGTAGATTATAAACACAAGGTAATAAGACCACATCCATGATAAGGTACAATTTGGATATAGATTATAAACACACAAGGTAATAAGACAACATCCATGATAAGGTACAGTTTGGATTATAGATTATAAACACAAGGTAATAAGACCACATCCATGATAAGGTACAATTTGGATTATAGATTATAAACACGAGGTAACAAGACCACATCCATGATAAGGTACAGTTTGGATTATTACTATATATAGTCACGACCGTCTTTCCTCATCGGCCGCCTCTGTCACGGATAATATACAGTTATCATCGTCATGCGTTCTTAATTCAGTCACCGTTTGCTTTTGGTTCAGTGGTAGAATGCTCGCCTGCCACGCGGGCGCCCCGGGTTCGATTCCCGGCCGATGCATTTTTTTTTTTTACAATTTTTAAAACTCATTTATATATTATACAAGAATGACATCCACGGCGCCAATTTATAATTGTAACGAATAGTATTCGAATAAAAGCATTTAATCGGGTAAACCCCGGGCGTTGC
>CP092867.1:66188805-66277873 GCA_030710605.1 Cordylochernes scorpioides | reverse complement strand
GGAAGTTGTATCACAGCATAATAAAAACGAAGTCTCCATGAACGAGGTAACTGAAGTCCCTCAAGGAACGTCCGCAGCTACCCCTCCTCAGGTTAACGAAGAAGACATTGATGAAGATGGTCCTTGGACAAAAGTCACACATGCAAAAAAGCCAAGAATACCACCTGTAATAGCAGAAAATGTAACAGACTGGAAGTTGCTCTGCCAAGAGCTGAAAGACCTGTGCACAGATAAATTCCAATGTACGATCTCAGGAAATAAGCACATTATCAAGGCCAAAAATATTTCAGACTTAAAAAAAATCAGGGAATATGTTCAAAAAAATAATGGCGGCTATTCTTATAGACTCCAAGAAGAAAAACCGCTCAAAGTGGTATTAAATTACAAGACTGAAGATATAGCAATTGAACTTGCAACAATGGGCTTTACTGAGACCTCTGTGAAGAGACTTCATAGACAATCAACTAAAAGGCCAATGAATTTAGTACTGGTAGAATTACCGAAAAATGAACACAACAAGAAAATTTACGGAATAACTGAACTTCTCTATCAGAAAATTGCAGTAGAATCTTTCAGAACAACAAACCGTGTGACTCAATGCTTCAACTGCCAGGGTTTCGGGCACGGTCAACTTAACTGCTTCCTGAAACCAAAATGCGTCAAGTGTGCCGAGGAGCACCATTCGAAGGACTGCCCAAGAAAGTCAAGACAACTTCCCCCAAAGTGTGCAAACTGCGAAGAAGCGCACACAGCCAATTACCGCGGATGCCCTAAGTTTCCAAGAGTACATCAGCAACAGCCAATATACCCTGTTCAGTACAAACCTAACAACCCACTTCCGATTTCAAAAAGATCTGAAACACTGCCGAAAATGGTAGAACAACAAAACCAAAACAATGCTGAGGTTGTGACAAGAAAAACTTCTCGTTCTGAAACTAAGGACCCGTGTGAAAAATTGATGCAAGTAATCAAAACATACCTACAATGAATTGCAAATTACCTTTTAAAATTATTGCTTGGAATTGTAACGGAATCAGATCAAAGAAAGAAGAATTATTGCACTTTTTAGAAGATAACTCAATTGACATTGCTCTGCTCAGTGA
Source organism: Cordylochernes scorpioides (assembly GCA_030710605.1). Taxonomy (NCBI): domain Eukaryota; kingdom Metazoa; phylum Arthropoda; class Arachnida; order Pseudoscorpiones; family Chernetidae; genus Cordylochernes; species Cordylochernes scorpioides. Next base: position 66,276,770 of record CP092867.1, on the reverse strand, counting down.
AACTCACCTTAAACCCTCAATTGATCTAAAGTTCAGGAACTATCAAACCATTAGAACTGATCGAATTACAGGAAAAGGTGGGGGAACAGCCATCATCATAAAATCCTTTTTTAAATATAAAAATATGCTGATTTATACTTTAAACTTGGAAAATACTTCAATTTTGATAAAACCAGATGGAAAAACACTCTTGCAAATCACAGCAATTTATAAGAAGCCTGATGCACCATTATTGAAAGAAGATTTGAACCAACTGATAAAACACAACCACTCAATAATCGTTGCAGGAGACTGGAACTCCAAACACCCTCTTTGGGGATCAAGGACTTCAAATAACAGTGGAATCGTGCTGCACAATTTCTCTGAAAGAGAAAGCCTCGACATTGTCGCACCTTCGTCACCCACGCATTACAGTCCACTCGGCAATCCCGATTTCCTAGACTTCGCTGTACTTAAAAACATTCCCTGGACCCCAAAGGCCAGAACCACCGACGATTTATCATCTGACCATCTCCCTGTAATCTTTGAATTGAATTGCCCAAAGGATGAATTCACAACCCAGCTCAGCCGAGTAACTAATTGGGTTCATTTTCAACAAGATCTAATCTCCACCACGCCCCCCAGACTCCCCTTGAAAACTGAAGAAGACATTGATTCAGCAGTTGGAATTTTAAACGAGAAAAGCAATAATAGCTACTCGAAAAACACCATAGTCTCATCTTCCAAATTAATAAAGAACCCACAAACCAAAGCCTTAATAAGGGAGAAAAATAAAGCTAGGAAAAGATGGCAATCAACCTGGGATCCAGCTCATAGAGCTACTTACCTCAATCTTCAAGGAAAGGTAAATCAAGCCCTTGAAGCAGAGAAATATGAAAATTGGAATAGTGTTTTAAGCAAACTTGAATCGAGCCCAACAGACTTCTGGAAAAAAAAACCCATTAGGAAAAAAACTGACATAATCACTAGTTTAAATGCAAATGGAAAAACCTTGCTGACCGACAAAGAAATTGGAAATGATCTTTCAGAGCATTTTTCCAAACACTTTTCCAAGGCGGAGGATGAGGTTCCGTCTTACCTAACAGATAACAGTTGCCATCATCCCCAAGAGAATATACTATCAATGACAACGCCAAATGAAGTCAAGGAAGTGATTAAAAACCTAGGTAATCACAAAGCTCCAGGCCACGACAATATTACGCCGCAAATGACTAAAAACCTCCCCATCAAATGGATAGTTTTCCTCGCTGGGATCTTCAATGCTGCATTACACCTGTGCTACTTCCCGAAGACATGGAAACATGCCATTATCATAACCATTCCAAAAAAATCACCTGTCAAATCACCTGAAGATCTCAGACCAATCAGCCTTCTCTCTACCATCGGTAAGGTATACGAGAGGATTGTTCTTCGCAGATTGCAGACATACATGGATTCTATTAAATTTATCATTCCTCAACAATTTGGATTCAGAAAAGGACACTCCACAACCCACCAGCTAATCACAGTAATAGACTACATCCAAATAAGAAAGTCCCACAAGGAGGCAGTAGGTGCTGTTTTTCTAGACCTTACCAAAGCCTCTGATAGAGTATGGCATGATGGCTTGATAGCAAAAATAACAACAAATCAATTTCCAAGGGATTTTTTCAAATTCTTGAAAAACTATCTCCAGGACAGAACCTTTTCAATTAAGCAAAGGAATTATATAACCACGGCAAAACCAACCCAGATTGGAGTCCCTCAAGGCTCTATCCTTGGACCCTACCTATTCAACATCTACATCAACGATTTCCCTCAACATCCAAAATGTCAAATAAAACTTTTCGCAGATGACGCAGCAATTTAAGCAAACTCCAAATCAATAGGAATAATAACTACACAACTCCAAAATTACATAAACAGTATAACCAAATGGTGCAACGATTGGAAATTAGACATCAACCCAAAAAAGTCTCAGGCAATAATTTTTCCTCCACTAGACAATAAAAAATTCAAGCCACAATCCATCCTAAAGGTAAACCAGAGCCCTATTAACTGGACTGACAGCGTTAAATATCTTGGAGTTACCTTAGACTCCAAGTTGAAATTCAACATGCATGTCAAAATATCATAAAGAAAGCAAAAATCGCAAAAATAACATTATCAAGCCTGTTCAACTATAGAAGCAAATTGACTACAAAACAAAAGTTTACTCTATACAGAAGTTGTATCCTCCCGATAGTAACATACGCACTCCCAATTTGGTGTAAATATATTACAACCACAAACAAAAATAGGATAAACGCATTTATGAGAATCTGCCTTCGGACAAGTATAGGAGCTCCATTCAACCTATCTGTTGAATTTGTAAAAAAAATAATTTGGGGAAGGTCAATCTTACCCAGATTGAAAATAGAGATTCACCAGTTGTGTGTGCACAAGTTGTAGAAATGCAATTTAACAAAAATGGCCTAAATATATATTTTATTTTGCTTATCAAAAATGACTGGGCATCAAAAATAAAAATAAATAAACAGATAAAAAGGGTGATAATCAAATTGGCCAAAAGATTAGATATATTTAAAATTAGAATAAACAAAACAAGTGATACAAGTTAAATATACATACAAACAAAAAATGTAGAGAGCAAAATAACTAGAGGTGGAAAGGCAAAATCATTTTCAAAACAAAGTTTACAAATACTTATCTAAGCTTCTGTTTATAAAAAACAAATCTTGTTTTCAATTCTGTCGATAAATCCGTGTTGAAAAAGGAGGAAGATATGAGAGGGCACTGAACACCGGAGGATTTTATTGAACCGATCACGGTAAGATAACACAACTAACTAACTAACTATTTATTTATTTCATCTCAATTTGCAGGTGTTACATTCGAGCACAGCTCGCGAGTCACCTTGTCCATATTATTTACACATGGCGAGTTGTGATGCTGGAGTGGCCCCCCGAACCTTACAGGAGGGTAGTTGTTGGGTGTTTGGCTGTCAGCTAGCCATTGGGTCCAGGTCGTCGGATTCGGTGGCTGAGGTCACCTTGGTTTTGAACAATTTCTTGTATAGTTGGATTTGAGGATTTTTGAAATTGCGAGAATAGTCTTGTCGCAGAGTCTTGATAAATCTCTTCTATATTAGGCTGGTTGAGATCTTCTTTGAGAATTTTGTTTGAAAGATTGAATGGGGCTCCTATAGCGGTTCGTAAGCAAATCCTCATGAAGGCATCTATTCTTTTTTTATCCGTAGGTGTGATATATTTGCCCCAGACTGGTAGTGCGTACGTGATGATGGGTAGAATGCAGGTTTTGTACAACGTGAATTTATGCTTTGTTGTTAAATTACTTTTAAAATTAAGCAGGCTTGATAGAGATATTTTGGCTATCTTTGACTTTCTTATGGTGTTTTGGACATGTAGGTTAAATTTTAATTTCGAATCCAAAGTGACACCAAGATACTTGGCATGGTCGGCCCAACTAATAGTGCAACTAACTAACTTATTTATTTATTTCATCTCAATTTACAGGTGTTACATTCGAGCACAGCTCACGAGTCACCTTGTCCAGATTATTTACACATGGCGAGTTGTAATGCTGGAGTGGCCCCCCGAACCTTACAGGAGGGCAGTTGTTGGGTGTTTGGCTGTCAGCTAGCCATTGGGTCCAGGTCGTCGGATTCGGTGGCTGAGGTCACCAACTGTAGGAATTCTTCTTTTTTGAGTTTGATTCCGTTGCAATTCCAGAAAACGATTTTTAAAGGTAATTTGCCTTTCATTGTAAGAAAGTTTTGATAATTTCTAATAACTTTTCGCACAGTTCCCTGGTGTCAGAATGAGTAGTTTTCTTTTTTGCAGTTTCAGCGTAACTTGCCTTTTGTTTTTCAACAATTGCTTCTTCTGTTTTAGTGGAGCTTGCTTGAGGTATGGTGTTAGGGGAGTTTTGTCTGGGAGGCTTTAGCTGCTGTTGTTGTGGCTTCGGAAAATTTGGGCATCCGCGGTAATTGGCTGTGTGCGCCTCTCCGCAGTTAGCGCACTTTGGTGGGAGCTGTTTCGACTTTCTTGGACAATCCTTCGAATGGTGTTCTTCAGCACACTTGACGCATTTGGGCTTCAAAAAGCAGTTTAGCTGGCCATGCCCAAAACCCTGGCAGTTAAAGCATTAGGTCACTCGTTTTGTAGTCCTGAATGATTCCACGACTATTTTTTGGTAAAGTATTTCGGTTATTCCATAGATTCGTTTATTTTGTTCATTTTTCGGTAGCTCTACTAGGACTATATTCATCGGTATTTTGGTCGATTGTCTATGGAGTCTTTTGACAATGACCTCAGTGAAGCCCATTGAGATCAGTTCAATTACGACGTCTTCTTCTTTGAAGGCTGTTGATACCCCCTTCAATACCACTTTCAGTGGTTTTTCCTCCTGTAGTCTGTAAGAATATCCTCCATTATTTTTCTGTACATACTCCCTGATTTTTTTGAAGTCGCCGATGTTTTTCGATTTAATTATGTGCTTTTTGCCAGAAATCGTGACTTGGAATGGTTCCATGCACAAGTCTTTTAGCTCTTGGCAAAGAAGCTTCCAATCTGCTACATTTTCTGCAATAACAGGAGGAATTCTCGGTTTTTTCACGTTAGTGACTGTGGTCCATGGGCCATCGTTGTCGCTATTTTCTTCATCGTCTTGCGGTGGGTGAGCTGCGTTCATTTGTTGAGAAACTCCAGTGGCGGGACTTTGTTCGTCGATGTCCATTCTAGGCGTCTTCAGATTACGCTCGCTCCTAGTTGGCGATCTTGAGTCATCCGATTGGGAGCCGCGAATTCTCTTCTTTGATTGAACCGTTTCCTCAAGTTTATACTCGATTCCACATTTGTCTAGGATCTTCGTTATTAAGGAGGCTTCGATTATGCATAGTTTCTCGCCGGTTGGTCCGATCGTCGATTTAATTACAATCGGTGGCATATTATTTTTTGCCCCCTAAAATTCTATCTAGAAGAAATCTTATAGCAAATTTTTTAACTAACTAACAACGATATTCCATCCATATATACACCGCAACATACCACAGAGTAACAGGTCACTGGTCAAAATAATTATATCATGAAATCCGAGAGAATTGCCATTTTAACATGTGTTCAGTGCCCTCTCATATCTTCCTCCTTTTTCAACAGGTTATGGGCCCAGGATTACTTTAAAGAAATTGTAGCATCAAGAAACTATTCAAAATGTCAAGCCTTTATCAAATAGAAAAATTAAATTCTGAAAATTTTGAAACATGGAAGATGCAAATGAAAATGATTCTTATCCATTCCGACCTTTGGGAATATGCAAATAGCATAAGAATCAAGCCTGAAACCGAGGTAGAATCCAACGAATGGGAGAAGAACGACCAGAAGGCGCTAGCAACTATAGTCCTAAGTTTAAGTCCTTCAGAAATAATACACGTGAAGAGATGTAAAACTTCTGCAGAGGCATGGAAGCTTTTAAATGAAGTGCATCAGCCAAAAGGACCTGCAACGAAGGTGTTTCTTACGAAACAGTTAATATTATTGAAAATGAAACCAAATGAAAGGATTCAGGATTATCTCAACAAATTTAGCAGTTTGGCTGACAAGTTGAGTGAAATGGATGCACAAGTCCCAGAAGACTTCCTTTCTATCCTTTTATTATGTAGCCTTCCAGAGAGTTATGAAGGATTTAGAACAGCGATAGAAACTAGGGACGAACTGCCTAGCTTTGAGGCTTTAAAAGTGAAAATGCTGGAGGAGGAAATTAGGCAAACTCAATTGAACGGCACAAATAATACCGAACAAGCTTTCCTTGGAAACCCAGAAAGAAAGAATTTGCCCAGCACATCAAAACCAAAGCCAAAGGGATTCCCATTTAGCTGCCACTTCTGTGGAAAAAAGGGGCATAAAGCTGCCGACTGCAGAAAAAGAAAGTCTAGGAACCCTAAAAATGAAATGGTTGCGTCCTTTGGGACAAAATATTTGAGCAAACTTGGCGCAAATGAATGGTGTCTGGATAGTGGCGCAACTGCCCACATGTGCAGCTCAAGAGACTCATTCGATCATTTTGAGGAGACTGCACCAGTGAAAAATACACTGGCCAATGGTGGATTCATTGAAGCTCTGGGAAAGGGGAAGGTAAAATTGGAATGTTCGGGTAAAAACGGACCTGTAACCTTATCCTTGGAAGACGTATTTGCATATAGTGAATTTGCATACAAAAATTTGCATACAGGCCTATGAAAGGAATGGACTTTACATCTTAAGTCAAATCAATTGTCCTAAGGCATTAGCGACAAGAGAAATTTGCATAGCTGGAGAGAAAAATTACGAAAAATGGCATAGTAGATTTGGCCATTTAAATTTGCAAGATCTCAAAAAGCTAAAAATGCAAAATATTGTTTACGGCCTGCCAAATTTTGATGTTAAAAATTTTACCTGTGAAGTTTGTTTGAAAGGTAAACAAACAAGGCTACCTTTTCAGAAAGAGTCTTTTACGAGAGCAAGGGAACCACTGGAGCTGATCCATACTGATATTTGTGGTCCCATGAGAACAAAATCATTGGGTGGCGCCCTTTATTTTTCAACATTTATTGATGACTTCTCAGGATTTATCTTCACATTTATAATGAAATCAAGAAGTGAAGTATTCAAAGGATTTAGAATATTCAAAAATTATGCTGAGAAACAAACCGGAAAAAGGTTGAAATGTATTAGGAATGATAATGCGCCTGAATACCTTAGCAAAGAATTCAAGGATTACCTAGAAGGAGAAGGTATAGGACGTCAGCTCTTTGTCGAATATACACCTCAACAGAACGGTGTAGCTGAAAGAGCGAATAGAACTCTACTGGATATGACTAGGTGCTTCATGATCGAAGGTGATTTACCTGAAACTTTATGGGCTGAATTGATACATACATCAACTTATATCAGAAATAGATGCCCGAAGCTTAACGAATGTAAAACTCCATATGAGCTATTTACCAAAAGAAAACCTGTAGTTTCTCATTTAAAAATTATAGGAAGTAAATCGTTTGCCGTGAATAATAGGCCGAATAGATCTATATTCGCACCTAGCAGTGAGGAATACAAGTTAATAGGCTATTTCACAGAATCTAAGGCATACAGACTTTGGAAGCCTGGTACACGTACAATTATAAAGAGTAGAGATGTACGTTTTATTGAACCAGAATTGTCCAAAATTAGGAATGAAGTCGTTGAAATTGATGTTGGTTCAGAAAGGGCTTCTTTCAAGGAAATCCCTCTAGTAGAAGAAAGAGGAAGTACCTCAGAAATTGACCCAAAAGCTGAAATTGAAAGCCAATCGGATCTAGAAGTATCTGAGGTGTTAAACGAGCCATCAGAAAGTGGAGTGATAATTTCTAGAAGAGGAAGAGGAAGACCAAGGTATATTAGAACAGGAAAACCTGGCTGACCAAGAAAGGAGTACCCTACAGCCAATTTGTCAACGCAAGAACTTCTAGAGGCGAAATACTTGCCAGATCCAAAAGACGCAGAGGAAGCGCTGTCAGGAAGGGATTCTTATTTTTGGAAGAAAGCAATGGAGGAAGAGTTTGATTCCTTGATTGAGAACAAAACTTGGGAATTGGTTGATCCCCCTAAAAATCGAAACATCATAGGAACCAAATGGGTATTCAAAACGAAATGCAATAGTGATGGTTCTGTTGAGCGCCATAAGGCTCGCCTAGTAGCAAAAGGCTATTCACAGCAGTACGGAATAGACTACGAGGAAACCTTTGCCCCAGTAGTGCGCCAAAGTACTATTAGAATGTTTTTAGCTTTGGCTGTTGAATACAACTTGATACTCCATCAGATGGACGTTCAATCTGCTTATTTGAATGGAAAATTAAAGAAGAAATTTATATGACACAGCCGGAAAACTTCGTCTCAAGAAAATATCCAGAGAAGGTATGTCGACTCAAGAAGGCCATTTATGGGTTAAAACAAGCTGGAATAGTTTGGCATGAAAAGCTTGACACTGAATTAAAGAATTTGGGACTGAAGCAACTTCAATCTGACAATTGTGTCTATATCAAGCATGATGAAGGTATTCTCCTGGTGGCAACCTATGTTGATGATCTGATAATTGCGGCTGAAAGAGAAGACACGTTGAAATCCTTTAAAGAAAGTATGAAAAGGATATTCAAAATAAAGGATCTTGGAGGGATAAATTGTTGCCTGGGTATAAGGATACAAATGAAAGAGGATGGTTCAATATCCATAGATCAAGAGAGATATATTGAAGAACTTCTGGCGAAATATAGGATGAAAGAGGCAAAGCCTATTTCTACACCCATGGACTCGAACTCCAAGTTAACAAAAATTTCATCTATAGAAGGTGAGAATGAGCCAGTGAAAAAGGTAGAATACCAATCACTGATTGAATCATTTATATATCTCTCAGTGTCGACAAGGCCCGATATAGCCTATGCAGTTAGTGCTTTGGGACAGTTCAGTAATGATCCTAGGAGACAGCACTGGAATGCTGCCAAGCGTGTCCTCCGCTATTTGAAAGGCACCTCATGTTTGAGGATTACCTACAGGAAATCTAATGAGGCTCTTCATGGTTATGTCGACGCTGATTGGGGTGGAAACCTCGTGGATAGAAAATCTCATACGGAAATTGTTTACCTCTTGGCAAGAGGTCCAATAGCCTGGGAATCGAAGAAGCAGCAGACTGTCACTCTTTCGAGCACAGAATCTGAGTACATCGCACTTTGTGAAGCAGGAAAGGAGGCAGTCTATCTCAGAGCGCTGTTGGATGAGATGGGATTTGGTGAATTGCTGAATGGACCGACTGTTCTGAAGACGGATAACCAGGGTGCTCAACAGATGGCGAGGAATCCGGTTTATCATGCCAGAACTAAGCATATTGACATCAAATGGCATTTCATCAGAAGCATTTGCAGCGATGGACTTGTCGAGGTCGTCCACACACCAACCCAGGAAAATGTTGCCGACATCCTTACTAAAGGCCTACCAAGGTTTTTGTATGAAAAACACGTCACTGGATTTGGAATGTAGAAATCTGATGAATTGAGAGGAAGTGTTAAAATGGCAATTCTCTCGGATTTCATGATATAATTATTTTGACCAGTGACCTGTTACTCTGTGGTGTGTTGCGGTGTATATATGGATTGAATATCGTTGTTAGTTAGTTAGTTGTGTTATCTTACCGTGATCGGTTCAATAAAATCCTCCGGTGTTCAGTGCCCTCTCATATCTTCCTCCTTTTTCAACAATCCGATTATGACTTCACTTGAGAAAATTCTTCACTTGAGATAATTATCCGGATTAATTCTTCTGTTCCATAACAGGAAACTATATCGCAACCCACTTAATTGGTGCGCAATTCTATAACAACGCTCTTCTCGTCATCTTCTTTTGTTTCTTTCACACGTGGCTACTCATTCCTTCTGAGGCAGGGAGCTCATATTTCCCCGAGCCTATACACCGGTGCTGCCGGTTGTCCTTTTCTTCTTTTTCTCCCCGTCACCGCGCATAGGTGCTCGCGCATGGGATGGGGGGCGATGTCTTGTTTGTTTACAAATTTTGCTCCTTCCATTCTTTATTCCTTTCCACCCATTAAGAGAAAGAGGCAACAAAAAATAAAACAAAAATATATATACATAATAATAATAGGGTAAAATCTATAAAACATACAATTATAAATTATCCATTTTTAACATATTCCCACCTTTTTGTATGGGAATACAAAAAAAAAATTCTTAATTAGGAAAGATTATTGGTGTACACCACCAATCTCGTAGGTTTTTTTCACTTCTCTTCCAGACCTAGTAAAAATTGACTGTTCTCCATCTGTTGGAATCTCCTGGGCTTTGATCCCTTCTGTCTTAGGTACTCTTACCTCCCTGGAAATATCAGAACCAAGTTCCAAAGAGAAAAGTCTCTTTAACGGTCTTACAAATTCACCCGTAGCAGTCCTAACTCTAGCTACACGTTCTCTGCCATCCTTCCCGGGGTACAGTTCCAAGATTCTGCCTAGTGGCCAGAATATTCTTTTTTGATCATCTCGACCAATCAGCACAACTTCGCCTGGAAGAAACCTTCTACCCTCTGTTTCATTCCCCTTTTGTACGAGCACGGCGAGGTATTCCTTGTAGAATCTTTCCTTCAGTTCTTTCTTAATCTGCTGTAACTTTCGAAAGTGTTGTCTGGTATTATCAGGACTTAGTTCATGACTTTCATCAAATGAGCCAAAATTATTTTGGATAAACATTTGTGGAGTGATAGGTATCAAATCATCTTCTGTTTCAGAAATGTAGGTGAGAGGTCTTGTATTTATAATCGCCTCCACATGACAAATCAAAGTTTCTAACTGGACATAATTTACTCTATTAGTACCTAATGTTCTTCTCAAAATATATTTCACCAGTCGTACCAACCGTTCCCACCATCCTCCCCACCATGGTGCAGAAGGAGGAATAAATATTCATCGAATTTGTTTGTCACACGAATACCTGGCTATTTTGTCCCAGTTCAAATTGGTAAAGAGTCTATTGGTCCTTTTAAAATTGGTTCCATTGTCACTGTAAATCTCAACTGGTCTCCCTCTCCTGTGTACAAACCGTTCCAATGCCATAATAAAGTTTGTCGCATCCAAACCTTCCACCAGCTCCGAATGAACTGCTCTGTAGACAGCGCAGGTGAATAAGGTTATCCAAATTTTCTGACCATTTTTAAGGTAGAGAGGACCCATAAGATCAACACCTGTTACCTCAAAGGGTCTACCCATGAATAACCTGTCCTTGGGCAGAGGGGCACAAGGTATAGTATTGGCCTTCTCTGCATGTCTTCTACAAATGATGCATCCTCTCACAACTCTTTTAATAGTCTTTCTCGCTTTTAAAATCCAGAATTTTTCTCTCAATTTGGAAAGTAAAAAATGAACGCCAGCATGGCAATTATTTGAATGTGTTTCTCTAATCAGTTGTTCTGTTATTGGATGATCACAAGGTAAGAGCACTGGTTTCCTGAATTCTTCAGGACTCTGATCGTACAAAAGTTTGGTCTCTATATACATAAGCCCATCTGATTTTACCTTGGGTTTTAGGTGGCTAATCTGTCCCTTCCCTAGACTGTCTCTTTGAATTGATCGGATAAGCACCTTTTCGGCTATTTCCAAGTTATTAGGTATCGTCCCAATTCCTTCCTTCCGTGGAAGAGATACAAGATAAAGTCCATCATGGCCTCGACAGATTTTCTCACGAAACTTTTCTTACATGAGAACATTTTTCTCTTTCACAGAGATGACCTCTGTAGGATCTCGTATCCCTATTGTTTCTAATTCCCATAAGGACGCTACTCTCTGTTGGGTTGTAAGTAAGATGATAACCATTTGAGCACTTGTCTCTGGTCTCTCTGATGAGGTATTACCTATTAAAGTCCAACCAAGAACTGTTTGAATTGCGGTCAATCCTCCTGCCAGCTGTTCAAGTGTGTGAGAAGTTGCCCATAATAGTCTCCACCGATTAGGATGTCTATTTCGGTTTTATTATTGTCTACCTTAGTCAAATTGATTCCTTTCTTATCCAATTCCCATTGCCTGGGTCCTGTTTCAACGGGTGAAATATTGCCACAAATTATTGTTTCCTCTAACGCTTCCATTTTGAAAGCCTTTCCCTCATCAACATTGTCCAACTGGAAATAAAATATTGAATGAGCCTTTTCTCCTGTGGTTTGCCCTCCAAACAAAAATTTATTCAATTTGACTTCTCCCACCTTGGGTAAGTCTAACTCCTTAGCTAGAGACCTTCTGATGTAAGATTTTTGACTACCAGAGTCTAAAAGCACTCTTACCATTTTGGAACGTTTCGGCCCTTTAATTTTTACAATTAGAGTCATTAAAGAGATATTATTTGTGCATACTTGATTCGCCATTGCTGTTACATGCTCACTGCTCCCCTCATTCTGCTCTGCTAAACTATTGTGAGATCTGTTATCTGACCTCCAATTTAAATGTTCCTGACTATGTGAGGTTCCTCTGCACATTATCTCAAAATGAGGTCCTTGGCAACGATTGCATCTTACAAAAGATCTACAATCCTTCTTCAAAAGATTCTTTCTCAAGCATTTGAAGCAAACTTTCGCATCCTGTACCCTCTTTAATCTGTCTGATTCCAACATCTTGGCTGCCTTAAAACAGTTTTGGCTAAGATGGTTATCTTTGTCACAAAATAAACACGGTAAGTTGGTCTTTCCAACAAATAATGCAGACGCTGTGTGGATCTTAGGGGGATTATTTTCTCTCTTTCCCTGTTTTAGAGGAAGGGAAGGTTCAAATCCTTCAGCAACAAAGGAAATGCGTTCTGCATTTTTACCTTCCTGCTTTAAAAATTCTATCTGACCCTCTAATTTATCAAAAGCTTAAGCCGCACTATGTTCAATTCCCTCTTCAATCTCAGAGTAATCTCTTTCTCTGAAAGGTGTACGGGAACGTTGCCATATTTTGATAAGTTTGAGTGGCAAACTTGACTCCACCAACGGGTACAAGAAAGCACCACCCCCAGACTTAGTATCCACTCCCAGAGATCCCAAAAAATGGAGATGTGCAACCAAATCATCATAAAGTTGAGCCAAGGTTCTTTTTTCAGACCTGGCACTGGCAATGACCAACTTTAAAAGCTTGCGCACATACAACTCAGTCAGCATATCTCTGTCTCCAAAAACCGATCTTTCAAATCTTCAATGACTTTGTTGTAATTATTTTGGGTAAGAGGGAAGCTAGTCACAAGTCTGTGGGCCTTTGACCCAACAACCATGGATTGTATTAAGTATTCAAATTTATCAACATCAGACATTGACTCATCTAAATGTATTTTTTCAAAATGACTCCACCATGATAGCCATTCCTCTAGCTCACCTGTATACTTTTTTAGTTCAAATTTTGGAAGTTTAATTTGTCTTTTAACATCTGAAGTGCTAGATTGTGACATTTCATCATCACAGGGTGCTGCCAATTTAGACTCATATTCTTTCACCTTCTGTGCGACAATTCCTACTTGTAGGCTATAAGTCTCACATAGTTCCATCTCATCGTTGATTTGAGCTTCTGTGGACCTCGGATCATCCAATAAGATCTCTTTTATTTTATCATCAATCAATATCAGTCTATCATTAAGAATGGTTAACCTTTCAAATTTGACCCTTATTAAAATTATATCCACTTCCTCTAGACTTAGACCTGATTTTATCTCATTTGTGGTACGAGTTATAGTATTCCTTAAGGGAGTTCTTTCTCTTTTAAGCTTATCCATCTCCACAAATTGTATAAACACCACAAGGTGAAATCACGTCCGGCTCACCAAAAATGTTGAATTTGCAAAAAAAAAAAATGTGTGGAAGGTCAATCTTACCCAGATTGAAAATAGAGATTCACCAACCCGATCTAGAAGATGTGTACCAAACTTCCGTTAAGAAATTATATCTCCAAATGCAAAATTCAAATAATACAACCATACAAGATATTCTACAAAATAAAGGAGATATCAATCCCCGATTTCGACGACCCGGCCCTGACACTTAGGCAAGAGCTCATCGCCCAACAGCTGCCCTCCTGCAAGGCCTAGGGGGACCACTTCTACTCCACCAACTCGCCATGTGTTAATAGCCAGGACAAGGTGACTCGCGAGCTGTGCTCGAATGTAACACCTGTAAATTGAGACGAAATAAATAAAAAAAAGTATGAGTGTGAATAGTATCTTGGTCGTGCTTCTTTCTCTCTTTGGCTATAAGTTGGAATCACCATTGGGGTGTCGTCTTGGGTAGATCAAGAGTTATACAGTCCTCTGAATAACGGCCTTCTCGCTGCTAAGGAAAAGGAATCCTTAACAGGTGCCTATATGTCTTAAAATGTAAAAAGAAGAAAAATATTAACAAATCAGAAAATAAAATTGCAAATAACATAAATATATTGCAGATAAGACAACATATAAACTAAATTAATTAATTTAAAGGATCTTATTAAAAAATAAATATCTAGTTTTATATTGACACATGATAATTTGACCATGTTTTGAAGTCCTGAACTATGGCCTATCGTTAAACAAACTGTAATTCGACACTATCGATAATTCAACACCTCCAATAATTCGACTATTGTAAAATTCAAATTTTCACAGTTGATTGTTGTTTGAATACAACTTTACCGGTAAAAGGATATTATAGAGGCGACGATAGCCACTGAAAATGTACAATATTTAAGTATAGGGAAATGGGAAAAATTAGCAAATAAAAAGAAGACCAAAATAAAAAAAATTATAATAAATAGTTTATTAGTGAACAAATAATACAAATAAATCTTTTCAGGTGAGAAACTATAGGCATTGTTTAAATTTATATAAATGTATTCAAAATTTTAAAATTATGAGAAAATAAATCAGGAAAAAGAAGTTGCCGACTATATTGCAGAGGAAATCTACTTATATATTTGCCTTATTCTGTCTGTTTGTCTGTTTGAAGCTCACGGATGGGATTTTTCATAACCATCGGTGGTTCAGTGGTAGAATGCTCGCCTGCCACGCGGGCGGCCCGGGTTCGATTCCCGGCCGATGCATTTTTTTTTTTTTTTACAATTTTTAAAACTCATTTATATATTATACAAGAATGACATCCACGGCGCCAATTTATAATTGTAACGAATAGTATTTGAATAAAAGCATTTAATCGGGTAAAACCCGGGCGTTGCCCGGGTCATTCGTATATAATAATTATGTGAGCAATAGTTACCCAGAATTATTTGAAAAATTAAAAATTAAAACAGGTAAATAGTTTCTTTTTATTTATATTGCAAGCTTTCGAGCAATTATACTGCTCTTCAACGGGCGGATATTCTTTGTACAAACTCTAAATAAAATATATACACTGTAAAATTGAAAACTTTTTGTTATTAGCATGTGCTCTCGCGGGCGTGCATCAGACTGTTTCCAGCTAAAGTGATAGATATATTATACTGGGATTAAATATATTTACATTCTAATAATTATTAATATTCAGATTATTTGTCAAGGATATTGTTATATTGGGTTGGGAGGTCGATTTTTCTATTAATGCTATTTATTTTTGATGATACCAGTGCTTCTACATACAAACATAGCAACATTATTAACCTATCAAATACCGCTCTCTCACAGTCAGAGGCTACTATACTATCCAAAGGCTTGAAATACAGGATTCCCGAAAAACCAGATCCATTTATAACCATCAGTGGCATAGAATCAGCCATAAACAATTTTAGTTACCAAAACAAAAATCAAATTAGAAACCATGTTTCCTACATACTACAGAATTCAACAACCCAACAATATAATTATAATGAATCGGCAGTCATTAAACGTTTGAAAAGGAGAGAAAATCTTGTAATTACTCGATCAGATAAAGGATCCCATATAGTTATAATGAACCGTTCGGAGTATCAATCAAAAATCAAAGATATTTTAGATGACGTTGAAACCTTCTCTCCAATCACAGAAATCAGTAAAAACCAAATATATTCCAAATTCAAAAAATATCTCAATACATTTAAAAGAAACCGCCTAATAAGTGGAGATGAACACAAGAAATTTTCCGCAAACTTATCCTCCAGTCCATACATATATGGTCTCCCTAAAACCCATAAACCCTCGATCCCTCTCAGGCCAATCATAGCCTATCACCTATCTCCGGCTTCAGCTCTCTCAAGATTTTTAACTTCCTTCTTCACTCCTCTAATCAAAAGAAAAGAAAACAGCTACTCCATCACTGGAATACCAAGTTTCCTAGAAGAATTATCCCAGCTCAACCCCGCTCACGAACTGATCATGTGCTCTTTTGACGTTGTATCGCTATACCTCAGCTTACCCCACCAACTCATCATAGAAAGTGTTACAGAATTTCTTATAGACCTCAACACCGACATAACCATAATCAACAAGATAGAAAAACTGTGCAGATTGTGTTTGGATTTGAACGTTTTCTCGTTTGATGGGCAATGGTTCCAGCAAATTAGAGGTTCCCCCATGGGTAGTCCCTTATCCACGGTAGTAGCAGAATTAGTCATGTCCCGTCTTGACCGCTGGATTAATTTACAACATGCGTCAGACTTAATATTTTGGAGGAGGTACATTGACGATATATTTTGCATTTGCTCGAAGGATAAAGTTAAAAACATTCTGGACACACTCAACAGTTACACCCCTGAAATCTCTTTTACCTTAGAAAGTGAAAACAATAATGTCTTACCCTTCCTAGATATTCTAATCATCAGAACACCAACCAAGTACCATACCACAGTTTTTTACAAAAAACACATGAACCCGTCCTATACCCACTATACCTCATTTTGCCCCATTAGCCATAAAATCACTGTAGTAAAAACTCTCACCAAACGTATTTTCACCCATTGCTCACTACCATGTTTTAAAACGATAGAACAGACCAACATCACCAACCATTTAACAGCGTTAGGTTACCCGATTTCATTCATCCATAGACATTCCTTCAATCCAAACTTCTCCCGCCAACCCAAAACATACCGAACACATTGTACCATTCCTTATTCTAAAGTCAATACTACAATAGCTCATAAGTTAAATAAATATGGTATATCCACTTATTTTAGCACCCATGCCAATCTCGGCTCTTTGCTGAGAAACCCAATTACCAAAAATATTAGTTCCAATCCCCTATCTAAATCTAATGCAATATACTCTGTCAAATGTAACCAATGTAATGCCACATATGTAGGAGAAACTAGTAGGACAATAGAGACCAGACTAAAAGAACACGAAAGAAACATAAGATACAAAGACAATAGATCCTTAATATATCAACACACCAACACCACTGGACACACATTTAATCTCAAACAAGTAATAGCCCATTATCAAGACATAGAAAGAAAGCAACAACGATTATTTCTAGAAGCACTGGTATCATCAAAAATAAATCGACCTCCCAACCCAATATAACAATATCCTTGACAAATAATCTGAATATTAATAATTATTAGAATGTAAATATATTTAATCCCAGTATAATATATCTATCACTTTAGCTGGAAACAGTCTGATGCACGCCCGCGAGAGCACATGCTAATAACAAAAAGTTTTCAATTTTACAGTGTATATATTTTATTTAGAAGTTGTACAAAGAATATCCGCCCGTTGAAGAGCAGTATAATTGCTCGAAAGCTTGCAATATAAATAAAAAGAAACTATTTACCTGTTTTAATTTTTAATTTTTCAAATATATAATAATTGTATAAACGAATGCAAGACAAAATCACCGCGAATGTTTCTTTTTTTTAAGGCAATTTCTTTTTAAGGCAATTGTCGTTATTTATCGTTAATTTTTGTTTCGATTTTATTGAAAAAAAACGATATGGTGCCTTTAAAAAATGATCTTTATTACTATGCAGTTTTCTATTTAGTCAATATACCTAAGTTCATGTTGCAAATGTAATTATCTCTATCGATTTAGTAGGTGAAATGCAAAAAGAAAATCGACATGATGAAATATTTATGAAAATTTACATTTTTATTTTTATATTTTCAAGACACACACAGTTTGGGGCGGGACGTTTCACAAGAGAGACATCCACGGCGCCAATTTATAATTGTAACGAATAGTATTTTAATTAAAACATTTTAAAAACACACAGTTTGGAACGGGACGTTTCACAAGAGTGACATCCATGGCGCCAATTTATAATTGTAACGAATAATATTTGAATTAAAACGTTTTTAAAATATATGCGCACTCGGGTAAAACCCGGGCGTTGCCCGGGCCATTCGTCTAGTAACTTATAAAAGGAATTAATCTAAAGGAATAATTAAAAATGAATTTCTATTTTTATTCAGACATGGGTTCAACTTTATATGTATGCTTCTAAAGTTTGAAAACGTTAAAAAGCCACATAGAGCTGTCCATGCGTGAACACAAGTTCTTGTATCAAGGATCCAAAGATTTGGCGTTATTTATTGTCATAGCAAAACTCTATAGTTCAACTTTATATGTATGCTTCCAAAGTTTGAAAGCTGATTCCTCTTCAGAATGAAGGGAAGGCTGATATCTGAAGGATAAAAATATATTTTTACACCAATACTGTAGGCGCCATCCCGACCAGAGAGCCACAGATAAACAGATTATAAACGCACAGAATATAGAATCCGAGCTCCCCAGTAGAAGGAATACCCGGAAGACGACGGTACTCTCTGTTATATGTGTTGTTCACTATTATGATTTTGTTCTAATAAACACTACTAAATTATTTCATTTTGGATCCTCTCTTTCTTTTTCCCAGTAAGAAACGCCTACGGAAGCCAACAGAAATTCAGAAGTGGGATAGTCCTGAAGAAAATTGAAGATTCACTGGAATAATTTGGAAACGAGAAGGACGTGGCGCTTTGACCGATCAGCGTAAGAGGAGTTGCATGGTATGTACGAAATTTAATTACCTATTCCTAAAAGTATTATTGCAAAATCATCTCGATAGAAAGTATTTTAAAGTAAAGTGAAGTATTTTAAAGAAAGTATTTTAAAGTAAAGTGAAGTATTTTTAAAGAAAGTTTTTTAAAGTAAAGTGAAGTATTTTTAAAGAAAGTATTTTAAAGTAAAGTGAAGTATTTTAAAGAAAGTATTTTAAAGTAAAGTGAAGTATTTTAAAGAAAGTATTTTAAAGTAAAGTGAAGTATTTTAAAGAAAGTATTTTAAAGTAAAGTGAAGTATTTTAAAGAAAGTATTTTAAAGTAAAGTGAAGTATTTTAAAGAAAGTATTTTAAAGTAAAGTGAAGTATTTTAAAGTAAAGTGAAGTATTTTAAAGAAAGTATTTTAAAGTAAATTAGTATTTTAAAGAAAGTATTTTAAAGTAAAGTGAAGTATTTTAAAGAAAGTATTTTAAAGTAAAGTGAAGTATTTTAAAGAAAGTATTTTAAAGTAAAGTACAGTATTCTAAAGAAAGTATTTTAAAGTAAAGTAAAGTATTCTAAAGAAAGTATTTTTTAAAGTAAATTGAAGAAACAAATAAAAAGTATTATCGCAAAGTATCGCGGTAAAAAGAAAAAAAAAGTATTGTCTCAAAATTACCAAAGAAAAGTTTATTTCGTTTAAAGAAATAATTGAAACAGTACGTATCTGGTTTAGTCAGTTTTATTTGTTAATTTTAAAAATTTTTTGCCTTGTTTATTTTTCCTTCTGAAAAAAAAAAAAACATGACTTATTTAGCGAAAGTAAGGAAATGCGATTTGAGCAAGTTGGCGTATGAACTCGGCGAGGTAGTACCGCCAGAGAGCAGGATCGTCGACTTAAAACACCTTATTTTGAATAGCCAATCCTACGAAGAAGAATTCGCAAAACAACTGTTGGAGACTCTGATCAAGGATCGGGAACGAATCGAGGAGCGGGAACGAATCGAGGAGCGGGAACGAATCGAGGATCGGAAACGAATCGAGGATCGGGAACGAATCGAACGGGAACGAAAAGAACAAATAGTAATGGAATTCGAGCTTGAGAAGCTGCGCATCCAGACTACACGCGGAAACAACGATACGTCTCGAAGTACCAGCAATGACGCACATTACAAGATACGTAAACTGATGTCCAAGTACGAGTCGAAGGACAATGATTTGAGTTTTTACCTAATTCTTTTCGAAAGACAGGCAAAGCGACTAGGATTGGATGAAGACCAATGGGCGTTCAGCCTCCTAGGATTGCTACCTTACGAAATGACTCAATTAATCGCTCGGGAAACAGAAGAACAAAGCGGCGATTATAGGTTCGTGAAAATGTTGCTCCTAAAACGGTACAAGTTGAGCCCCGAACAATTCAGACAAAAATTCGAGAAGCACGAGAGATCTCAAAAGGGTTCCTGGAGAGACTTCGCTTTCGAATTGCGAGGATATTTCAACGAATGGATCGAAGGAATGAACGTGGAAAATTTCGACGCCCTAAAGGATTTGTCCGTCACTAACCAGCTAAAGAAAAAAGTTCCAAATGTGCTGCGTAATCATCTCATTGACGATTGGACCAAGTTAAACAACCCAGATGAGCTGGCGGATAAACTGGACGAGTACGAAAATGTTCGCACCGAGATGGGACCTCCGCATTGGAATTCGAAACACACCACACCACCGTCGTTTCAGCAGAAATCTGCGAGATTTCCCAACCGAAGCGAAGTTAAAGAGACTGAACAAGGAACGAATGTTTCGAGTAGAGAGGCTGCAAGGAACGAAATCAGTGAAAAGTATCCTAACACCTCGAGGAGAATGGTCAACCGTGCAATCAGAAACGACAAGGGAGAACCGAAGTGCTTCAACTGCAATCAGTTTGGACACATTGCCAGAGACTGCCCAGCACCCAGGACTACGTTGACATGCCGAGGATGCGGTCAAACGGGACACAAGGAAAGGAATTGCACAAGACCCAAAGAAGGACTAAAAGTAGCCAACCTGGAAGTCGAAGGACTGGAGACTGTCCCGCCAGATGTATATTTGAAGGATGTCAAGATCGACAACAAGGAAACCGTGAAGGCAATGATAGACACCGGGAGCAGCAGTTGTCTAATGAGAGAATCGGTCGCAAGGAGGATCAGCGTCGACATCGAACCAGACTCGACTAGTCTGTACGGCATCGGTAACCAGACCGCACCAGCTGCCAGGACCGTTGGGAAGACGACAGTTGACCTGGAGATTGATGGCGTAGTCGGAAAAGAAATCGCTGTATTCATTGTTAACGATGATGCCCAACCTTATGACCTACTAATTGGAAGAACATGGACAGATCTGCCCTACGTATCCTTCGCGAGAATCGGTAAGGAACTGCATATTGGCTATTCAACCGAATTTCCGTTTGCTAATCTGCAAGAAGAAATCAAGTCGCGTCGCGTTGAACTGAGAGCAACCGAAACTGTTCAGTTGGAGAGCGACTCCATTAACTTTACAAGTGCAATCACAGACGAGGTAAAGGACGGATATGTATTGTTCACAGGAGTAGATGACGCCTGTGTCGATTCCCTATTGGAAGTGGTCGACGGAAAGACGACTGTACCCATCATCTCAGCTGGCAAGGGCAAGTTGAGAGTAAGGAAGAACCAATGTGTAGGGCGGGTTGAACTACTGAACCTCGATGATATTGTTGTTAACCTGGACGTCGCAGAGGATTCGTTTCAGACTAAAAATGAAGAGAAGAGGGAAGGACAAGACCAAATGAAACGTAAGCGCCCCATACTGCCTGAGGACATCAACGTCAATCATTCTCTGACTTCGAAAGAGAGACAAGAAATCCTAGATGTAGTAAACGAGTATAGAGACTGTTTCGCTCTTGGCATGGAGGAATTAGGGTGCACCGATGTCACCAAGATGGACATTAAGGAGATTGATGGAAGCAAGCCAGTCTGTCTGAGACCGTATAAGACGACTGCAAGTGAACGCGAAGCAATCAGGGAGATTGTCAGAGAGTGGAAGGACAATGGAATAGTCACGGAAACTAGATCACCCTACGCTAGTCCCGTCCTACTTGTGAGAAAGAAAACTGGAGATCATCGTCTGGTGGTAGATTATAGGAGACTCAACATTCAAACAGTTAAGGACAAGTTCCCATTACCAAGGATAGACGACCTTCTGGAAGGCCTAAGGAATGCGAAATTCTTCACCACTCTGGATCTGGCGCATGGATATTTGCAGATACCACTGACCGATAAGGCAAAATTAAAGACAGCATTCATCACCCCAGATGATACAGGTCAATTCGAAAGGATGATTTTTGGACTCGCCAACGCACCAGCTGAATTCCAAAGACTGATGCACACTGTCCTAGGTCCGCTGCTAAACAAGAAGGCATTCTGCTATCTCGACGACGTGATTATCCCGGCAAAGGATTGGCGGGAGATGATCGAAAGGTTGAGGGAAGTCCTCGAAAGAATAAGATCAGCGAAGTTGACACTGAAACCCTCCAAATGTGAGTTCGAAAGGAGGGAAGTTGAGTTCTTAGGGTATGTCATCAGTACAGGCGGACTTAAGCCAGGCCCAAGAAAGATCAAGGCGATAGAAGAATTTCCAGAACCCAAGAATGTCCACGACATACGACGCTTTCTGGGACTGACGAACTTCTTCAGACGATTTGTAAAGGACTTCGCGAGGAAAGCAGAACCGCTAAGCAGACTTACGAAGAAAGGTTCACAATTTGAATGGAAGGAAGAACAGCGAAGGTCATTTGGAGGACTACGAAAGGATCTGGTCGAATATCCGGTACTAGCTCATTACAACCCTGAACTCAAGACAGAAGTACATTGCGATGTGAGTGCTGAGGGATTAGCAGGAATGGTGCTACAGATGGACGAAGACTGCAAATGGCGCTTGGTCTACTGTGTGAGCAAGAAGACAACAGAGGCCGAGAAGATGTACCACTCAAGCAAATTGGAGCTGATGGCGATAGTGTGGACCTTGGATCGACTACGTCAGTTCCTCGTAGGAATCAAGTTTACAGTGGTTACAGATTGCCAAGCACTGGTCTACATGAACGCGAAGAAGACTACAAATCCTCAGATAGCGCGATGGTACAATCTGATTCAGGAATACGATTTCGAAATTCGACATAAACCAGGGGAGAAGATGGCCCACGTAGACGGAATGAGTAGAGCTCCAGTCGACGACCCTAGAGACACGATGGAGGAAATCGTGGAGAAAAACCTTGAAGTGTGCCTCACAATCACACTGGAAGAACAAATCTTGATGATTCAGCATTCCGACCCTGAATTGAGAGACCTGATCCAGATCTTTCGAAAGGACCCGTGTGATAGGACAGTAGGAGAACAAAATAGAATTAACGACTACAGCTACAAAGGAGGCAGACTTTTCCGCATGGTGAAAAATGGAGAAGAGGAACGAGCCCTGTATGTTATACCCAAAAGTATGAGGAAAAGCTTAGTTATCAAATTCCATGATCTAATGGGACATTTTGCGACTGATAGGACTGTCAACAAAATTAAGGAATTGTACTGGTTTCCTTCAATGAAGAGGTACGTTCGACGCCATGTGGCTATGTGTCTCGAGTGTCTATTTAACAAAGTTCCCGGTGGAAAACAACAAGGCTTCCTACATCCCATTAAGTCAGGCAAGAGACCGTTTTCCATCGTACACATGGACCACGTAGGCCCCTTCGTGAGAAGTACAAAAGGTAACCAGGAACTTTTAGTGATTGTCGATAATCTGACAAGATTTGTCCGATTAAGCCCTGTAAGGAATACATCGACGCAGAACGTCCTGAAGGTAATGAAAAGTTTTGTGAATGATTTCGGACTACCCGACAAGATCATCAGCGACAGAGGGTCATGTTTTACCTCAAGGCAATTTGAAGAATTCTGTCGAGGAAATGGAATACATCATACTCTGAACTCTACGAAACATCCGCAAGGGAACGGGATTGTCGAAAGAGTGAACCAACCAAGGCACAACCCAAATATCGAGGACCTTTGATAATTACCGAGGTTCTGCCAAGCGACACGTATAGAGTGACTCAGTTAAGCGAAAGAACCAGTGGACGGTTCTACACGACAACGGCCCATATCAGTCAACTAAAGTCTTGGCACACTGAAGAAGATGACTCAGCTACAGAAGAAAGTCCGGACGAGGAGCCAGAAGTAGAAGATACCCCCCGACGCAACCCACGACGTTCCTGCAACGCAAGGTTCAATCGAGGACGATTGAAATCCAGGAATGGCCGAATGTAGGCGCCATCCCGACCAGAGAGCCACAGATAAACAGATTATAAACGCACAGAATATAGAATCCGAGCTCCCCAGTAGAAGGAATACCCGGAAGACGACGGTACTCTCTGCTATATGTGTTGTTCACTATTATGATTTTGTTCTAATAAACACTACTAAATTATTTCATTTTGGATCCTCTCTTTCTTTTTCCCAGTAAGAAACGCCTACGGAAGCCAACAATACAGTGTGTCCAAGATTGGTCCCTGTCAGCATTTGTGCTTCAACTTAACTTGTATTCTATCGAAATTTCCTACACGTGAAAAACCACAAAGAGCTGTCCATGCATAAACATAGGCTCTTGTAGCAAGAGACCCCCTCTAGAAAAGGTTTGGCCTTGAGCCTTATATATAGTCATAGGAAAAGTCAACCTTAGTGGAAACTCTTGCTTATTCAGAATGAAGGGAATGTTGATATCTGAAAAAGCCAAAGATATTTTGACGCCAATACAGTGTGTCTAACATTGTTCAGTATTTGTACTTCAACTCATGAGAGCACATTTGTATACTGTATCACCATACGTTTGCCATTGTGAAGACCCTGCTTAGGATTAAAATTTCTCAGAAGCATAACAATAGCACCAACCTAGAATTTAACTTGTGTGGAGGCATTTCTCTGGGAGAAAGTCTATTGAGAAATTCAGTAGAGTTATTTTGCTCCTCCATAATCTTACACTCCACACTGTTAACACTGAGGAAACACTGACTCATGTTTGGTAAGCATTTTCAAGAAAGAATCTAAAGGCATTGGTTGAAGAATATAAATAAATATATTTAGATTAAAAACAAAAGAAAATTACACAAATCAGCAGATAAATTGCAAACAATAGTACTATATTGCATAAAGACAACATATAAAAGGAATGAATTCATTTAAAGGACGTCATTAAAACTACGTTCCTAGTTTTATATAAACAATATAACCTCGATAATTCGACACGAGTTTGTTGTCTTGACCTACAGCCTATCATGTAACAAACTGTAATTCGACACTATCGATAATTCAACCATTTTAAATTTGAACAATTGATTGCTTCTTAAATACAACTTCACTGCTAAAAAGGTATTACAGAGACGACGGCTGCAATTGAAATGTACAAAATTTATTTATAGAGCAAGGGGAAAATAAAGAGAAGACCAAAATCAAATTGATTGTTAATAAATAGATTTTTACCAAAAAAGATAATAAATGATTACCTAAAAAAGATAAGAAAATAAATCAGAATATAAATAAACAAATTTTATCTCAGAGGAGACGATTTTTAATAGGAATTAATTTAAATGACCTCTTTAAAAAACATTATATATATATATATATATATATAAGTGAGTTCAACTTTACATGTATGATATCCAAAGTTCGAACACTTGAAGAAGCCACATCAAGTTGCCCATGTATAAACACAGGCATTGAGCCCTATTTATAGTGATAGCAAAAGTCAACCTTAGTGGAAACAAACGCCTCTCCAGAATGAAGCGAAGGTTGGTATCCGAAGGGGCCAAAGATATTTCAGACACTATGCAGTGTGTTCAACTTTGGGCACTGTCAGGTGTCAGAGCACATGCGCTGGTACACCATACGTGTTCCATTGCAAATATCCTATAGGCATTGGTGAAAAGTGTAAATGAATATTTTGGAAATGAAAAAAATATATATATAAGAAAATAAATTGGAATATAAATTTACAAACTATATTTCAGATATGACAACATATTAGAGAAATAAATTCATTTAAAAGACCTCATTAAAAACTACATTTCTATTATATATAACTTCATTGATTCAACAAACGATAATTCGACCATTTATTATGTATCGAACTACGGACTATCATATGACAAACTGTAATTCGACACTTTCGATAATCCAAATATTTTGAAATTCAAATTTCAACAGTTGATTTTTGTCGAAAAACCCTGAAATTAGCAACATATTAGATAGCACAGTGCAAAAATGTATAAAATTGTATGTATATAATTGTATGCATATAATAATTGTATATATAGGTCAATGAGTAAAATGAGTATATAAAGAGAAGACAAAAATACAAATAATTGTTAATAGTTTATTTGATAACATAGATAAAAAAAAATATTTTCAGGTGAGAAAAATAGGAATTGGTAAAAAGTTTAAATAAATATATTTGGAATGAAAAAAATGCAAACAAAACAACTATATTGCAGATATGACAACATATTAATGGAATAAATTCATTTAAATGACCTCATCAAAATTAAATTTTTAATTTTCTATATATGTGGGTTAAACTTACACATACTATATCCAAAGTTCGCACATGTTAAAAAGCTATTTGAAGCTGTCCATGCGTAAATAAAGACACTTGTAGCAAAAGACCCACTCTAGCAAAGGTTTAGCCTTGAGCCTTAATTAAGTTATATTTATAGTTTATTTATAGTTATAGCAAAATCCAACCTTATTGGTAACTGAAACCACTTCAAAATAAGCGGAATGTTGTAATAAACTTACCTGTTTGGTACGTAATTCAGTACTTTAACATTAATCTCTAATGAGCTACCAAAGGTTTACATGGGAAATGCAGGACTGAGCAGTTAGGAAAAACTATTTCAAGGCTCCCAATAATATATTCAGTGGGAACAGAAGAAATAGGATTAAGGGTGTTGTTACTGCAGCGAGTCATATAAGCACGCCTAGCTGTTTGGTGAGTGAGTCTTCTACGGGCTTTTCGAGGCATGACAAGATACTGAAAAAAAAGGTAAAATAAAAACCAAGCAGAGAAAAACTATAAAACTGAATGCCAGGACAGGCATGAAAAGGAAATCACAATAATATGAGGAAAAATTGATTGAAAAAAAAATTATTCCAAAAAATAATGCAAAAAAAAACAGACACAAAAATGGAGCTAAATTCAAATTAAAAATCTATAACAAATTAAGTAATCAAAATTGATTATACAAATACAGCATAAGCATAAAAAAAATATGCCAAAGACATTAGGAAAGATACTGCCAAAAGGAAAACCAGTCACCAAAATGGGTCATAATTCAAATGACAAACTATAACAAATAAAGTAATCAACAAACGATTATACAAATTATATCAGCCTATTTATGAGAAAAAAATATGCTAAAGACATTAGGAAAATCTACTGCAAAAAAGACAAAAATTGAACTAAATTTAAATGAAAAACTATAAAAAAGTACTTAGAAATTATAATTAATATCAAATTATAATATAAATGTAACAATTGAATAAAAAATAGGAAAATATATGAGAAATTAGTAAAAATTAATAAGATAAAAAAACGTGTTTTAAAAATAAACAATCCAATGATGAAAAACAACAAATAAGATAGAGAAAGAAGGCAAAAAATTTACGATTGCGAATTCAAACAAATTAAAAATAAATGAATCTATTAATATTTGGAAAATAAAAATAAACCGTCATGTGGAGCAAAAAATAACGAAAAATTTGATACATAGATGGCTATTTATAGTTAAGTATCTTTGGAGGAGATAGCCTCAAACTTTACAACTGAGAACTCTGTTAGACTATTATCTATATAGATTGGGAGAAATGGTCTTCCATTTATGGCGTTGTTGTAGGTTATGCAAATAATTATTCGACCATCTTCTCCATAGTTTTTTTTTTTTTTGCACCAGCTGCCATCTCGTCAGGAGATGGTGCTTTACTTCAACTAAACTTTTTTCTGGTACACATACAGATGATTCAGTCATTAAAAAATGAGCAGGAGTCAATACTTCTTGATCGTTTGTATCACTTCTCATCATATACAAAGGTATTGAATTTAGACAGGATTCAATTTGAACTTGGAGAGTCAAAATTTCTTCATAGGTTAATACTTGTTTGCCAATGATTCGCTTTATGTGATATTTTAACGCCTTGACTCCGACCTCCCACAGACTTCCAAAATAGGGAGCTCCTGGAGGGTTGAACTTCCATTCTGTACCCTGATTTGCCAGCAGGGCAGCCAAATTGGTTAGCTGTTCCTTTGTCATGTAAAAACATGAACGCAACTGTCGTGCAGCTCCCACAAAATTCTTTCCTAAATCACTGTAGAGTTGATGGCAGTGTCCTCTTCGAACGACAAATCTCTTAAATGCCGCCAAGAAAGTAGAAGTGGAAGTGTCGTATATTTATATTTTAATTATATATAATACTAGCGGATGTGTACCCGGCTTCGCCCGGGTTTTATCCGAGTGAAAGTTTGCCTAACGAATATTATATATTATGAAGTATAATAAACAATGTTAAAGATTAGTTTTAATTATTAATCAAGATTGTGTGTGAATATTTGAGAAAGATGTAATATCGTTGTTGTTTTCTTGGCCGAATGTTTTACATATGATGTTATCTTAAAATTGCTTGTTTTGAATATTTTTTTAGATTGAGTTGAATGAATTGCTGATTTTTTTTGTATTTATATATAAATAAAATTAACTCTGTTGATTTTTTTGTATTTAATCGATAACAGCGAAGTTACGCATGTTAAAGTTAGGAAAAATATTTTGATGTTAAGCAAAACCTGCTCCATCTCGTTTTACATAAATGTTGAAAATTTGGTCGAAATTGATGCATTGTAACGAAAGTTTTTAGCGAACACCACTTATGAAATTTGCATTTTATTAATATAGAGAGATAATATTGTATATAATATATTAATTATATATTAATATAATAATAATTTTAAATACACAGATTATTATTCTGAGATATATTGTATATAGATTTTTAACTTTTAATTAGGGTTTGGTGCAAATATATTACAACCACAGACAAAAATAGGATAAACGCATTTATGAGAATCTGCTTTTGGACAAGTATAGGAGCTCCATTCAAACCTATCAAACAAGATACTGGAGGATTTGAACCAACCCGATCTAGAAGATATGTACCAAACTTCCGTTAAGAAATTATACCTTCAAATGCAAAATTTAAATAATCCAACCATCCAAGATATTCTACAAAATAAAGGAGATATCAATCCACGATTCCGAAGACCCGGCCCTGACACTTAGTTAAGAGCTCATCGCCCGACAGCTGCCCTCCTGAAAAGTCCGGGGGGACCACCTCTACTCCACCAACTCGCCATGTGTAAATAGCCAGGAAAAGGTGACTCGCGAACTGTGCTCGAATGTAACACCTGTAAATTGAGACGAAATAAATAAAAAAAAATATGAGTGTGAATAGTATCTTGGTCGTGCTTCTTTCTCTCTTTGGCTAAAAGTTGGAATCACCATTGGGGTGTCGTCTTGGGTAGATCAAGAGTTATACAGTCCTCTGAATAACGGCCTTCTCGCTGCTAAGGAAAAGGAATCCTTACCAGGTGACTATATGTCTTAAATTGTAAAAAGAAGAAAAATATTAACAAATCAGAAAATAAAATGGCAAATAACATAACTATATTGCAGATAAGACAACATATAAAATAAATTAATTAATTTAAAGGATCTTATTAAAAAATAAATATCTATTTTTATATTGACACATGATAATTTGACCATGTTTTGAAGTCCTGAACTTTGGCCTATCGTTAAACAAACTGTAATTCGACACTATCGATAATTCAACACCTCCAATAATTCGACTATTGTAAAATTCAAATTTTCACAGTTGATTGTTGTTTGAATACAATTTACCGGTAAAAGGATATTACAGAGGCGACGATAGCCACTGAAAATGTACAATATTTAAGTATAGGGAAATGGGAAAAATTAGCAAATAAAAAGAAGACCAAAATAAAAAAATTATAATAAATAGTTTATTAGTGAACAAATAATACAAAGAAATCCTTCCAGGTGAGAAACTATAGGCATTGTTTAAATTTATATAAATGTATTTAAAATTTTAAAAATATAAGAAAATAAATCAGGAAAAAGAAGTTGCCGACTATATTGCAGAGGAAATAACTTATAAAAGGAATTAATCTAAAGGAATAATTAAAAATAAATTTATATTTTTCTTCAGACATGGGTTCAACTTTATATGTATGCTTCCAAAGTTTAAAAACTGATTCCTCTTCAGAATGAAGGGAAGGCTAATATCTGAAGGAAAAAATATATTTTTACACCAATACAGTGTGTCCAAGATTGGTCCCTGTCAGCATTTGTGCTTCAACTTAACTTGTATTCTATCGAAAATTCGCACACGTGAAAAAGCCACAAAGAGCTGTCCATGCATAAACACAGGCTCTTGTAGCAAGAGACCCCCTCTAGCAAAAGTTTGGCCTTGAGCCTTATATATAGTCATAGGAAAAGCCAACCTTAGTGGGAACTCTTGCTTTTTCAGAATGAAGGGAATGTTGATATCTGAAAAAGCCAAAGATATTTTGACACCAATACAGTGTGTCTAACATTGTTCAGTATTTGTACTTCAAGGACATGAGAGCACATACGTATATTGTATCACCATACGTTTGCCATTGTAAAGACCCTGCTTAGGATTAAAATTTCTCAGAAGCATAACAATAGCACCAACCTAGAATTTAACTGGTGTGGAGGCATTTCTCTGGGAGAAAGTCTATTGAGAAATTCAGTAGAGTTATTTTGCTCCTCCATAATCTTACACTCCACACTTAACACTGAGGAAACACTGACTCATGTTTGGTAAGCATTTTCAAGAAAGAATCTAAAGGCATTGGTTGAAGAATATAAATAAATATATTTATATTAAAAACAAAAGAAAATTACACAAATCAGCAGATAAATTGCAAACAATAGTACTATATTGCAGATAAGACAACATATAAAAGGAATGAATTCATTTAAAGGACGTCATTAAAACTACATCCCTAGATTTATATAAACAATATAACCTCGATAATTCGACACGGGTTTGTTGTCCTAACCTACAGCCTATCATGTAACAAACTGTAATTCGACACTAATGATAATTCAACCATTTTAAATTTGAACAATTGATTGCTTCTTAAATACAACTTCACTGCTAAAAAGGTATTACAGAGACGACGGCTGCAATTGAAATGTACAAAATTTATTTATAGAGCAAGGGGAAAATAAAGAGAAGACCAGAATCAAATTGATTGTTAATAAATATATTTTTATCAAAAAGATAATAAATGATAATAAAAAGATAAGAAAATAAATCAGAATATAAATTAACAAACTTTATCTCAGAGGAGACGATTTTTAATAGGAATTAATTTAAATGACCTCTTTAAAAAAAACATTATATATATATATATAAGTTAGTTCAACTTTACATGTATGATATCCAAAGTTCAAACACTTGAAGAAGCCACATCAAGTTGCCCATGTATAAACACAGGCATTGAGCCCTATTTATAGTGATAGCAAAAGTCAACCTTAGTGGAAACAAACGCCTCTCCAGAATGAAGCGAAGGTTGGTATCCAAAGGGGCCAAAGCTATTTCAGATACTATGCAGTGTGTTCAACTTTGGGCACTGTCAGGTGTCAGAGAACATGAGCTGGTACACCATACGTGTTCCATTGCAAATATCCTATAGGTATTGGTGAAAAGTGTAAATGAATATTTTGGAAATGAAAAAAAATATATATAAGAAAATAAATTGGAATATAAATTTACAAACTATATTTCAGATATGACAACATATTAGAGAAATAAATTCATTTAAAAGACCTCATTTAAACTACATTTCTATTATATATAACCTCATTGATTCAACAAACGATAATTCGACCATTTCTATGTATCGTCCTTCGGCCTATCATATGACAAACTGTAATTCGACACTTTCGATAATTCAAATATTTTGAAATTCAAATTTCAACAGTTGATTTTTTTCGAAAAACCCTGAAATTAGCAACATATTAGATTGCACGGTGCAAAAATGTATAAAAATGTATGTATATAATTGTATGCATATAATAATTGTATATATAGATCAATGAGAGTAAAATGAGTATATAAAGAGAAGACAAAAATACAAATAATTGTTAATAGTTAATTTGATAACATAGATAAAAAAAAATATTTTCAGATGAGAAATTATAGGAATTGGTAAAAAGTTTAAATAAATATATTTGGAATGAAAAAAATGCTAACGAAACAACTATATTGCAGATATGACAACATATTAATGGAATAAATTCATTTAAAAGACCTCATCAAAATTACATTTTTAATTTTCTATATATGTGGGTTAAACTTACACATACTCTATCCAAAGTTAGCACATATTAAAAAGCTATTTGAAGCTGTCCATGCGTAAATAAAGACACTTGTGGCAAAAGACCCACTCTAGCAAAGGTTTATCCTTGTGCCTTATTTAAGTTATATTTATAGTTTATTTATAGTTATAGCAAAATCCAACTTTAGTGGTAACTAAAACCTCTTCAAAATAAGCGGAATGTTGTAATAAACTTGCCTGTTTGGTACGCAATTCAGTACTTTAACATTAATCTCTAATGAGCTACTAAAAGTTCCCATGGGAAATGCAGGACTGAGCAGTTAGGAAAAACTATTTCAAGGCTCCCAATAATATATTCAGTGGGAACAGAAGAAATAGGATTAGGGGTGTTGTTACTGCAGCGAGTCATATAAGCACGCCTTGCAGTTTGGTGAGTGAGTCTTTCACGGCCTTTTCGAGGCATGACAAGATACTGAAAAAAAAGGTAAAATAAAAACCAAGCAGAGAAAAACTATAAAACTGAATGCCAGGACAGGCATGAAAAGGAAATCACAATAATATGAGGAAAAATTGATTGAAAAAAAAATTATTCCAAAAAATAATGCAAAAAAAAACAGACACACAAATGGAGCTAAATTCAAATGAAAAACTATAACAAATTAAGTAATCAAAATTGATTATACAAATACAGCATAAGCATAAAAAAAATATGCCAAAGACATTAGGAAAGATACTGCCAAAAGGAAAACCAGTCACCAAAATGGGTCATAATTCAAATGACAAACTATAACAAATAAAGTAATCAACAAACGATTATACAAATTATATCAGCCTATTTATGAGAAAAAAAGATGCCAAAGACATTAGGAAAATCTACTGCAAAAAAGACAAAAATTGAACTAAATTTAAATGAAAAATTATAAAAAAGTACTTAGAAATTATAATTAATAACAAATTATGATATAAATGTAACAATTGAATAAAAAATACGAAAATATATGAGAAATTAGTAAAAATTAATAAGATAAAAAAACGTGTTTTAAAAGTAAACAATCCAATGATGAAAAACAATAAATAAGATAGAGAAAGAAGGCAAAAAATTTACGATTTCAAAATCAAACAAATTAAAAATAAATGATTCTATTAATATTTGGAAAATAAAAATAAACCGTCATGTGAAGCAAAAAATAACGAAAAATTTGATACATAGATGGCTATTTATAGTTAAGTATCTTTGGAGGAGATAGCCTCAAACTTTACAACTGAGAACTCTGTTAGACTATTATCTATATAGATTGGGAGAAATGATCTTCCATTTATGGCGTTGTTGTAGGTTATGCAAATAATTATTCGACCATCTTCTCCATAGTTTTTTTTTTTTTTGCACCAGCTGCCATCTCGTCAGGAGATGGTTCTTTACTCCCACTAAACTTTTTTCTGGTACACATACAGATGATTCAGTCATTAAAAAATGAGCAGGAGTCAATACTTCTTGATCGTTTGTATCACCTCTCATCATATACAAAGGTATTGAATTTAGACAGGATTCAATTTGAACTTGGAGAGTCAAAATTTCTTCATAGGGTAATACTTGTTTGCCAATGATTCGCTTTATGTGATATTTTAACGCTTTGACTCCGACCTCCCACAGACTTCCAAAATAGGGAGCTCCTGGAGGGTTGAACTTCCATTCTGTTCCCTGATTTGCCAGCAGGGCAGCCAAATTGGTTAGCTGTTCCTTTGTCATGTATAAACATGAACGCAACTGTCGTGCAGCTCCCACAAAATTCTTTCCTCAATCACTGTAGAGTTGATGGCAGTGTCCTCTTCGAACGACAAATCTCTTAAATGCCGCCAAGAAAGTAGAAGTGGAAGTGTCGTATATTTATATTTTAATTATATATAATACTAGCGGATGTGTACCCGGCTTCGCCCGGGTTTTATCCGAGTGAAAGTTTGCCTAACGAATATTATATATTATGAAGTATAATAAACAATGTTAAAGATTAGTTTTAATTATTAATCAAGATTGTGTGTGAATATTTGAGAAAGATGTAATATCGTTGTTGTTTTCTTGGCCGAATGTTTTACATATGATGTTATCTTAAAATTGCTTGTTTTGAATATTTTTTTAGATTGAGTTGAATGAATTGCTGATTTTTTTTTGTATTTATATATAAATAAAATTAACTCTGTTGATTTTTTTGTATTTAATCGATAACAGCGAAGTTACGCATGTTAAAGTTAGGAAAAATATTTTGATGTTAAGCAAAACCTGCTCCATCTCGTTTTACATAAATGTTGAAAATTTGGTCGAAATTGATGCATTGTAACGAAAGAACCACTTATGAAATTTGCATTTTATTAATATAGATAGATAATATTGTATATAATATATTAATATAATAATAATTTTAAATACACAGATTTTTATTCTGAGATATATTGTATATAGATTTTTAACTTTTAATTAGAGTTTGGTGCAAATATATTACAACAACAGACAAAATAGGATAAAGGCATTTATTAGAATCTGCTTTTGGACAAGTATAGGAGCTCCATTCAAACCTATCAAACAAGATACTGGAGGACTTGAACCAACCCGATCTAGAAGAAATGTACCAAACTTCCGTTAAGAAATTATACCTTCAAATGCAAAATTTAAATAATCCAACCATCCAAGATATTCTACAAAATAAAGGAGATATCAATCCCCGATTCCGACGACCCGGCCCTGACACTTAGTTAAGAGCTCATCGCCCAACAGCTGCCCTCCTGAAAGGTCCGGGGGGACCACCTCTACTCCACCAACTCGCCATGTGTAAGTAGCCAGGACAAGGTGACTCGTGAGCTGTGCTCGAAGGTAACACCTGTAAATTGAGACGAAATAAAAAAAAAAACTTTTAATTAGACAATTCTAATTTATATTTAGACATTTTTCATTTTAATTTGGACACTTTTGATTTTTATTTGGACATTTTCAATTTTAGACACTTTTCATTTTAATTTAGACATTTTTCATTTTAATTTAGACACATCGACTTTTCTATAAAAAGTACACGTGTCTAAATTGATATGAAAAATGTCTAAATTAAAATTGAAAATGTCTATGTGATGATTTAAGACCATGGAATTGTTGTAAATAGTCCAGATATCTACTACCACATGTTCCACCACGTGACTGTATATAACTTGTTATTTACTGCAATTAGAAAGCCTCAAATAATATCAATATGAACCGCGGGAAAATCTATTAAATTATAGCAACTGTACAGATAGAAGGAATGGAGAATAACAGGAGAAATTTAAGGTTAAAACTAAACAGGCTTAGGTGAGAATAGGAAAGCAGGCCTAGCAAGCCCAGTCCAATATTTACGAGGTCGTGGCTCTCCTGGATAATATAACTTCCCCCCCCCTGTTTATGTCAGAAAAGGGCAGTGACCTGTTCGGACCACTTAAGCTATAAAAGGAGGCCCCGAGCCTCAGTTTGTCAGTCCTTAGCCAACCTTGGTTTCAGCACCAGTCCGCCGGACGCTCCGATAGAGGTAAACCCTTTCCTGTCAGAAATCTCCTCTCCCCATTCCTTCTTGACGTTCAGGACGCTTCTTAATGGAATATCTGTGTTAGTTTTTTCACATTTTTGGCCCAGCTGTGTCGCCTTCCACCACGACTGCACGGTAGAGTTGGCATCGAGGTTCGTCTAGCTTCAGGTAACACTGGTCCCGGAGGTCCCAAGATATCACAGACTCCCCCGTCAGCAGAGCCGACAGGATGGTGGACGCCAAGGTACAAGTAAGCAAGTAGACCACTGTCTGTACAGAAATATGGAACAGGGAGGCCAGGATGACTCAAAGGAGCCCATGGAGTCCGATCCCGACTACGAAAGTGGCGAAAACATCACTTTTCCAAATTTGGAAAACACTCTCGGTAGGACGCAGGAAATCGCCCCCAGCCAGGAAGACGCAACGCCTCCGCCGGCGGTAACAGATGTGCTGGGGAGTTTGACCAGAACGCTACATCAGCTTTCCGCGGCGACCGGACTATCGCGAGATGTGGAGCTCCCCCGACCATCTCTAAACCACGAGCCCAGCGCAAGCAGTGAACTCTAACTGTCCCAAGGATCCTCCAAACACGGCAAAAGACCAAGCCTATCCCGACATACAAGACAGCACAACAGTAGGTTCCTCCATACATAATTTTTGTTAAACAATTGCTCGTTCGAGCTGAACTGTCCAATAATGTAAACCTACCTCTACTACTTGATACAGGAGCATCTATCGCTATAATTAGTTGGAATACTTTCAAAATAATAGAAACCCGTTTGCAAAATCGAATATCTATCCACTTAACTATTAACGCCATAGCTAACAATGTTTCCACCATAGGTTATATATTTTTAAAATTAAAAATAGGTAATATAACGCAGAACTTGAAGTGTCATATCATAGATACACCCTTGCCTTTTGGCATTTTATCCCTTAATTCCATAAAAAGATTTCTACTAAATATAAACTGTTCTCAGCTACTCCTGTATCAAGATAATGTACACCTACCAACTACCTTGTACCAATTCACTTCGTGCAAGCAACACGTATTCCAAACTGGAACGGGTTGCTCACACGTGGTGAACTCCAACGCTCTTAATTGGTCTCATTGTAATGTTGCTAATCCCATTTTAAACGCCCCTATGTCCTTTTCTTTTTATATCTCTGGACAGAAGTAACTTAAGTCACAGCCTTCCAAAACTATTCCAATCGTTAAATTCCAACATAGATACACTCCCTCGTACCTTCCTTTTACATGCATATTTAATCACTGACAAATCTCTATCAACAAAATAAACAACACCCCCTCACATGACTTTCTCCAATTGGCAACAATTTTTAGTGCGCGAGTTAACACCCGAATCCAATTTCGAGCCACACAAGTTCCATAACGTCGCCCCACTAAACACTAAAAAAAATTCATATTAAACGTGCCATATCGACTAACAATATAAAAATTATCGATATATGTTGGTACAACCAGCACCCATGACTTTAATAAATTTGTTATTCATGGTGAAACAGGTTAGATTTTGTACAAAACAAAGACTTCACGTGACACCTTTTCCTTAACAATTTTTAACTTCGTGTCACAGCGCCATACTACAAAACTCTTTGACTTTTCAGGCCAAAGACGCCTTCACGCCTGTGACACATCTCACTTCAAAGCGTGTCCACGTCGAAAGTTGCACTTTCACTCAATTCTAATCTGATATCACTAAATAACATTTTTACTAAATCCGCAACAACCTCGAAACACAACAACCATTCAAATTATAATATCAATAGATACAATATCCGGATTTTCGAAATACAAACACAAATCGAACAAATGCTTGAACACGGGATAATTACAACTTCTGTATCTCCCTATGTCAGTCCCATAACGCTTGTCACCAAACGTGACAAATCAAAACGCTTTTGTGTTTACAATTATAGAAATAATATGTCCAAACGTTGTCCGAATTAACAGACCCAATCGACCCCTAAATAAATAAGATGATACAGTTCATGTGAACAAACTTAAATA
The DNA here is from genome assembly GCA_030710605.1 of Cordylochernes scorpioides. NCBI lineage: Eukaryota > Metazoa > Arthropoda > Arachnida > Pseudoscorpiones > Chernetidae > Cordylochernes > Cordylochernes scorpioides. Next base: position 66,239,289 of record CP092867.1, on the reverse strand, counting down.
CTGTACAGAAAATATCTTATTCCTCGCTCCCCAGCCTCTAATTCAAACACCTCGTGTAACAACTAATGTACACCTAGTAGAATTTAACCATTTATGTCCCACGATATTTGTCGCTCAGAAATCCCGTCTTATACCCCGACCCTTTCAGCCCCTTTTCTACATCTCACTGAAGAGATCTTCAATAAGTTAGAAGGAACCAGCTGTTCCCGCAAGAGGGCCCTGACCTTAATCCGGAATCGCACCAAAAATAGGTTCGCTCCCCCCCCCCCCTCTTCCGCTGGACACGAGCAAACAAACAGCCGACATTTTCTTGTTACGACCATCGCTATTGCCCAGTGTCACTCTAATGAATGTTCACCAGCTATGAAATCAAATATTAGTGCGTGCCTTTTACTATATATCGTTCTAATCCCTAACCCATTAATCTACTCCGAATATCCCGTTTAGCTACAAATAACTTGCCTAGCACATTATTTTACATTTACTAACAAATCATTCCACTAACAGAATAACTAATTAATACAAAATATAATCCCGCCTACTGACCCCAATGAATTAACATATATATTCTTTCATTTATAAACCAAAACCAAGTCACCAGGTATAGATTCACTCGCCCTCGATTAACTTGTCCATTTAACATCGACATTTAGAACCAAGGACAACATTTTACCTACAAAAATCACACGCACCCACATATGTTTAAAAAAACCTTGACCGGTTAGAACAGATCGCCGTGTTTCCTGCACACACAATATAAATGCCGCTTTAGGAAGAATCACGTTTTCACCTAAACGTGGCGCAGGGAACAAAAAATCAACAACATTAGGACTCAGTGAGTTTCACAGTTGGAAACAATGTGATCCACGAGCCGCGTCAAACATAAAACAAATTCGATAAGTTAGTTCAACTCATGCCAACAACACCAAAGATATCGCATCCGAGGACAATTTAAATCTCTCTCCACCCATCCTAAAAACAGGAACATACATTTGGCCTACTACTTTCCATTCTTTCCCGATATATAATTTCTATGTATAATTACTTACTTTCTTTCTCGATGGACATTTTTATTTTTTATTTTTAATATCTTTTAAATAATCATTATCTAGCTCTTATATATTTTTTTACGTCAACCAATCAGTTTAGATTATTGTAATTTTATTTTATTTTTCTTTACCAAAGCTTATTTACTTTTGCTTTATGACTCTATTTTATAATCAACTTTATATTTCATCTTTCATATCTAATAATCTCAAGTTTATATTTCATGTTTATATCACTAATTTGCATTGGTCATTTTTATATTTTTTCACACTTTATAAATTAGATGTTATTTACATTGTTTTATCTTCCGCTACCAGGTTCAATGCTATCGTGTACATTATTGCTCATTTTTATTCTTCATTTAATATTTTAACTTTCTATTACCCCTTATATGCTGATATAATGTTTTAATCTTTGTATTATGTCATCACTATTTTAATTATTTTTTTAAAGATTACTTTGCATTTAACTTCGCAATTCTATTTTCGATTTTTCTAATTCTTTAACGCTATATGCAAAGCCTTAATTTCGCAATTTCATATCTCAATGAGATATTCTCTTATAATCAAACTAAAAATCATGATCTAAAAACAGGGCAATCTTCAATTACCTCTTAATCAACCACTTTATAGGTTACTTCTTAATAAATACTAACCCTTTACCGCAGGAACTTTTAACAAGCCTTCGCAGGCTAGACTTGACCTACTTTGATTTCGTAATTAACAATATTGACACACCGTCCCTCAGATTTACCTATCCCAGCTTCTGGCTTGAAAACGTGCAAATTGAATTTTTTTATATATTCCAGGGCACTCCATGTCACACGCTGGCACATCTTTTTTTTATTATTTTACACTTTTTCTCGCTAAGCCCCTGACGACTCCAATTAAAACTTTGATTTCTGGTCACTGATCTTCGCCCTCATTTATCCTGCATGCGTACGTCTTAACGATTAATTCATAAAACCCATAACAATCACCCTTATCTTACTACTAGCCGAATGACCCGGTCAACGCCCGGAGCTTACCCGATTAAATGTTTTTATTAAAATACTATTCGTTACAATTATAAATTGGCGCCGTGGATGTCATTCTTGTATAATATATAAATGATTTTTAAAAATTGTAAAAAAAAATGCATCGGTCGGGAATCGAACCCGGGGCACCCGCCACTATAATATATAAATGAGTTTTAAAAATTGTAAAAAAAAAATGCATCAGCCGGGAATCGAACCCGGGGCGCCCACGTGGCAGGCGAGCATTCTACCACTGAACCATGTATGTTATTTATATTATATATGTACATATCATAATATTATTGAGTGATTTAATATATCACTTACATTCACTACCATACCATGTGCAATATTGGTATGTATGCGGTATATATAGGATAGGTAAGTCATTATATATATATATATATTATATATATATATATATATATATTATATGTCAATAGAGTATATAGTATTATATCTACATTTATGTAGATGTGACATATATATCCCTAATGATTATAGTACTTACATATGTACATAAGTATGTGTATATATATATACACCTTAATAGTACAAAAGCTACATACCTATACTTTCGAGAGGTATTGTTAACAATAGATTATTTTAGGAGCGACCCGCTCAAACACAATAGTTACAAAAACACCAAAGCGAGTGGGGAGGGCATGATGGGGGGGGGGGGGGGCAAAGGTGGCATGATCGTAGCCAACCAATAGGAGTGCGCCATTCCAAAATAAAAAAGCAAACGGTGACAGAGATGAAAAAGAATTGATGACGCTCGTAACTGTATATAGAATTCGATTGTGGTACTGTAACTGTATTCGGTGTTAAAATTTACATGTGAAACATGGCCTAGGTTTTTCGCGCCGTGCACATTAATAGGTTGGGACTTGAGTCAAGGTGACATTGCCTCAACCTAGTAATAACTAACCCCTCAACTCTTTCTAACGCCCATCACGAAGAGATCATGATTTACCCATCCAATCATTTATATTTTTACCTATAATCATTATATATCCTCTATTAAATCTTTTATTCCTATTTTTGTTTTAACTTGTATGTTTTGTATTAGTTGTTTACACTTTATTATCTCTTATGGATATACAGAAATCAACCCCATGTTATATACCAACTCATCTTAATTAATATTTTAAAAAATTACTTCCCTAATAACAGTCTTCCTATTCCGCTCTCTTAAATCACTCCATATGAACCCTCTCACATCCGGGGCCATCTGTGATGATTTAAGACCATGGAATTGTTGTAAATAGTCCAGATATCTACTACCACATGTTCCACCACGTGACTGTATAAAGCGTGTTATTTACTGCAATTAGAAAGCCTCAAGTAACATCAATCTGTACCGCGTAAGAATCTAATAAAGTATAGCAACTGTACAGATAGAAGGAATGGAGAATAACAGGAGAAAATTAAGGTTGAAACTAATCAGGCTTAGGTGAGAATAGGAAAGCAGGCCTAGCCAGCCCAGTCCAATATTTACGAGGTCGTGGCCCTCCTGGATAATATAACTTCCCCCCCCCCCTGTTTATGTCAGAAAAGGGCAGTGACCTGTTCGGACCCAGCTAAGCTTTTATAGTTCGGACCACTTAAGCTATAAAAGGAGGCCCCGAGCCTCAGTTAGTCAGTCCTTAGCCAACCTTTGTTTCAGCACCAGTCCGCCGGACGCTCCGATAGAGGTAAACCCTTTCCTGTCAGAAATCTCCTCCTCCCATTCCTTCTTGACGTTCAGACGCTTCTTAGTTGAATCTCTGTTTGTTTATTTCACCTTTGGCCCAGCTGTGTCGCCTTCCACCACGACTGCACGGTAGAGTTGACATCGAGGTTCGTTTAGCATCAGGTAACACTGATCCCAGAGGTCCCAAGATATCACATCTACATAAAAATAAAGGGTCTAAATAAAAATTAAAAATGTCTGAATATAAATTAAAATTGTCTAATTAAAAGTTTAAAACCTATATATATCATAACATATAATTTATCATCATATAATTCTATTGCTAACTTGTAATTTTTAAGCTTGTATCTAATACGGTGTAAAATAATAAAAGTCATTTAAATAAATGAAGCCTAAAATCTAGTTCTACTTTTAAATCAACCTAACTACACCACAGATGGCGACGAGGATATAAAAAACTTTAAATTAAGTTTAACTAAATTTTAAAATGGCTATATAATTTTATTCGAAATGGCGAACTAAATTTAGTTCCAATATTTTAAGAAGATAGTTTCGATATTTCCATAAAATGTCTTAAATCTGCATTGATAGTGAATGAAACGCCTGAAAATAAATACGTTCCAATACCTTTTACGTTATTAGGTACAACCATGTATAAATTAATTGAAAATATATTTGCGCCAGAAGATCTATCTTCGAAATGTTTTGATGAAATTATCGCTAAATTGTAACAATATCTTGCACCTACACCAAAAATAATTCCTGCTATATTTAAAATATTCAAGTGAATAAAAGAAAATGAATCTATTGCCGAATATATGGCAGAATTGAGAAATTTAGCAGATGCATGTAAATTTGGAAATACACTAAACGAAATTCTTAGATATAAATTAGTAATTGGCGTTAAATCTGATAAATTACAACAAATATTTTCGCAGGAAGAAGATGATGCAAGCCTAAATAGATTATATGAAATAGCTCTATCTTATGAAGCCGCTAATAATGATATAAAGATGATTAGGCAAAATGAGAACTGAATTGTTGATGAAATTCAAAATATGTATAAATTCAAAATTAAATGTTCTCATTGTGGCAAAAATAACACTGGTCAACAACATTTTTGCCCAAGAGAACCTGATGGTGTTTCAAGTTAAACTTTCATGTTGAACTCAAAATTCTAATCAGAAATTTTCCATCACCCATGGCTTTTGCGTGACAGCTTTTCTTTGGTATTGGGATAAAGGCTGCAAAAAATATTAAGAATTTTGAATAAACCTTAGTACATTACACTGGTTTATCAAAAATTATTTTTCATTGTCCTAAAAGAAACAGCATCTTAACATGAATTTGGAAATGTTTTTAATATATAGGCCTACTATATAAACGAAATATATTTATTTTATTGAAAGTAGTGACAGTGGCTTTTCTTCAATGCTTGATATACATCCCTCTTGACTGTCCAGCAGTAGTCAGCAAGCATAGCGTGATTCCATTTACCCTGGTACCGCTTCCCATGCTTGATATATCTTGATATATCACCATGTTCATCTCTAACTGCACCAAGGTTGTCTGGAAAGAAATCCAGATGTGAATGCAGGAAATATATCTTGAGAGACATGTTAAATTCTAGTGCCTTGTGGGAAAGTAACAGATCATTAACTATGTCTCGGTAATTTTCAACCCCGACACTTCCTAAGAAGTTATTGCAAACGTTTCTAAAGGAATTCCATGCTGCTGCTTCAACTTCATTCAAACTATTTTGAAATTTTCCATCCTGCAGAAATTCTCGAATCTGAGGTCCAACCAAAATGCCTTCTTTAATTTTCGCATCACTTATGCTAGAACATTTTTGTTTTTGGTAGGCAAATTCACTGGCATTTCGATCCATTGCCTTGTCAAAGTTCTTCATTAATCCCAGTTTAATATGTAATGGTGGTAAGTAAATATTTTCTGAATCGATCAGGGGAGGATTTACAATATTTTTATGTACTGGAGTAAAAATTTCACGGTTTGGCCAGATTTTTTTAATGTAATGCCTTTCCCTATCTCTGTTATCCCACTCACACAGAAAACAAAAAAAGGTGTATATCCAAGCTGTAATCCACGCAAGAGAGCAATGACTTTCAAATCGCTGCATATTTTCCAACCGTATCTTTCATATTCTATCTTTATCAAAAGCAGTTTCATTTTTTCGTAAGTTTCTTTCATGTTGGATGCATGTACTATTGGTACTGATGGGAACTTATTTCCGTTGTGTAAGAGAACAGTTTTCAAAATAATTTTTGAAGAATCAACGAATATAAACGCCACTCTTCTGTATCATGGTCATGACCAAGCGCTTCTATTAGACTAACAATATCATTGCAATATACTAAATCATTCTCTTGTGAAAAGAAGTCTTGAAATTCATCTTGAGGCTTGATAAAAAAGCATACTGTTGTGCCTTTATGCAGCAGATTCCAGCCTTTTAACCTAGAGCTTAAAGGTTCACTATGTTTTTTGGATAAATCTAAATCACGTACGAGGTCTTTCAAATCTCCTTGGGTTAAAAAAGAGGTTCAGATGAAGCACCTGCTTCGAAATTTGTGTCATCCGACTGTTGCTCTCGTCTATCTGAATCATCGTCACTAAATATGACATTTTCAGGAGACTGTGGCACAGGTAAAATATCACTATGAGGAAACGGTCTCATTGCAGAATGGAAATCTGGATAATCAACTGTATGTCTTGATTTGGATATAATACCTGTAGTCTTTGTCAAACAAAAATAACAGTCTGAATAATGGTATTTAGGTTACCTCCATATCATTGGAACCGCAAAAGGCATAAGACGTTCACCTTTAATCCACCCTGTAAGACGCCGAGCACAAATTTCACAAAAATGATGAGGAGCCCAAGTCTTATCTTGGTCACCGACTTCACAGCCAAAATAAAGTTGATAGCACTCTTTGATGAGCGGTGTAAAGTTTCGCCTTTGAACTTTGAAAGTGAAATACCCACAAATATATCAGAAAATATCAGGAATATTAATGCAACGCCTCGGCATTTTGACACAGTCAAGTGCACACGATTAATAAAAGCAAATCGATAGAGAAGAATAAACTGATCACTTCAAATTTACCTGTCAACATAATGCAAATCTATTAAACAAATCGTTCATTTTATTTATTTCATCTCAATTTGCAGGTGTTACATTCGAGCACAGCTCGCGAGTCACCTTGTCCAGAATATTTACACATGGCGAGTTCTAATGCTGGAGTGGCCCCCCGAACCTTACAGGAGGGCAGTTGTTGGGTGTTTGGCTGTCACCTAGCCATTGGATCCAGGTCGTCGGATTCGGTGGCTGAGGTCACCTCGATTTTTAACAATTTCTTGTATAGTTGGATTTGATGATTTTTGAAATTGCGAGAATAGTCTTGTCGCAGAGTCTTGATAAATCTATTCTATATTAGGCTGGTTGAGATCTTCTTTGAGAATTTTGTTTGAAAGATTGAATGGGGCTCCTATAGTGATTCGTAAGCAAATCTCTCATGAAGGAATCTATTCTTTTTTTTTATCCATAAGTGTGATATATTTGCCTCAGACTGGTAGTGCGTACGTGATGATGGGTAGAATACAGGTTTTTTACAACGTGAATTTATGCTTTGTTGTTAAATTACTTTTAAAATTAAGCAGGCTTGATAGAGATATTTTGGCTATCTTTGCCTTTCTTATGGTGTTTTGGACATGTAGGTTAAATTTTAATTTCGAATCCAAAGTGACACCAAGATACTTGGCGTGGTCGGCCCAACTAATAGTACTTGAGTTTACTGTCGAGTTGGTTTGTAGCTTGAATATTTTGTTATCTCTTGGGGGAAAAACTATTGCTTGAGTCTTAGTTGGGTTAATGTCTAGTTTCCACTCATCGCACCATTTGATTATGTCATTTAGGTAATTCTGAAGATGAGTAACCAATAGGTCGACTGATTTAGAGTTAAATAAAATTGCTGTGTCATCTGCGAAGAGCTTAAGTTTACATTTAGAGTGCAGTGGGATGTCATTAATGTAAATATTGAAAAGGTAGGGTCCGAGGATAGAGCCTTGAGGTACTCCAGTCTGGATTGGCTTTGGTTCAGTTATAAAATTTCCTTGCTTGACTGAAAATGTCCTGCCCTGTAGATAATTCTGCATAAAATTGATAATGTCACTTGGAAACTGGTGTTTTGTGAGCTTCTTTATAAGGCCATTATGCCAAACTTTATCAAATGCTTTCGCAAAATCTAGAAAGACAGCACCTACCACTTCGTTGTGGGATCTTCTTATCTGGATGTAGTCCAGAACTGTAATAAGTTGGTTATTTGTTGAATGCCCCCTTCTAAATCCGAATTGCTGCGGGATATTGAAGTTAGAGTTGTCCAAGTACATCTAAAGTCTACGTAAAATAATTATTTCGTAAATTTTGCCGATGGTGGGGAGGAGGCTGATAGGTCTTAGATCTTCAGGAGATTTAGCGGATTTTTTGGAATTATAATTATGATAGCATGCTTCCAGACTTTGGAGTAGTAACACAAGTGCAGTGCGGCGTTGAATAATCCAGCTAGAAATACAATCCATTTGATGGGAAGATTCTTGGCCATTTGCGGAGTGATATTATCATTGCCAGGAGCTTTGTGGTTAGCTAAGTATTTAATCACTTCCTTGACTTCATTTGGTGTCGTCATTGTGAGCATTTTTTCTTGTTGGTGATTATAAGTTATATTTGGTTTGTCTTCTTCTTTTTCCTTGAAGAACTGGTTGGAGAAGTGTTCTGCAAGTTCATTTCCGATTTCTTTGTCGGTCAATAAGGTTTTACCGTTCCTTACTAAACTTGAGATCCTTTCCGTTTTTTTCCTGATGTGTTTTGTTTTTCTCCAGAAGTCCTTCGGGCTTGATTCAATCTTGTGTATGAATTGATTCCAGTTCTCGGTGGAGTCGGATTTGAAAGCTTTGTTAACTTTTCCCTGTAGGTTCAAATAAATGGCTCTATGGACTGGATCCAAGGTTGCTTGCCATCTCTTATGAGCTTTATTCTTTTCTTTTATCAAGGCCTTGGTCCAGGGGTTCTGTTTTGATGAAGAGGATGATATAACTGTGTTCTTTTGAGTAGCTGTTCTAGATTTTATCATTTAGTATGGTCACTGCTGAGTCAATATTGTCTTCCGTTTTCAAGGGTACTCTAGGAGGCGTACTGGAAATTAAGTCTTGTTGGAAGTGTACCCAGTGAATTCATCCTTCGGGCAGGTCAGCTCTAGTATTACTGGGGGGTGATCTGAAGATAAGGCATCCAGGGTCTTAATCCTCGAAGTCCAGGGGATTTTTCTAAGAATTGCGATGTCTAGAAAGTCTGGATTTCCCAAAGGACTGTAGTGCGTGGGTGAAGAAGGTGCGATAATGTCCAGGTTTTATTTTTCGGAAAAATTATGAAGCACAGTTCCACTATTATTGGAGGTTCTTGAGCCTCAAAGAGGGTGCTTGGAGTTCCAGTCTCCTGCAGCGCGATTACTGATTGATTATTCTCTAACAATAGATTCAGATCTTCCTCCAGGAGTGGTAGCTCGGGTTTCTTATAGTTTGACGATATCTGCACTACTGCCCTTCCATTTGGTTTGATTAGAATTGTGGTGTTTTCCATTTTAGATGTTCGAATCAGCACTTTTTTAAATTTAAGATAGTTTTTTAGAATTATTGCCGTTCCACCGCCCCTTCCAACGATTCTATCCTCTCTTATTGTCTGATAGTTTCTGAGTTTGAGGTCGACAGATGGTTTTAAGTGTGTTTCACTGAGCAGTGCCATGTCTATTGAGTTTTCTTCTAAAAACTGTAGGAATTCTTCTTTTTTGAGTTAGATTCCGTTGCAATTCCAGGAAAACGATTTTTAAGGTAATTTGCCTTTCATTGTAAGTAAGTTTTGATAATTTCTAATAACCTTTCGCACAGTTCCCTGGTGTCAGAACGAGTAGTTTTCTTTTTTGCAGTTTCAGCGTGAATTGCCTTTTGTTTTTCAACAGTTGCTTATTCTGTTTTAGTGGAGCTTGCTTGAGGTATGGTGATAGGGGAGTTTTGTCTGGGAGGCTTTAGCTGCTGTTGTTGTGGCTTCGAAAAATATGGGCATCCGCGGTAATTGGCTGTGTGCGCTTCTCCACAGTTAGCGCACTTTGGTGGGAGCTGTTTTGACTTATTGGACTATCCTTCGAAAGGTGTTCTTTAGCACACTTGACGCATTTGGGCTTCAAAAAGCAGTTTAGCTGGCCATGCCCAAAACCCTGGCAGTTAAAGCATTGGGTCACTCGTTTTGTAGTCCTGAATGATTCCACGACTATTTTTTGATAAAATATTTCGGTTATTCCATTGATTCGTTTATTTTGTTCATTTTTCGGTAGCTCTACTAGGACTATATTCATCAGTAATTTGGTAGATTGTCTATGGAGTCTTTTGACAATGACCTCAGTGAAGCCCATTGAGACCAATTCAGTTACGACGTCTTCTTCTTTGAAGGCTGTTGTTACCCCCTTCAATACCACTTTCAGTGGTTTTTCCTCCTGTAGTCTGTATGAATATCCTCAATTTTTTTTTTCTGTACATACTCCCTGATTTTTTGAAGTCGCCTATGTTTCTCGATTTAATTATGTGCTTTTTGCCAGAAATCGTGACTTGGAATGTTTCCGTGCACAAGTCTTTTAGTTCTTGGCAAAGAAGCTTCCAATCTGCTACATTTTCTGCAATAACAGGAGGAATTCTCGGTTTTTCACGTTAGTGACTGTGGTCCATGGGCCATCGTTGTCGTTATTTTCTTCATCGTCTTGCGGTGGGTGAGCTGCGCTTATTTGTTGAGAAATTCCAGTGACGGGACTTTGTTCGTCGATGTCCAATCTAGACGTCTTCAGATTACGCTCGCTCCTAGTTGGCGATCTTGAGTCATCCGATTGGGAGCCGCGAGTTCTCTTCTTTGATTGAACCGTTTCCTCAAGTTTATACTCGATTCCACATTTGTCTAGGATCTTCGTTATTAAGGAGGCTTCGATTATGCATAGTTTCTCGCCGGTTGGTCCGATCGTCGATTTAATTACAATCGGTGGCATATTATTTTTTTTTCCTGTATTTCAACTTCAATTAGAAAATAAAAATACTTCGATTGAATTTCAACTGTTCCACATCTGTTCCCTGCATACAAATCGTTAGGTTCAATTTAAATATTTATATTGAAACTGTTATTCATCAAATAGAATTCCAGAGCTTGTCTTTATTTTTGAGTTGAAAGCAAAACAGATTGCATTATAAAATAAAAATACATATTTGATCAAATATTCAATATTTTTTATTCAAATTAATATTTGTGATTCTTAAGAGCAAAATATTATTAATAACAAATAAAATAAAGCTTTTGGCTCCTTATATCAACTCTTCTTGTCAAAAATAAAGCACTAGCTAATGTAATGATGTTTACTTAAAAATGCTTACATAACACTTTATTAATTATTACTGTATATACCAATTTATATAAAAATGGTTATCCTGCAAAAACTATGGGTGATGAAAAACTTCTGATATCATTTTTGATTTCAGCATAAAAAGTTACATCAGAATCAACATCAGGTTTTCTCCGGCAAAATAAAAAGGTTTTTTGTAGACCTGTGTAATCATTCGTCAGATAAGTGTTATTTTACAAAATCTAAATGTCATAATTGCGGCAAAATTGGGCACATTAAACCCATATGTGGAAGGTAAATAATTTCAAATTTGAAAATTCTCACAAATAAAAAAAAAATCTAATTTATTAACATAATTCAAAATTCCAGCGAGAAATATAATGCAAATATAATACAGTGAAATGATAATGGGAAATATCGTATTGAATTAAATGTAGATAACAAGTATATAATGTTCGAATTTGATACAGGAAGCTATTATACTTAATGCCTATAAATGTTTACAAGATGTTTTGGAGAATAAAATTGACCCCTGTTAGTTTAAATCTCTGATCATTCTCGAATACAAAAATAAATGTGATAGGAAAATAGAAGTATTTGTTAAGGAGGCAAATATAGAACTTCCCCTTATAATAACCGAAGCCAACAGACCATTGTTACTGGGCACTAGTTGGATACAAAATCTACCCGCACAACTGCTGAAATTGCCTTAAGTGAATTCGGTTCAAGAAATTACCTGCGTATCACTTCTGAATAAATTCTCGAATGTTTTTGATACTTCAAATATTGGAGTTGTAAAAACCACCAGGCCCATTTGGTTCTTGAGAAGGAGGCTCATCCAAAATTCTTTAAATCAAGAAACGTTCCATTCGTTATGAGACAGGCCATTGAGAAAGAACTAAATGAATTAGAGGTCAACGGGATGATTACTAAAATAGAAAGAAGTGATTGGGCGACTCCATTTGTGCCAATAATGAAAAATGGCAAAGTGCGAATTTGTGGTGATTTCAAAATAACTTTGATTCCCGTTTGAAAGTGGATCAATATCCCTTGCAAAAAATAGAAGATATCTTTGCCATCCTTGGGAAAGGAGTAAATTTAAGCAAAATCGATTTATCGCAGGCCTATATACAGCTGGAACGGGATGAAGCTTCAAGAGAAATAGTTGTGATTAATACACATAAAGGTTAAAGAGAAAACGAAAATATAGCGAGGTGAGTTTATTTTTATTAAAATTACAAGCTTTCAAGCAAAATGCTTTTCATCAGGTAATCAAAAAAAAAATAATAATAAATATGTGGAGAGGTAAATACATCCACCTAAGTAAGATTTGAAAATTAAAATTAAAGCGGAATTGCCACGAACAAGCACGCATCAACACACCCAGAGAGCGAGCGAGAAATTCAGTTTAAAATAAGTTTAAAACAAATAAAATATATACATAATTCGGGAAAACACTTGAGGTTAAACTTCCCTATGCGGGGTCCATGCTATTACAAAAAGCTATGTACTGCGGGGGTAGTTCTATTTTTCTATTGAGGCTTGGAATTTTATTGGAAACCAAAGCCTCCAGGACCAGTCGTTGATATTTTCCGCTTATGTTACTGTAAATACATTGGGTGTCTGTGAAATCAAATGAATGCTGTGTTTCTGCCATGTGCTGATAAATCTGGGAACGGCTGTCTTTGTTCATGATGTTTCTATTGTGTTCTTTAGTCCTGATTTCTATGGTTCTGCCGGTTTCACCAACATAGTGTAGTTCGCAATTTGAGCATTTAATTTTGTACACTGCGTTAGAGGCGGATATTATGTTGGTGAAACCGGCAGAACCATAGAAATCAGGACTAAAGAACACAATAGAAACATCATGAACAAAGACAGCCGTTCCCAGATTTATCAGCACATGGCAGAAACACAGCATTCATTTGATTTCACAGACACCCAATGTATTTACAGTAACATAAGCGGAAAATATCAACGACTGGTCCTGGAGGCTTTGGTTTCCAATAAAATTCCAAGCCTCAATAGAAAAATAGAACTACCCCCGCAGTACATAGCTTTTTGTAATAGCATGGACCCCGCATAGGGAAGTTTAACCTCAAGTGTTTTCCCGAATTATGTATATATTTTATTTGTTTTAAACTTATTTTAAACTGAATTTCTCGCTCGCTCTCTGGGTGTGTTGATGCGTGCTTGTTCGTGGCAATTCCGCTTTAATTTTAATTTTCAAATCTTACTTAGGTGGATGTATTTACCTCTCCACATATATTTTTTTTTTGGATTACCTGATGAAAAGCATTTTGCTTGAAAGCTTGTAATTTTAATAAAAAGAAACTCACCACGCTATATTTTCGTTTTCTCTTTAACTTTTAAAACGTGGCTAAAGTATGCCTGACACATAAAGGTATTACACATAAAATAAACACACTTTCTTTCGGAATCGTTTCAGCCCCAGCCATCTGGCAAGGAATAATTGAGCAAATTCTATCAGGAATACCTAAAACTCTGGTCTACTTGGACGATATCCTGATAACGGGCGAAACAGAAACTGATCATTTGAATAATTTAGAGACTGTTTTAAATAGATTAAATGAATACGGACTGAAGGCAAATAAAGAAAAATGCAAATTCTTTCAAGAGCGTCTTGAATACTGTGGTCACGTCATCGATCGAAATGGACTACACACGGCCGATAACAAAATAAGAGCCATTAATGATGCTCCAGAACCTCTCAATGTAACTAACACAGCAACGAGCATTCATAGGTTTTGTGACATATTATCATAGATTTATTCGGAATGCTGCGGAGATCATGTCACCCTTATATGATCTTCTAAAGAAGGAAACTAAATGGAATTGGTCACCGAGTTGCCAAAAAGCTTTCAAACTAGTGAAACATATCGTCTCTTCTAATAAGATTTTATGGCTTATGACCCTGAAGCAGCTATTGAATTGGCGCTGTGCTATCGCATGTTAATAACGAGGGAAATAAGCGACCTATTTATTACATCTCCAGGACCTTTAAACAGCTGAGAACAAGTATTCTCAAGTTAATAAGAAATGCTTGAGTATAATTTGGGCTTTAAAAAAAATAAATAATTATATATTTGGAAGATAATTTACATTGGTAACAGACATGGAGGCAAGTTAAATAAAAGCTTTTAAAATAAATATAGATAATGGTTCATTTCTCGCCTTCCCGACCACCCAGAAGTCTGAAAATTAGTACACTTGCATTGTTAATTGGACTGAGCGAGTATTGTGAGTTCCATTATTCTATATGGTCTAGCAGCATATTAAAATTGAATATACAAAATTTGAAAGGAAATTTGAAAATTTGTCCGTTCTTGGCCAACCTGACTACCCAGAAGTCTGAAAATTGGTCAGCTAGCATTGTCATCAGGTTTGAACATGTGTACCAAATTTCATATTTCTAGGTGCCCTATAAGTATATTAAAAATTGATTACAAGATTTGGCGACAGACATCCAGACAGACAGACATGGAGGCAAGTTAAATAAAAGCTTTTTAAAATAAATATAGATAATGGTTCATTTCTCGCCTTCCCGACCACCCAGAAGTCTGAAAATTAGTACACTTGCATTCTTATTTGGACCTGAGCGAGTATTGTGAGTTCCATTATTCTATATGGTCTGGAAGCATATTAAAATTAAATATACAAATATGAAAGGAAATTAGGAAATTTGTCCGTTCTTGGCCAACCTAACTACCCAGAAGTCTGAAAATTGGTCAGCTTGCATTGTCATCAGGTTTGAACATGTGTACCAAATTTCATATTTCTAGGTGGCCTATAAGTATATTAATAATTTATTACAATATTTGGCGACAGACATACAGACAGACAGACAGACATGGAGGCAAGTTAAATAAAAGCTTTTAAAATGGGGAATTGTTTAAAATTTCACCTAAAAATATACATGTTTAAAAAAAGCATATCTTTACACATTTACAAAACGCCATGGTGACCATCCCATGCCTGTGTCTGCAGATTATTATATGAATAAAAAAAGGAATTCTAGAACATATCCAATCCTGGACATATCTGGAGTTAATATTATGGATCGAAAATCGGTATCGGTGGAAGCGTCCTACCAGTACCTTGGAAGCGTTCCTGCTGTTTTCCGCATCTTTTAGTACGGGAGATAAGCTCGGATTAAATATATGGGCTATTCATATTGAATATTATATTCTATATACAGTTACGAGCGCCATGCGTTCTCAATTCTTCAGTTTTCATCTCTGTCACCGTTTGCTTTTTTTTTTTGGAATGGCGCTCTCCTATTGGTTGGCTACGATTACGCCACCTTTGCCCCCCCCCCCCCCATCATGCCCCCCCCCAACTCGCTTTTTGGTTTTTGTAACTATTGTGTTGGAGCGGGTCGCACCTTAAATAAATGCATATATTAGTTAATAACTGAATGGAATTCTCTCTTTATTTTTACCAGTAAGAGACGCCTACAGAAGCCAACAGTACATAGACAGATAAAGCACATAGGCATATTCAATCGGGGTAAAACACGGGCGTTGCCCGGGGTCATTCGGCTAGTAAGAAAATAAAATTGAAAGGCGATTAAATCAACACTCAAAGTATTCTATTTAGAAAACAAATTCGGAATATCGTGACGCGTGATATACAATATATTTGTAATAAAAAATAATGTTGAGATAATCCAAAATATATAAATTAAATATTAAGCGGATCACAAATGTTGAAAACAAAAATCCAGTTAATACGTATAAATTGAATTAACATATATAAATATCAAAGAAAAAGGAAATATAAAATTCGGGATTATCTCCACGACTCATGACACGCGCAAAATATTTGTGAGATAAATAATGTCGCGATTCGCTAAAAAAAAAAAGGATAAGCGAATTACAAATGCAAAATAAAAAGGATAATAAAAATTAAAACACAGTACATAGGTATGACATAACACATTATTGTTAAGAAAGGGGTAATTAAAAAAGACTCGTGGAGGAAAAGAAAAATTTCGGAACGCTTCAAACCCCCTTTTTAACAAAATAAAAACTTTAACCTAAAGATTTGATTATTGTTTTGGGCTGCCTTGGGTGTTCAAGCAAAAAAAAAAAAGGCAACAAAGGCTACACATATAAAGCTTTTGTTTACTTTTTTTGATAGCTATAAAATAAAGGATAAAAAATAAATGAAAAACTTATTGTTTTGTGTATTCCAAAATTTGCATGCAACTTAAAATGTTTTTAATAAAAGAAAAATATATAAAATGATATTGACGAAATAGAAAACTTAGTAAAAATAAGATAGAAAAATACAAAAAAAAAAATGCTAGAATTACATTAAAAATATATCAATTTAGGAAATAAAAGCGTGTGAGAGAGTGCTCACCAAAAACAGTTCCTCTCAGTTGTTAGGTCGGCCTGCCCGAACCCCCCCTGCCTTGGAAGCACAATTCGTCGTCCTTGACGAAATTCCTGGGAATCTTCAGATGAAGCACAATTCGTCGCCCTCGACGTACTCCAAACCACTATGCGAATCTCTCAAAGATTCGTCCTCGGCTTCACCTTTCTTTGAGATGTCAGCCGCCCAGTCCCCTTCTCGGACCGCTTGTATGGTCGTTTATGGAAGATGACGAAGTTCCCGGAGGCCATCTTGGGCAAGCCCCCGCGAGGCCTTTTCTTGTCTACTTGGTACAGCTGTGTCACCAACTCTGGCCCCGCCGCCAGGACCTCTTGACCCCTCTGCCCCTCCGATTGGTCGGTGGGTACTTGGACTGTCCATCCGGCCGGCGGACGATTACATTCTCTCGACAGGGGGTGGGGGGCCGGTGCGTGAAAAGTGGAAAAGAAAACAGCAAAAAAATGATTTACCTTCGCTGAGGGGTCATACACACAAAAACAAAAATATGAAAATAGTTGTAATATTTACATATATACATACACTATGCCTTGAGTTCTAACATTATATAACCTAATTATTTTAAAAGAAAAAGAATAGAAATGCGACGAAATTAGAAACTCATTCTGGGAAAATACACACTGTCGCGATAACATAAAATATAAAATGTAATAAATAGAAGTACAAAGTCCGTGGATAAGTATAAAAATTAAATTAATATAATTACTAATATGAAATAAACATTATGTAAAGATCATTATTTTCCTATACTTGTAAAATTAATACTGTGAAAACTGATTAATACTTTCTAAGTCTATAAAGGCTCTTAAGAAGGGCTATACAAGTTTTTATGATAGTGAGAAGATGAATCATCCTATAAGGCGGAAAGCTAAGCTAGGAACCCACCCTTATCATTTGAAATTTAGGCGTCTCCCCTCGAAAAATATCTTGCAAGCACATCTGTTGTTTTCCCCTCAGCTAATTCAACCCCCCCCCCCTACTGATGTGGGCCCTTGCCCCTGCATGCCAATCAAAGATGTCCCTAGGGGTTCTAAATTGGGTTTTTTTGGGAAGCTCTGAAGTGTGAGAAAACATTGGTTTTTAAGCCTAATTTATAAAAATGTTTATCACAACGTGTAAAATTAAATAGTTATACGAAACATATTAATATTGCACAATAATATTAATTTGAATTATTCAAAATAATAAATACATTATATTTTTTTAAATCAGATATTTTTTTATTAAATTATACAGGTTGAGCCATAAGTTTCTCACTCAAAGGTTGTGTATAATATACGTATAATAATATAATAACCAATACATATTTTAATAAATTGTATTTTTCGGGAGTTTCTGATCCACGTTGTGAGGCGCCAATGAAATGTTTTGATTTTTGGAAAAGGTTTTTGGAAGTTCAACAAAGAAAATATTAATTTTGGATAAAAGGCTTGAGTCTAATTCAACCATTGCAATCAGTCTTCTCCCCACTTTGAGACCTCAATTGTAAAATTTCACACTCATTTTTTTATACAAGCATTAACAATAAAAAAGGTAATCCACCTTACTAGATCTAAACATAAAAACACCAAGATATAACATGTATAAATATAATGTGATAAGGTCCAGTCGACTTATCTGTGGTGTGAGATCTGTCGACTCTCGCTATAAGCTGTGGTAACCGAGGTCAAAACCTGTATTAACCGAGAAGGACAGTCAGGGCGTGGAGAGTTTTCCCAGTACCTCTCTGCACCTTGTAGGACCTTTAACAGCTCTCACAGAGTACAGGCAGTCGTGGTCGAGGCAGAGTGGTAAGCTTGGGAATGTCCACACACAAAAAACGAAGAGACACCGTTGTAGAAGGAAAGTTCCATGAACAGATAGAAGTCGAGCTAAGTGCAAGATGGGAGAAAGAAGGTTTCTTACTGTTTTACATGGTCGATGAGGTGGACCTGGCTGCAACCAACAAGGGCTCACGCCGACGGTGAAAGTGACTCTCTAAGTTGGGCTAAAACCGAGGTTTTATATACTATTCCCAAGGGGGTGGGGGGGGGAGTCATGTTAGAATTTGGACTTTGAACGTCTGCGGCATTCTGCACCCTTTGACCTTGATGGCAACGGGCTGCCAAATTCCTTTTTAGGGTTGTTTTCTATATCGATTTTAGACGTTTTTGAAATTCTCAATCTTGATTTAACTCAGCTCTTAATCTATTACTTAGTTCTATTTATTCATCCTCAGTTTGTACAAAGTACTTTACATATGGTGATGCAATGACACATGTCAATCATGCGTATAATTATTTACAGATGTGTTTCTATATACAACATGACAATATTGTTATAAGTATTATACAATATAGGGTTGTTGGTTTAAATTACCATAAATATAATATTTATTTTTTATCTATATTAATAGTTTACTTCCTGATCTGGATGTATAGATCTTTTAGTATAAAAAAATGGGCTGCTCAAAACTTTTAACCATGTTTGAAATTTCTCTCTATATATACATATAATTCTTGATGTTTGTTTATTTATATATAAAACCAAAGGACAACAAATAAAAAGGAAGGAAGATTATAATTCAAAATTCATATACACTACAAAATATTTATTTTATCCAATACTAGCCGAATGACCCCGGTCAGCACCCGTGTTTTACCTGATTAAATGTTTTTATTCAAATACTATTTGTTGCAATAATAAATTGGCGCCGTGAATGTCACTATTCGTGAAACGTTCCGCTCCAAACTTTGTGTCTGAGAAGCGTCATTTTATAGAGAGATGGCTTTGTGTCTTCTGCTCGAATGAATGATTTTTATGTTAGAATTTTGTTCCTGCATACTAAAAATGAACTCGCTTCACCCGTGGTCTCTGATTTTTGGAATTATTCCCGATATAATTTTGCATCTGATAATCAAATATGATACAGCAATATTGTCATAATTATTTTCTAACTAAAAAAACAACCATTTTTGCCCAGAACCTGTCAATTTCAATTTTTCTTGGCTAAAAATGCGACAAATATCTCTTCCAGATTTTTTCTCTATTTCCTGTTAAAACACGTTTCACATGTACATCAGGTCAGCTGATATGACCTTTCATCTTTACCGCTAGAGGCGCTGCTTGTGATCGAAAGAGAAATTTGCAACGAAAATTTAAAAATAACTCGAAGAATATTCGTGATAGAGACCTGATATTTTCAATATAGGTTTTCCAGATTCTACTCTACATACTGTTGACTTTCTGTAAGATTAGTTACGTATTTCGGGACGTGTATAGCCGACAAACAAACATACATACATGCACTGACTTTTATGTATATACGGATTGTGTGTTTCTTGCAAAAACTTATAATATTTATATATCTCAACAAAAATAAAAATAATAATGCTGGCCTTGATATGATATCCTTAAAAAATCTAACTATAAAAAATATAATAAAAGAAACCCTAATAAAAATTTCCTTCAAAAAACAAAATATTTACTCACACGTTCCCGATTCCTCCAAGGGCCAAGGTTGAAATTTCCAAGCTCCGCTCTTCCGGTGACCCTTTCAAACTACCCGCCTTTCCTCCTTAAAACCCCCGGGTGACCAAATCATAACAGAAAATAAATACATTTCATCAGAACACTTTCTGTGATAGGTCGAAAAGATAAAATAATTTACCGAGGTAAAAAAAAAATATATATATCTCTATATACTATATCTATATTAATAGAATGGAAATTTCATAAGTGGTGTTCGTTAAAAACTTTCGTTACAATGCATCCATTTCGACCAAATTTTCAACATTTATGTAAAACGAGATGGAGCAGGTTTTGCTTAACATCAAAATATTTTTCCTAACTTTAAAATACATAACTTTGCTTTATCGATAAAATACAAAAAAAATCAACAGAGTTAATTTTATTTATATATAAATACAGAAAATATTTCAGCAATTCATTCAACTCAATCTAAAAAATATTCAAAACAAGCAATTTTAAGATAACACCATATGTAAAACAGTCTGCCAAGAAAACAACAACGATATTACATCTTTCTCTCATATTCACACACAATCTTGATTAATAATTAAAACTAATCTTTAACATTGTTTATTATACTTCATAATATATAATATTCGTTAGGCAAACTTTCACTCGGATTAAAACCCGGGCGAAGCCGGGTACACATCCGCTAGTATATATATATATATAGTATATTTTGACATAGATAAATCACAACCTTCTTCTAATATTTAGTATAACCCATATCTATATAAAAATGTATCGATCTTGTAAAAATAGTGACAAATAAAATAAAGGGGTAAAGGTAGACCAAGACGACACCATGGACCAGACGACAAAGGCCAGACGTGATAAACAACCCAGGCGAACAGGTGATTATGTTAATGAGTTCAATTACCCCGTCAACAGGTGGCCAGACGTGATAAATAACCCAGCGCTTGACAGGTGGCGTGATTTCTGGGAGCCAATCAAAACGCGCCACCACATGCCAGAGTCCAGTATATAAAGAGCCCAGAAATGGGACAAAGTTAGTAGTTGTAGAGTTGTTTTCAGAGCGACGCCATCATACGGTCGGGTCTCTCACCCCTATCCGCGATGTAGGCATCCGCGGCGCCCGTGGTCCGACTGTCTTCGTCCGTGGTCTACCTCTACCTTCTTGGAGTTACCATCTAGACCTGCCTCTGTCTTTTGCTGTCCCAGTGCGGGAATCCCATCACTCACCCACTACCACGACTGCCCAGTACATTCCACATCGGGATTACTACAGAACCCGTTTAAAGTCGACAGGATAACTGAGGACAGCAACATGCAGAGGATGATGGAGGTCAGGGACGACTACGTCGCGGATGCCCTCACCAACATGCAACACCACTACGAAGACCTAATAAGCCGCCTAAAAGACGCCATGCGTGGACTAGATGCACCTCGCATCGAGAAGGTCATCAATGCCCCCATCAACATCTTCTAAGCCACGAACATCTTCCTCCATCAGCTCGAACAGGCAGACAAGATTCATCGAGAAATCCTGGCATTGCCCCGCCAACCAACATCGACAATGTCCCATGGCAACCATCGCAAAAAAGTGACCACCAGGCCCCATCAGCGGGACAACAACTAAAGACCAAGTCTCCTGACTGAACAATCCTCAAAACTGTGAGTTTTTAAAAACAACTTGATTCTCCATAAATTTAATGTTTATTTTCACTGTAATCATTTTAAATCAAATTTTGCAATTTTTATAACATTTCAATTCAAATTTTAAATCTTGTACACCCTCATTTATCAATTTTTACTCTATTTTAAGCAACTTTTAAATTTCAATTCATTAATTTCAATTTTACATTTAGAAAATCATATTATATTTTAATTACTCGAATCATATTTTCTAAACTTATTTGTATGTTTTTTTAATACCTTATTTATGGCCATAGTATTAATATTTAAATTTATTACGCTCTTTATTTTAATTGACCTATTACTATTCAAATTGATATTTATCAATATTTAAGGGTTTTAAAAACTAGTCCTAGATTTGTATTTTTATAAATATCAACTTTAAATTATCTCATCTCAAAATGTGCCTCCCATTTTTCCCACAATTATAAATACAACTATAAATGTAATATGCGAAAACTAAATAACATACCATAAAATTTCCATATCCCATTGCATTTCATTCCTGCCTGTGTTAAATTGTTATTTACGTATTAAATACATTTTTATTTCACACTTTCTACATTGTTCACATCAACTTTAATTCCTCTCGCATATCCCATATCCCATTAACACATTTCGCATAATAATAACACATTTATTTATACAATAGTTAATTAATTAATTCTTTATAGCCTACCTTTTCCCAATTATTCACACCCACGATTTCAATATTACAGATTAAATTTAATATCCTTCTAACAGCGGAACCTGCCAGATTAAAACGGATAGGAAAATTATATAAAAATCCTTTTATACCAAATCTTATTTTTATAATGTTATAGGATAGTTTATAATGTTGTCAACCCCGTTTAAAAATTAGGTCCCCACCATCTCTAAAAATCGATCCTGTACATGACACCATATGAGACGTCATCTTGGCCTACATTAAAGAACAATTAATTCCAGTCTTCATCCCAACGACAAACAAATCAAGGACACACTGAACTCCCCCTAATTGTTTTTTCTTATACTTCGTCTTTCCCTCCCTACTTCTAAAGGGGTGGAATGACCTTGTTACATCATTAGCATCCATCATTAGCAGAGATAGTCCTTCCTACTGCAACACTCTTACCTGTCAATCAATAAATTATAGGCCTTCCATACTTCTCTCGTCTCTTGATCATTTTCCATTGGCCTTCTATGCCTTCGTTCTAACCACCCCTCGTCCATCGCAGAGTTCCTGTTTGCCGACTTTTTTTTATTTACACCCGGGTCGTCGTCCCAGCATTCTTTATTTCATTCTTTTTTTCCTCAAACCCGGGTTCAATCAATCAATGGCAACAGTCGAGCCCTGTTTTCACAATCTACCTCCATCCTTTAACCTCTTCAACAGTTCCTGAGACTCCTGCTCGTCAACCTTTTTTAATTTTCATTTTTTAATGATCCATCGACCTGGTACACTCTTCCTCCCCATGTTAACTCCACACGGAGAGCTTGGGTAACCAGCGAGATTATTTTTTTTCTCTAACGCTCGACCCAGGCCATCATCAGCACGATGCGCCCCACTCATTTTTCGTTTAATTTTATTTTTCATCTGGTCGAGCTCAATCACCGACAGCAGCGCAGCTCTTGAGCCACCATCTCTTTTTAACCGCTCTCAGAAAAGATTTCTTTCCCGTATTCTCCCATTACCTACCTCCCCTCGGTCTTCACGCCTTTTGCCCATCTGATCTAATGCTACTTACAGAGCATCTTGAGATTGCTGAACCCTGAAAACAATACTTCGCTTATAAGCTCGTATTGCAGGGCAGGACTCCTGAGATGTCCTTTGCAGAAACCAATTCAGACCTTCTTCCTTTATTCCTCACTGCGTCACTACCTATCGCAAACCTTTTGCTTAAGTCAATTTTCTTTTATATTTTATTTTACTTTTATTATCTCCACTTCTCCTCCTTCCTGTATTACATCCCCGAAACTATGTTGTAAATACTTAAGGCACTTTAAGTAACAAAAAACTATAATTAGTATACCAACTTTCCCAAATATTTATTTTTGCTATTGTGTGTGTTTACTTTAAATTTATCCTTCCTATGTACGCCTCTTATATATATTTTTGTAGTTTTATAATATTATATCAATGTGTCACCACTACTCCCCTTTATCTTTATTTTTATTTTGTGCCCCAAATTATTTCCCAATTAATAGGTTTGCTAGCTTTTCTCTCATTTATTATAAATAGACTTACAGTTTACCTAGTTTTTGGTGTTGGACTTTGTTTTTTAACTTACAGATGTAGATAAAGCATTTCACTATTAATCTATAATATCATTTTGTTTATTAATCAACATTAACGCCTTAAACTACCAATCAACCCTTTATATATTATTACCTTTAATATTTTTATTTTCTCTTTTTCTCATCATGTTCAGACTTAGCATTTTACAACTTCAACTATCTTAGGCACCATTTAAAAAACCTACACCTAACAATATTTATAATATTTCTTGAACAGATAAAACATTTATCATTTTATTTTTCTTTGTAGATTTCAAAATGTTATTTCTGACGCTTCCCTTACAACCTCTAACTCTATCCCATGAACCTTTCCTCCCAACTTTTTACAACCATCAAGAGATTATTGTTCGTCAGCCATTTTTCTTTTTTTTTTGTTGATTAACTAACTAGAAGACCCTTCCTCGCTGTACATTTCCCAACAGTGAGCTCAGGAGACCCAGTTAGGTTTTTATTTTTTTTTCTCTCATCGTCCGGCTCATCATTTTTTCATTTTTCAACTTTTTCTTTTCACCACACAAGCCGGACACAATCAAAATTGACAGCAATAATTCTCTTACATCCACCTCTTCTTTTCCACATCCTTCAAACCTCCAACTACCGTCCAAGGGATTCCAGTTCGCCGAACATTTTGTTTTTTTTTCATTGATTAATCCGACTGGAACAATCCTTCCTCGCTATACCATTCCCGATAATGAGTTCAGGATATCCAGCGCGATCTTTTTATTTTTTTTTTCTCATCGCCCGACTCATCATTTCAATTCACCATTTTTTCAAACTTTCACTTTTTTTTTGTCATCATTCAACCGGGCATAATCATTATGGACAACAGGGATCCTTCTTACCTCTACCTCTCCCTTTTACCTCCATCAATCTTCCCACCTCTTCTCACTGTCTGAGCTAATGATGCAGAGGGAATATCTTAGGCCTTCTGTTAATGAAAACAATGCCTCACTTAAACAAGTTCGCATTGCATTGCAGAATGCTTGGGATACTACTTTGCAGAAACATGTTCAGATACCCCCTTTCCCTTTTTCAACCTTAGCGTCACATTATAAGTTCAGTCAATAAACTAACTTCATTTTTTTTCTCTCATCTTTAATGCAATAAAATATTATTTTCCTTGTACGAGTCATTTTACCATATTTACCATTTTGTATTATATACTTTCTCTTAATCTTTTATCATTCATTTTGTACGTTTTTATTTTTATAACCTTAAATTTTATTTCATTGATACACCACCATTACAACATCTTTCTCTGTTTAACTTGTAGCTTAATAATAATTTTAACTAATTTGTATACAAATTATTTCTTTTATTTTTTTTTAATAGGTTTGTTAGGTTATCATTCATTACATGTCATTCCCCCAACCAAACCTTCATCACCGAGGACACATTCTGTAGTATATTTTGACATAGATAAATCACGAAAATTAAAATTATACCGCGTTCTCCATTACTCTTCATGTTTCACCTTTCCATACCTCATCCTCAAAGTTAGAAATGTCGCTATTTCTCTTTGAAAATAAATTTCGATTTTTAAAAGAAACATTCGCGGTATAATTTTAATTTTCGTTTTACAATCATCAGCCGCGTTATATTGTATTTTAAATGTTACTTTAAATATAAGTTATGAACGGAAAAATACGTCCAGGGTAGCCGAGTGGACAAGGCACCTGCCCGGGTAAGCAGAAGGGTGTGGGTTCGATTCCCGCCCCTGGACACTTTTTATTTTTCCGTTCTCCATAACTCTTCATGTTTCACCTTTCCATACCTCATCCTCAAAGTTAGAAATGTCGCTATTTCTCTTTGAAAATAAATTTCGATTTTTAAAAGAAACATTCGCGGTATAATTTTAATTTTCGTTTTACAATCATCAGCCCGCGTTATATTGTATTTTAAATCACAACCTTCTTCTAATATTTAGTATAACCCATATCTATATAAAAATGTATCGATCTTGTAAAAATAGTGACAAATAAAATAAAGGGGTAAAGGTAGACCAAGACGACACCATGGACCAGACGACAAAGGCCAGACGTGATAAACAACCCAGGCGAACAGGTGTTTATGTTAATGAGTTCAATTACCCCGTCAACAGGTGGCCAGACGTGATAAATAACCCAGCGCTTGACAGGTGGCGTGATTTCTGGGAGCCAATCAAAACGCGCCACCACATGCCAGAGTCCAGTATATAAAGAGCCCAGAAATGGGACAAAGTTAGTAGTTGTAGAGTTGTTTTCAGAGCGACGCCGTCATACGGTCGGGTCTCTCACCCCTATCCGCGATGTAGGCATCCGCGGCGCCCGTGGTCCGACTGTCTTCGTCCGTGGTCTACCTCTACCTTCTTGGAGTTACCATCTAGACCTGCCTCTGTCTCTTGCTGTCCCAGTGCGGGAATCCCATCACTCACCCACTACCACGACTGCCCAGTACATTCCACATCGGGATTACTACATATATATATATGGTAATTTAAACCAACAACCCTATATTGTATAATACTTATAACAAGATTGTCATGTTGTATATAGAAACACATCAATAAATAATTATACGCAGGATTGACATGTGTCATTGCATCACCATATGTAATGTACTTTGTACAAACTGAGGATGAATAAATAAAACCATGTAATAGATTAAGAGCTGAGCTAAGCTGGAGATCGAGAAAGAAATAGAAATCAACCTTAGAAAGGAATTTGGCAGCCCGTTGCCATCAAGGTCAAAGGGTGCAGAATGCCGCAGACGTGTGAGAATCACTTGAATCAATACATTTTATTTGGGAAATAATTATTAATTTAACAAATCTCAGGAATCATAGAACCAATTTGTAAATTGATTTAAAAAATTACTCGATATATAATTCATACAATTTTCAAAAAATGCTTTGTTAATCTTTGGCCAACATAAAATACTTACAGAAAAAAAAAGGCATGCATAAGAAAGATAAAATTGGATGGTGCAATTGGACGTTCCTCAGGTCATTAAAGGTTCTTCCCAGGATGTAGGATGATTCATTGGGTCACTGGGACACTCCTTCAGGCCACAGGATAAATCGTCATGATATGCCATGGTGGTCTGCAGGATCCGGTCAAAGGGTATCCTGCACATTCAATTTTCCGCCGGGAACCTCGTTTCATCAGATTCACACTCTTATAATGTTCATTATGATTATGAGTTCATTATATTTATAATGAGTCCAAAACGGACCCAACATATATAAAGGTATGAATATATGTATGTATGTTTGTCGGTTATACAAATCTTAAATAAGGACCTACTCTGGCTGAAATATTAACAGGAGTTAGAGAAAATTCTGGAAGAGTTTATTAAATAATTTTTAACCAAGTAAAATTGAATTAATCAAGGTCAGGGAAAAATATTTTTTTTTAGTCAGAAAATGATAATGATAATATTGCTGTATCATTTTTGATTTTCAGATACAAATTTATTTCGGGGAAAATTTCATAAAGCAGACTTCGGAAAAAGCCAGTTAATTATTAATTTGGCAGGAGAAAAAAAATTCTAGCAACAAAACATTCATTCGAAGTGGAGAAACGATGCCAGGTCATCTCTACATATAAAATATTCTGATCCAAGAGATCATAGTATATGTTCCTAAATATATAAAACTCAGTGTATGTATGTATGTATGTTTGTATGTACATGTACACGTAAAACGTTTTTTAACAGTACATAGAGAAATTTATCAGATTATCAGCCAAGAAATTTTGAAATTGAAAGGTTCTGGGCAAAAATAGTTTTTTTAGTCATAAAATGATGATGAAAAATATTGCTGTATCATGTTTGATTATCAGATGCAAAATATAACGGGAAAAATAAAAAAAAAGAATATTACGGGTGAAACCAGTTCATTTTTAGTATGCAGGAACACAATTTTAACAGAAAAACATTCAATCAAGAACAAGACACAAAGCCAGATCATCTCTCTATGAAAATATCGCTTCTTGACATAAAGTCAGAGCGGGACGTTTCACAAGAGTGACATTCACGGTGTCAATTCATTATTGTAAAGAATAGTATTTGAATAAAAACATTTAATCGGGTTAAAAACCTGTTGCCCTGGTCATTCGGCTAGTTATATATATAAAAGTCAGTTATGTATTTATATATGTATTTATGTATTTTTGTCGGATATAAAATCCTCAATATAGACCTAATCTGGCTAAAAATTTTAAAAAGAAATAGATAAAAATCTGGAAGAGATATTTGTCGCATTTTTTAGCCAAGAAAAATTGAAATTTACCAATTTCTGGGAAAAATGATAGTTGTTTATAGTAAGAAAATATGATAATTATGATGATACTATTGCTGTATCATGTTTGATTGTCTGATAAAATATATTTCGGGGAAAATTCTATGAAGCAAACATAAAGCCAGTTCCTTTTAAGAAGGCAAAAACAAAATTTTAACAGAAAAACACTCACTCGAACAGAAAACACAAAGTCAGGTCATCTCTCTATCGCTTCTCACTCTATTACAGATGTAGCGGCACCAAATATTAACTTTCATATTTTCATTATTAGTTTCAATTTGTTTAATAATATTCAATTCAATATTAAATTAAATTACCTTATGAATAATAATGCTCATAATATAAACTTTATTAAAATTATATGAATTAACATTAATATCATATTAATTGTTGTCATATCAATATAATAAAATAATTATACATCATTCTAAATATAAATCTAAATAATATAAAATCTAAATATTTATCTATAATATATCAAACACATATATTTGACTTTATATAATCTAGAAATGATATTTGACCACACACACATATACAGAAAAAAGAATTTCAACGTGTAATATACAACAATTTAACCCCTTCTGATAATTTGTATTAAATAAATGTAATTAAAAGTTGATTTTACAATAAATAATTTGTTATCTGACTCCGCCTAGAATTCCATGCCGCACACAAATGGTGAGCCGTATTTAAAATATAAACTTTAACGAACATTTGCAAGCAATCAAACAAGAATTTCAATTCGATCAAAAGTGAAAAATAAAAATTATTCATAATATCAAATTATAAATATTTAAGAAATACATATTAAATATTTATATTTAAAACAAAAAATATAACATATTTCGCAATATTTAAAAACAACGAAAACGTACATCGTTTGGTATTTAATTCAAGGCAAATTTTCAATTTGAACAAAATCGCTATCAAATATAATTTTAAAGAATTATTTATGTGGATTGTCGTTGATTAACCACTATATAAATTGGTGAGCCGAACAAAAGAACCAGCACAACGAATTGATAAAATGAAAAGTGAGGGAAACTGAGAAAGTTGAGACCTATAAGGTAAATATTAAACTTCCACCTTTCTGGATTGAAAGACCTGATATATGGTTCCTCTCAAGTTGAGGCTCATTCTGATAAATAATATAAAGACAGGAAAATACGAAATTCAATTATTTAATCGCTCAATTGGACCCAAAGTATGTCAAAAACCTCTGGGATATAATTACCTCTAAAGAAATAAATAAATATTCAGAGGCAAAAGAGAGACTTCTTAGAATATTTAAATATGGCGAATCAAAAATAATTCGAAAACTGCTATTGGGAATTGAACTAGGTGATCTAAAGCTTAGCCAGCTGTTGCAGAAATTGAGATCATTAGCAACAGAGGACTTATCCGATAAATTTATAAAGACGCTATGGCTCGAAAAACTACCACAGGCAATTCAGCAAATTTTGATAATTAGCGAGGAAGAGCTCGACAAATTGGCAGTAATGGCTGATAGAATAGCCGAATCAAACCCCAAGGCGGAGATTCACGTGGCAGATAAGCCGGAGAATGAAACAAAAATGTTATTAAAAAAAAAATAGAATCTCTGGAACAGAAAATAAAAAGTATGAAAATGGAGCGTCAAGGTAGATCTCGTGACCGAAGTTCACGTGATTATCGCTACAATGCATGTTCCCGATCTAAGGGCGGATATAATCCAAAGGGAAAATTTGCTATTTCCATTATAGGTATGGAAAAAAACTGCCTACCTGGAAAATGTAAAAAGCCATGTGAATGGGTCAATGCGGAAAACTCCAACCAGCAGTAAGTGGTGCGACGCACTCTGCTGCTGGACAGAACATACGTCGCAATAGCCGTTATTTGTAAGTGACAAAAATGCTGGCATGCGATTCTTAGTAGATAGTGGAGCAGTTGTTTCCTTAATACCTTTCAAAGGAAAAATTGGGACCACCCTGAACGATATCAAGCTATATGCAGCCATGGAACGGAAATCTCCACATATGGTACTCAAATATTATCTTTAGATCTTGGTCTACGACTACAATTCCAATGGCCATTTGTAATAGCTAAAACAAACAGGGATATACTTGGAGCCGATTTTCTAAATAATTTCAAATTAATCCTCGATATTAATAGAAGACAATTGATTGACGGTATAACAAACCTGACAATAAAAGGTGATATCTGCTCAATCTCTGAAGAGACTTTTAGCTCTTATAGAACAACATCAAATTTTTCTAAACTATTGGCTAATTACCCAGATATTACGAGGCCCAACGTAGGAATAATGAAAGCTAATCACGATGTGAAGCACTTTATAATAACAAAAGGACACCAGTGTTCTCTAGAGCTCGACCGTTGAATCCAAAAAGATTAAATTAAGCTAAACAAGAGTTCCAATTTATGCTCGAGCATGAAATAAACAGGCCATAAAAATCACAATGGGCTAGTCCACTTCACCAGGTCACCATAAAAAGACGGCACATTAAGACATTGTGGTGACTACAGAAAATTAAATTATCAAACCTTGCCTGATCGCTACCCAATACCTAGATTGGAGGACTTTCAGCATATTTTAAGTGGAAAGATGATTTTTTCTAGACTTGATTTGTTTAAAGCCTATTACCTGATCCCCATTGCCGAGGAGGACAAGCCTAAAACAGCCATTAATAACTCCATTTGGGCTTTATGAGTTTAACGTCATGAGCTTTGGTCTCAGGAATGCACCAGCTATGTTTCAGCGTTTTATTCATGAAGTACTTCGTGGCTTGGATTTACATTTCCCTATTTGGACGATATATTAGTGGCTTCAGAAACTTGTGAAGAGCATGAAACCCATTTAAAATTGGTTCTCGAGAAACTACAAACTATGGATTGCGCATAAACATCGCTAAATCTATCTTAGGAGTTGACCAATTGGAATTTCTAGGGCACTGGATAAAACTAATGGAGGTCTCAACCGCTTCCATCAAAGGTTCAAACAATTCTAGATTATAAACTGCCAACGACGAAACAGGAATTGCGTACCTTCCTAGGTATGGTAATTTTTATCGTAGATATCTTGAGAACGCAGCTTCTACGTAGGCTGTTCTTCATGATTATCTGAATGATTCAAAAAAGAATGATAAAAGAAAAATCGATTGGTCAGAAGAGGCCAAGTTGCAGTTTGAAAGATGTAAACAAGACTTTGCAAGTGCTACATTATTATGCTACCCCAACCCTGCACTTCCATTATCGCTCTGTTTAGACGCATCTAATAATGCCATTGGTTCAGTGTTGCAGCAATGTGAAAATAGTTTGTTGGAAGCCAATAGCATTCTTTTCGAAGAAGTTAACTAATGCTCAAAAAGTATACAGTACCTATGATAGGGAATTACTTGAATTTATTTGAGTATTGAAAAATTTAAATATATGTTGGAATGAAGAGAATTCTATATTTTCACTGATCATAAGCCATTAGTATATGCTTTCAAACAAAATAATGAAAAAGCTTCGCCAAGACAACAGAGACAACTTCAATATATTTCACAATTTTCCACAGACATCCGGGAAATATTAGTGGTAAAGAAAACATTGTTGCAGATACGTTGTCTAGAATAGAAGCAGTTACAAGTATTGATCATGATAAAATTGCTAAGGAACAAAATTATAGTGATGAATTACTTAACCTACGCAAAGAAAATACATCTCTAAAATTTAAACAATATCCATTACAATCTCGCAAAATGCTTTGGTGTGATGTGTCAACAGAAAATATAAGACCGTTCATTCCAGAAAAATTTCGAATTCAAATCTTTCCTCAATTTCACGATTTAAATCATTCGGGTATAAAGGCTACAATTAATAAACTTAAATCGATATTTATCTGTAAAGATATAAAAAAAGACGTTCGAAAATGGTCCCAGGCTTGCATTAATTGTCAAAAAACAAAGGTAACGAGGCACACAAAATCCCAAATTGGTACATTTTCAGTGTGATTCATATTGATTTAATTAGGCCACTACCTCCATCAAATGGAAAGTATTATCGTCTCACTTGCATTGACAGATATATGTCCTGGATGGAAGTGATACCCTTGGAGAACATAACATCTGAGAGTGTAGCCTAGCCTTTTATAATAACTGGGTGTCAAGATTCGGAACTCCCTTCACTATAGTTTCAGATCAGGAAAGACAATTTACATCTCAAGTATTCAAAGATCTTGCAGCTATATGCGGTACGAAACTGCTACATACTACTCCTTACCATCCTCAAAGTAATGGTAAAATTGAACGTTTTAATCGGACACTTAAAACTGCTATTAAAGCTCATAATTCAGTCAAATGGACCGATTCTCTGCCGACAATACTTCTAGCGTTACGCGCTGCTATTCGAGAGGATACGGTTTTTTCAATATCACAGATGGTTTATGGAAAAACCATTGAATTACCTGGAAAAAATTTTTAGAAGCCTGTAAGTCGAGTTGATTCCAGTTTATTCATATCGAACCCTCACAGAGTATATACATATGGTTAGACCAATAACAACGAATCACAATGTAACCAAAGATATTTTTATCCATAAAGATTTACTTAAATCTGATCAAGTTTTCTTGAGAATCAATAGAATTAGAAAGCCTTTAGAAACCATATTACGAAGGACCTTATCCAGTTCTTTAAAAATCTGATATTTTTTTTACGCTAAAAATTAAGAACAGGGAAGTGAAGATATCGATAGATCGATTAAAGCCCGCTTATATCTTGGGAACACTAGATCAACCTGCCAGCAGTGGAGATCCCATCATACCTGCCAGCAGAGAAAATCCCATCGGGCCTTCCAGTAAACCGCAACCATCTAAGCCTGGGGTGCGGTTCGAATTGCCAAAGGAGACTCGCAACGGAAGACGGATAAAAACTCCTTCCAGGTACAATGAGTCTATTGGACGTGACTTACGTCACTGGAAGGGGAGTGATGTAGCGGCTCCCAAATATTAACTTTTTTATATTTTCATTATAAGTTTAATTTGTTTAATAACTATTTAATTTAAATATTAAATTAAATTATCTTATAAATATATAATGCTCATAAAATATACTTTATTAAAATTATATTAATTAACATTAATATCATATTATTTGTTGCCATATCAATATAATAAAATAATTATACATGATTCTAAATATAAATCATAAATAATATAAAATGTAAATATTTATCTATAATATATCAAACACATATATCTAACATTATATGATCTAGAAATGATATTTGACCACACACACAAATACAAAAAGAACTTCAACGTGTAATATACAACAATTTAACCCCTTCTGATAATTTGTATTAGATAAATGTAATTAAAAGTTGATTTTACAATAAATAATTTGTTATCTGTCTCCGCCTAGAATTCCATGCCGCCCACACATATATAAAAGCCAGTGTAATGCATTTATTTATGTATTTTTTTCGGTATTCAAATCCACAATATAGACCTAATCCGGTTGAAAATTTAATAGGAGATGGTGAGAAATCTGGAAGAAATATTTTTTGCTTTTCAGCTAAGAAAAATTGAAATATTCCAAGTTCTGGTAAAAATCGTTGTTTTTTTTCAGAAAATGAAGATGAGACTTTCGCCGGGTCATCTAGGTATATATATTTAAAAAAAAATTATAAATACTCTCTCTATATTTGAATGTCATCTATCAACATATATAGTCACGACCGTCTTTCCTCAATTCCTCATCGGCCGCTGTCACGGATGCGCGCGCATCATCATTATGATCATTATCATTATCTAATGATAATAATAATAATAATTATTATTATATTATTATTATTATATATATACTAGCCGAATGACCCGGGCAACGCCCGTGTTTTACCCGATTGAATGTTTTTATTCAAATACTATTTGTTACAATTATAAATTGGAGCCCGTGGATGTCACTCTTGTGAAACGTCCCGCTCCAAACTTTACATGGACATTAGGTCAGCTGGTATTACCTCTCATTTTCACCGCTAGAGGCGCGAGCGAATTGACTTTTTGTAAATATACATAATTATAAAGATAGAAGCTTCTATCGAAATAAATAAAATAAGCCGAAATAGCTCAGTTAGGAGAGCGTTAGACTGAATATCTAAAGGTCCCTGGTTCGATCCCGGGTTTCGGCATCTTTTTTTAATTTTTAAATTTCTACTTACCGTAACTTGACACTTAACGTGACAGAATTGTGCATGACGCTGATAAATGTATTAAATATAATTCAAATTGTGTTTTGTGTGTGTGAAATTTATTCCCATTTTTCTTCTTTATCAGATTGTGAATGGCTTAAAACAAACTTCAATATCAACTTGAATCCTAAATTAACTTGGAGGCAGAATGGTCACTCCAGCTAGTCAGATGAAGATATAGAGAGAAGTGAGAATATCTTTCTTATCCAATCATTTTATAAATAGGCCGATAGAAAGGGAAGGGCAGGAATAAACTCTTGGCCTAAATTCCAAGAAGAATACCGAAAAAGCCGATTTGGACGCGCAATAATTTTGGTACTCTAAGAATAAAGGTTACAAGCTTATCAAGAACGAAAGATACGTAGATATCGTCAATGAATACAGAGGGACATCCAAAAGATCTGCACCTGTTGTAAGCCAAAGTCAGGAAGAAGACGAAAGAGAAAGTACCCCAACGGCGAGCAAACCAGTTACAGTAGAACTTGCGATAGTGAAATCACCAATAACCAAATAGTCCAAGAGGAAGCTAAAAGACAAAGGAAAGGGAAGATAGGGATCCATCAGAACTAGTAAGCCAACCAGATAAGGAAAAATAAACAAATGAAGAGACTAACAGCGATAACCCAGTAAACATAGAATTGCGGCTGAGAGTAACAAGGGCAATGGAGAAAGCGACAGAAGAATGCTCGAACAAACCAGTTAATGAGTGGACATCGACGTTCAAAATCCCATACGTTAAATATAAAAAGCATATTCTAGAGGAAATTAACAATTATATTGAGGAAAACCTAATGGGGGAATCTGAACTTGGAAAAAATCAGCAAAATATTTATGCAGCGCAAATGGCATATGAACAGTTAACCAAAAAGCCGCAAAGAGCGGGGGACTGGAAATATCCATTAAACAAATCAATCCAAGAGAAAGAAAATATGATGAAAATAATTGAAAAACGAATAGAATCTGGAAAAATTAACAGCAAATAAAACCACATGGTAAAACAAGTAGCCAAGAAATATAGAAGCGACCCCAGGAAAATATCAGATTTAAAAATAGTTCAAGAAAAAATAAACCAAGAAATAAAAGTAATACAGAAAAGAATAGAGGTATCAGAAAAAGGAAGTGAATTTAATAAGACAAATTATATGTTTGAACTGAATAGGGGAGCATTTTACAGAAAATTAAAGCCACAAAAGCAAATGAAGGCCCCATTAATGAAGAAGTTTAACAAATTTCTGGTCCAAAACTTGGACGAAGAATCAAGACCTCGATATTCCGGAATAACCTCATCCAGAATATTGATAAAACAAACAAACCAATCGAGCAAATAGAAATAACAAAGAAGAATTCGAGGAAACATTGAAAAAATTGCCAAATTGGAAAGCAGGCGATATAGATAAAATTTATAATTTCTTTATTAAAAAATTGACCCCGCTACACGAAGATCTATATAAAGCCGTTGTTCAAGCTATAAGTAATCCAGAAACAATTCCAGACTGGATATTCACTGCAAAAACCTTCTTGTTTCCTAAAGGAGGAGAGAACACCCCCAGCAACTACCACCCCATAGGTGCATGAGCAACCTGTACAAATTAATCACGCGGATATTATCTAGAAAGCTGAACAAATACATAGATAAGGAACGATATCTGTCTATCAATCAGATAGGAACGACGCAGCGAACTCAAGGCGCCAAGGAATAGGTCTTATTAAACAAAGCTATATGCAATGAACACGCAAATAAACTGAAACCATGTGGATCGGACATAGCGAAAGCTTTGACAGAATCGACCACACAAATACTTGCTTAAGATATTGGAAACATCAAGAGTTCCAAAAGAAATTCAAAAATCGCAAAAATGCCCTTGACAAATGGCAAGCACAGCTGTACTATGGCAAGCAGTGCCTCAAAACAGTTAAAATAGAAAGAGGAATATTGCAGGGAGATGGGCGATCACCTCTATTCTTGTCATGTGCCTCGAGCCGATAACAAGGGAGCTCAACAAAGAAGACAGTCCCCAAGTGGAGATGAGAGTAGGAGAGGAAAAAATTAAAATAAATCACCTATTGTTTATAGACGACAAGGATATTGAGCTCTTAGCGAACAAGACAACTCAGCTTTTAAATAATATAGGCTTCAAAATCAACCCGACAAAAACAGCGACAAACTCCACAGAAATTCAGGAATTTGGGACACTAACAGAAAAAGAAACATATAAATATTTAGGTGTTCTAGAGGATAACACCAGCGCAGTCGTCCCAGAAAATAAAGAGAGAATAAAAAGAGAAATAGTATCCAGAATGGAATCTTTAGCGGAAACCAAGCTGAACGCTAAAAACCTCTTCGCTGCTTTCAACGAATTTTCGCTCTCGCTCATAAACTACTACGTTGGTATTGTGGAGTTTAGTGAGCGAGAACTAAAAAATGTTGGACCAAAAGGTGAGAACAACACTGAGCAAATTCAAAATCCATCTTAAGCCAGCAAATAAAGAAAGATTATATCTTCTACGCGAAGAAATGGGAAGAAGATTGGTGAACTTGGTCCAAAAAAAACGAAAGAATTCTGCTAAGCCTCTACACGTATATATTTGGGGGGGGAGACAACAAAAAGAAAGGAAGCCATTAAAGGCGTGTGAACAGGGCGAAAACACAGTGCTCACACACATTCAACTGATTATAGAAAATAAGTACAAAATAGAAGCCCAAAATATCACAATGAAAACTCTGAAAGAAAAACAGATTGAAAATCTAAGAGGAATTATTGGCTAGAAAATAATCCACAGAACATTCTTTAGAAATGAAGACCAACCGCTATTGGACATGATATAATCCTCACAGTGGCTCAAAACGGGAAACAACACTCCACAAAATGAAGGGTTTCTACATGTTTATACAAGATAGAAACGTGTTCCCGAAGGAAAAATCCTGAAATGCCCTCACTCTGAAAAGGTACAGAGGACGGTGGACCACCTTGCTACAAACTTTGGAAGATTGCTTCCTTACGACTACACTGAGAGGCATAATGAAGTGGTGAGATGCGTCCACTTCAACTTGGCTAGAAAATATAATTTCACAGAGAACAAGAAGATAAAGCTCCACAAAATAACGACTAAGATTTAAAATACATACGCCAAGATAATAACGGACCTGTAAATGATAAGCGATATCAATATCAGAGCTAACAAACCTGATATAATAGTATATGACAAAATAAAAAAGGACATAACAATCATAGAGATAGGCGTTACCTCCCAAGACAATATCCAAACTACGGAGCTGACAAAGAAAATACCAGCTACTGGCGAGGAAATGGCCCAAACTGAAAAAATGCCCGTAAAATTAGTGCCGATAGTCTTAACATGGGATGGAATAGTAACCAAATATAACAAACAATACAAGAAGGAAAATAAACATAAGAAAAGGGGACTTTGCATATATTCAATCCCTGGTGCTAAAAAAGACGATGGAAATTATCTCAACAGAAAAGAAGAATGATCCTCACGATAAGTTACAGAGAAATAAAGAAATGGAAGCCATGGATAGATTATTGGAACGATGTAAGGAGCTGGCATGTGATGACGAGGAAGGTGGAACACCAGACATGGAGCACAGGGATACGACGACCATAAAAGAGATCCAGGAGAACGACCTAGAGCAGATGACAGGAGACCTGACAGACAAGAATGGATCAAGGCCAGGGGACCATTTTATCGAGGAGCCACTAGGAGAGGCCATAGAAAGACTGCTGGAGTGCTGCAGGACATCAGAGGACCATAACGGCAAAGACCACAGCACTGACCAGGAGTCAAGATAGCAAATGTAAATATCTTTGTTTACTTTTACTGTTGTCATTTATTAAAGTTGTAAATAAAAATATGTAAATAGACTGACCATTCGCTACCCTTTTTAGAGAAAAACTTGTAACCTTTTTGAAAAATAAATTATTATTATTATTATTGTATTTTATTAATTAACTAACCGATGTACCCGGCTTCGCACGGTTTTTAACCCGAGTAAAGGTTGTCTAACGAACATTTGTTAAAACAATTCTCTATAAACTTATATAAAAATAGATAATAAAATTATGTATTAAATATATTTTGATTATTTGAAACTCGTAAATTTGAATAACTCGATAAAGTGAACATTTTTCCCCGGTCCCTTGAAAAATACTCGATATGTTGAAATAAATAAATATTAATTGGTTCCCTCGGTAATTGGAAATAAAAGGAATAGTATCTTCCCTTGATATTGTATAATTATTCTTGTCCTCAAATAAATTGCCGTGTCATTCTGAATTTTGTCTTTCCTAATTTTCTACATTGCAAAATCATCATTTTATCTATTCTCCCAATATATATGTTGTAGATAAATGATAAAACTAACTTTGACTTGTGCGCAATTAATAGTTAGAAAATCTTACTTTTGATAAATAATATTTGATATAATAAACTTAGTGATAATAAAACTTATAGATAAAAAACTTGTTATCCCCCGCTAGAGGGCGCTGCTTGCGAGTTAAACCTACAAATCTGCAAATAACTCTAAAGGATATTCAAGATATTCAAGAAATTATTTTCAAAAACCTTCCCGGGGATATACCTAATATATCCCAAATTTCACGGCGATTGGATGTATGGTTTTTGAATCTATAGAGTACAGACAGACAGACAGACATTCAATTTCATATATATATAGATTATTATTATAATTCATATTCATAGAATTTTATTGTTTCTTATCATCATTTTTTGTTGTTGTTTTTTTTTCTTCTGTTTTCGTTGTGTTATAAATACAACTATATCGCATCAAATCGTAATGTAATTCTCTTTTGTTGTTTGAAGTAAATCGAATTGAATCGAATTGAGTCAGCTCGTTCTTTCTAGAAGAAACTTGCAGATGTAGAATATAATTTAGAAGGCCATGATAAATACGCACTTATGCAAAATAAAGAAGACTTGTTAAATTTAAAAGCTAGCTTTGATAATCAATATGTGAAATTAGTAAAATATAAAGGCATTAATGCTGAAGAAAAATTTAAGGTATCCTTTGAGGCAAAGTCTAAAATAAATTATTTTTTGATAAAAATAAATAGAGTGCTGGGAAATTTAAATAAAAATACATTTTCTGGTGAAACGCATTTAGAACTTCCCAAATTTCAATTGCCCACCTTTAGTGGTGATAGTTCAGATTGGCTGAGTTTTAAGGAAATATTTATTAGATTGGCCTCATTTGAAAAATCTTCTGTGGGGGGGGGGCTGACCCCAATTTTGAACAAATCCAGCCAGATTGATTTAGTGATAGGAGCAGAACTTGCTCCATGCTTATTTAACGGGAAGGTTAGATTCCAAATTTTATCTGGACCCACTGCGTGCGGATCCAAATTGGGATGGTTACTTACTGGTAAAATATTACTGTCAGGTGAAAATTCCAATCAATATATAAATTCGCGTCGAGGAACAAGATGAGTTTCTAAAAAAAATTATTGGAGCTGTAGTCAGTAACCTCTGCCAAATCTTTAACCAGAGAAGAAATTTTGTGTGAAGAAATATATATTAATAACCTCAAAATTCTGGAAGATGGAAGGTATTCTGTTGGGCTGCCATTTATAACAATGCCAACTCTTGGCGAATCTAGGATCAATGCTCTGAAAACGATTTCTATAACTTGAAAGGAAAATTACAAATATCTCCAAGTATCCTAAAACAATATTGTGATTTCATGGGACGAATATATTTTAATCAATCATAGGAGCTTATTCCAGTGATGAGCTGGATACACCTTCAGGACATTGTTACTATATACCTCATCATTGTGTTTTAAGGAGCAAAGCACCACCACTAATTGAGAGTTGTTTTTGATGCATCTTGCAAAACTAGCAATGGCAAATCTTTAATGACTTTCTTCATGTAGGACCAAACTACAACAGGATATCTTCAACATTCTGATAAGATTTCGAACACTCCCAATAGCTTTTTCAGGAGATATAGAGAAAATGTATCGCCAAGTAAGAATCGATTCTAGGGATTGCGATTTCCAGATAGTTTTATGGAGAAAAAAACCATCAGAACCTTTATTGGATTATAGACTACTGACTGTGACATATGGATTGTCATGTGCGCCATATCTTGCCATGCGCACCCTACATCAACTTGCAAGGGACAAGGATCAACTTTACTAGTGGCCTCAAAAATAGTACAAACCGATTTTTATGTTGATGTCTTGTTTTCTGGTGCAGACACAATTGAAGAAGCAACATGCCATATTCGTGAAGTCAATAATCTTCTTTCTTAAGCCGGATTTTCTCTTAGGAAATGGAGATCAAACGTCCCGGAGGTCCTTTCTGGATTTTCAGAACAGGTTGAAGATAGGCATAATCTTCGGATTTTGAGAGTGATTCATGTGTCAAAATACTTGGTATTTGTTGGAATCCTTCCTTGGACATTTTTCAGATTCTTGTTAATGACATTCCAGAACAAACGAATTCTAAAAGACATTTGTTGTCCCACATCTCCAGAATCTTTGATCCTATAGGCTGGCTGTCCCCGGTTATTATTCGTCTTAAAATTTGTTTCATCACTTTGAAACAGAAGTTGAATTGGGATGATTCCTTGCCCTGATACTTTGTGCTGTCAATGGAATAAAATCGAAAAGGAATTATCCGTATTAAATAAAATTCAAATATCGTGCAGGGGAGCTTTACTTTCTGTTGAACTTCATGGTTTGTGATTCTTCAGAAGTTGCATATGCGGCAGTATTTTATATAAGATCTTATTTCAAATCGGGCCATGTGAAAGTTTCTCTCATTGCTTCCAAGACGAGGGTAGCTCCTCTGAAAATGATTCCGTACCACGGCTGAAGCTGTGCGCTGCTCTTCTTCTCGGAACTTTATATGATACAATTCGCAATTATTTATGCTTAAAAAATGATAGAGTATTTTTATGGACTGATTCCAAAATTGTTCTCAGCTGGATTGAATCTGAATCTAGACATTGGAAACCCTTTGTCGGAAATAGGATTGCTGAAGTTCAAAGATTGAATTTACATTCTTCCTGGCATTATGTCATTTCGAAAGATAATCCTGCAGACTGCGCTTCCAGAGGTATAACTCCTTCAGAGCTGGTGGATCACACTCTTTGGCGGCGAGGACCAACTTGGCACTCGGATGTGAACTTTGAAGATCCAATTCAAACTCAATATGATTTTCCGAAAGAAAATTCAGGTGAAAGACGAAAAACTTTCTCTGTTTTCATATCACTAATCTTCTTTTTCCAGACTTCATTTTCAAATACTCAAATATCAACGAACTTGTTAGAATTACAGCATGGATTTATAGATTTGATTTCAATGTCCAATGTTCTTTCAATGAAAGAAAGAAAGGGCATCTATTTTCAAGCGAATTAACAAGTTCAATTCACAATATCATTTGTTTCATTCAAAGTTCTGAATATTAATCAGAAATTACCTGTTGCAAACAGAATAAATATTTACCAACCAACTCAAGGCTTTTATTTTTGAATCCTTTCATTGATGAATCTGGACTATAAGGGTTGGAGGAAGAACACGTCATTCAAATCTGCAATTTGA
The DNA here is from genome assembly GCA_030710605.1 of Cordylochernes scorpioides. Taxonomy (NCBI): domain Eukaryota; kingdom Metazoa; phylum Arthropoda; class Arachnida; order Pseudoscorpiones; family Chernetidae; genus Cordylochernes; species Cordylochernes scorpioides. Next base: position 66,197,133 of record CP092867.1, on the reverse strand, counting down.
TGAAAAGCATCCAATAATATTGCCAAGAGATCATTTTATCACGGAATTAATAGTGCGACAGTGTCATCTGGATCATTTACATTCTGGTCTACAACTGACCATTATGATTACGATATTGGATTCCTGCAGGCAGAAGTTTGGTCAAGAAAATAATCCACCAATGCATGGTATGTTTCAGGGCTAAACGCCAAGTTACCAAGCAAATCATGGGATATCTGCCTTTGCACCGAATTGGGAAATCAAATCCGTTCACTAAAACTGGAATCGACTTTGCAGGACCATTTTAGATGAAACCAAACATCAAAAGATCCAAAGTAAAATTAAAATCATATGTTGCTTTATTTGTATGTTTCTGCACAAAGGCAATTAATATAGAAATTGTATCAGACCTATCTTCAGCGGCTTTCCTCGCAGCTCTCAAGCGGTTTATTTCTCGTCGAGGAAAACCTTCTGATATATTTAGTGATAACGGGACCAACTTTAGGGGAGCTAACAACATTCTCCGAGAGTAGTTTAGTATATTGAAAGCTTCAACAATATAAAAATGCATATTTAATGAACGAATCAACTGGCATTTTATACCTCCTTCCGCCTCATATTTCGGAGGTATCTGGGAGGCTGGAATAAAATCTTTCAAATTTCATCTTCTCAGATGCTCAAAGTCTCAGATACTCACATTTGAAGAGCTGAGTACTCTGACAACTCAAATAGAAGCGTGTATAAATTCGCGACTCATTTGTCCTCTAAGTTCAGATTCAGACGATTTTAATCTTCTTACACCATAACACTTCTTAATCGGTAGACCATTAACTGCCCCTCCTGAATCTAATGTTGATGTTCCGAAAAACTACCTCGATCGCTGGAGCCTAAATAAAAAAAATAAAAATGTATTTTGGAAACGTTGGAATCGAGAATACCTCAACAATTTGCAACAATGCCTAAAATGACAAAAATCCTCACCCAACGTTAAGGAAGGTGACCTCATCTTGCTCTTGGTCGCATCATCAAAGTCTTTCCAGGAGCGGACGGAAAAGTTCGAGTCATCGAGGTGAAGACCAAGCACCAAGAACGCCTTACTAGAACTGTCTCTAAAATAGTACCTTTACCTTTTGCTGAGGACTAAGTTAGTCCACCTGGGTGGAGTATGTTAGGTTTTTTTAATTATTATTATTATTGTATTTTATTAATCAATTATAATTCATATTCATAGAATTTTATTGCTTCTTATCATCATTTTTTTTTTTTTTTTTTCTTCTTCTGTTTTCTTTTGTGTTATAAATACAACTAAATCGTATTAAATCGTAATGTAATCTCTTTTGTTGTTTGAAATAAATCGAATTGAATCGAATTAAGTCAGCTCGTTCTTTCTATTCAAAGAAAACGTGCTAACAATAATGATTTTACTAAAACGTTATTCAACGAAAAGGGTCGATCTAAAATGAGTTTTATATGAGGAGACACATTTTAAAAGTTTTCTACAGTATAAAAAACAACGAGAAAAAAATTTTGTCACCCCCCCTTTTTATTTCATTTGTTGGATTATGACAAATATCCAGTTGAATAATCAAGTGTCGCCGAATTGTCAAGAAACTATACATTTCTTATAGCAAGAAATCCTATTAGTAGTGCTATCATAATTTTTGGTATCATATTAACATTTCAAAAATCATGTATTGATATCAGCAGTGCTTTTCAAACCTTCAATCTATTCCACAATCTAAAATATAAGTTTTTTTGCTACATGTTTTAATTTGGATTCACCTCTTTTACATATCTCGGATTACATTTAAAAATCGTCATCCAATTCTTCTTTTTTCTTTGACGATATGGTGTTTTATTAATTTATCATTTGATATTGATAGGGTTATTTCCTGGTATTTAAAAAGGAATAATACGCGTCGATCAGTTATATTTTTTTAATTTATCACACAATTTGATCGCTTAATCTCTGATTCTGGTAGAGCGTCATCTAGTGAATAGAATTGTAACTAGAATCAAATTCGAAATTTTCATTAGTTGCCTTAAATACTCATTGCATCCTGAACATAATGGTGTTTGTTAAAATTGTTTTATTTTAAAAAGAATATTACGCCTCTAAAATAGTTTTATAATTTGATAACAGATGGCGCGCTAGTACATCGTGATATAATGGTGTTTACCGCATTACTCTAGCGCAAATATTCGCGGAGTTATCAATTTTTAAAGTTGTGCAAGACTTTTGGATCACCCTTAAGACTAAACCAATATGATGAAATATTACAAGGATAGAACCGGTGTAACTTTGATGGACTGTTCGATGGCTTACTGGCTGAAAGTGATTACGGCCTTACTGATAATTGGATTTGTAGAACTAAATCCATGGCCGAAAAGACAGGCCACATTGACAAATATGCCTCACTCAACTCCGGACCAGGCACCAATGGGCGATTTAAAGCTACTGATAATTAACCTTTCGGCTGAAGTGAATAGATTGGGAGAGAAAATGGATACAAGGTTGCTTAATATTGAGCAGAAGATGGAGGATTGGGATCGAAGAATAACTGGAATAGAAACATCTATAGCTTCATGCACAGATGCATTGGCGACTAACACGAGGTCAATTTCTCACAACACCCTAAAAATAAGGAATCTGGAAGAACGCGCGGAGGCTTTGGAGAGACGAGCCCGAGAAAACAATTTAATAATATACGGCATCGAATCAGCAGACTGACAGTCGGGAATTGCTGCTACAAAAGGTCAAGAAGTTAATGGCGGAAGATATGCAGATTACTGATGAAGTGGTAATTGCCGAATGTCATTGCCTGGGCAGGGGACCAAAGGCGTCTATTGTGATTGAAGTTCCCGATCACGAGTCCAGAATAAGTCTCCTAAAGAACTCATCCAAACTTCGAATACTCAATATTTTTATGAGCAGGGATTACAGCCTCTAGATTAGAGAGCAGAGAAAAATTTTAATAGAAAAGAGAAAGGAACTTTACAAGAAAGGTATAAGATCGAAGTTGAGGGATGATAAACTTCTCCTAAACGGCATCAACTAGATGGTTGTGAGGGACAGGTGGTGAATGCCAAAGAGAACCAATATAGCTAGAGGCACACCCGCGGATCTCTGTAAAGAGATGTAAATTTTCAGGTAATAAATTACATTCAAATGAAGATGCACAATCTAGAAACAAAACTCAACTCACAGGAACTCCTCATATTTCACATAGCAAGACTCATACCATTAAAGAAAGTCAACTTAAGGGCACAAATCTGAAGCATAATAAAATTAAGATCGAAAAAAATAAAACCAATGGTTGACATAGCTATAAACGAACGATTCATGTATTGAAATTTAAACTGCTTTTTTAGGATAAGGTCTCTCTTCCCACTGTATGAATATTTGAAACAATTTGAGATGTTTGCGCCTACAAAAACTTGGTGCCACTTCAATATCGACTTGAACCTGGTGAACTTCGGAATGTATCAATCACCTGCTGTAAAGTCAACAGATAAAGGGAGAAGCTCTGGAGGTATAATTCTTGGCATAAATAAAAAACTACAGCCCCAAATTGATAATGTTGAAATTGAAACCTCTCTTGGATTGCAGTTACACTCAATCCAAATTTAGACAATGACTCATCAGCGATTTGTGTAATATTCGTATATCTACCCCCAAACGATACACATGCTACAAACCTTGGACGACTATTCCATTTGATGGAAAATAAAATATATAACGGGCTTGAAATAATACTGGTCGGCGACCTGAATGTCCATATTGGCAATCTGGGGGTTACCATAATTTGATTGATACTTCAAACCTTATTTCAAATACCCGAAATTCCTGTGGTCTAACAAAATTTGCCAAAGCAGAAATATGTATTGACTTTCTTGACAAAAATCATTCAACTATAATAAATGGTAGATCCATTAATGATAAAAGTTGTAAATTTACATTCATCTCCAAAAGAGGCTCTTCTGTGTTAGATCTGGCGATTGTCTCACCTGCGGTGCTTGAACACATAGCAGATTTTGAAATTGGTTGTATGCCATATTCGGATCACTTACCAATAATATTAAAGTTTATCGGCCCAAATAATAAAACTGAGAATTGTTACATGGAGCCTAGTGCTAAGATTAAATTTTCCTGGTCAGTAGATAAAATCCCAACATATAGAAATTTTAAAATAACTAACTCCCGAACATCCAGCTGACTCCACAATTGATATCCAGGCTGATGATTTTACTGGTTTAATTTCAAACAGCAATGTTACGCTCGGGGACGCGGATGGAGGCAAAAACAAAAAAATAAAATCTAAGCCATGGTTTGACAAAGACTGTTATTCGGCTAAAAAGTAAATGAAACAAAATCTTAAATTATACGTAAAACATAATATATCTCGGCCGATAAAATTGCATACTTGTCGAGTAAGAAGAAATATTCAGATATCCTAAATCTAAAAAAAAGGGAATATACTGACAAAACTCAAGTTATCCTCAGTAATGTAAAATATCCTTCCCAATTTTGGAAGACTATTAATTCACTTAAATATAGGAATAACCTACAAGGTGAATTTTTTATTGCAGACTGGCAGGTCTTCTATCGGGAGTTACTTTGTTCAAATCCAACAAAAGTTGTACATCTACCACTTGAGATATTGGACATTGACCCCGAATTGGATTGTGAAATTTCTCTAACTGAGGTCACCACGGAAATTTCCAAATTGGGTATAAATAAGGCTACAGGACTTGATGAAATTTCCAACAAATCGATTAAATATTTATTAGAGAACATACAATTTTTTTCTCAGGTACTTATTCAATAAAATCTTAGGGACATCCCAAGTTTCTCAACAATGAACAAAAACGATAATCCACCCAATATTTGAAAATGGAGATCCGGACAACCCGTCAAATTACAGAGGAATATCCCTGATTTCTAACCTATCGAAATTATTTACATCTATCTTGAAGACAAGATTGAATGATTGGATGGAGAGAAAGTCAATTTTGGCATAAAATCAGGCTGGTTTTAGAGAAGGCTACTCTTGTCAGGACCACATTTTCACGCTCGTATCATTAATTCAAATGACCCTTAGACGTAGAAGGGGAAAGTTATATGCCTTCTTCATTGACCTAAGGAAGGCCTTTGATACTGTGCCGCACCATCTACTTTGTCAAAAAATTGGCATTAAATGGTCTGAGCTGTCGATTTATTAAGCTAATAAGAACTTTTATACCCAAATTACGGCAACAGTCAGATGGCGGGGTTCCTTCACGGAGGCTATCAAAATACAAGCGGTAGTATTGCAGGGGGAGCCGTTGTCACCTTATTTATCCATTCTCTTCCTAAACGATCTGGTACCCCTGTTCGATGAATCAGAATTGCCAGGCATAAATCTTGAGAATTATGGAACTATGCACCTTTTACTGTATGCAGACGACATAGTGATCCTAAGAGAATCGAAAATAAATTTGCAACTAAAGATTAACTCACTTGAAAAGTACTTAGAAGAGAACTGCATAACGTTAAACTAAAATAAATTTAAAATAATGGTGTTTAGAAACGGTGGAAAGACAGCTCGTTCCGAGACATAGTTTTGGGGTCAGCAACCCCTGACAATAGTAGCTAAGTATACATATCTGTGTTACCCTCTGACTACAAAAGTTTCGACCCAATATGCTTCTCAATACTTTAGAAACAAAGCACTGAATGCAATTAATGCACTTTGGAGAATCCTTACAAAGGCGCGAATAAAGTCCTTTACCTCGGTGATGAAACTTCTTGACACTATTGTTCTTCCTACGTTACTATTTGCGGCTCCAATGTGGGCAATTAACCAGCTGAAGACAGTCAATAATACCCAAGATGCATTTCTTCGTCGTCTCTTAGACTTACCAAACTTCACACCAGGATATATCCTCAGAAGAGAATGTGGAAGAATATCAATAACATAAAGTTTTGGGTCAGGATCTTAAAATTGGAGACGAGCAGATTACCACATGCTTGCTTAAACTTTCTCTGGAAAGTCACCGCGAAAAAGGAAATAGAAAACAGTTTTACTCAAAATTTAGTAAAAAAATTAGACTCTGAGGGATATTCTTTCTTAAGGGCTGCGAAGACTACTTAGCTATACAGAAAGAGCTGCCAGGCATAATTAGAACCACCATAGGCAAACTAATTCAAAAAGATCAATGAAAATCATTTATTCAACCCACTTTGCTCACTACAATTTTTTGAGTGAATCATTCATGACAGAGGAGTACCTACGATTAAATATCTCGCATCCCAACAAAAGACTAGTTGCACAACATAGAGTTTTATGGCAATTTTTCAGAGAAGAAAGAAAATACTTCTGGAAAGAAAATGGCCGGAACTGTTTACTTTGTAAGGATCTCATGGATGATAATTTGGTTCACTATTTCTTCCAATGCCCTCTCTTAACAGAAAAACGTACTGAAATTTTCCCAAGCCCTAACTTTGGTCAATTTAGATACCATCGCATATGTCAACTTCTCTCTTCAGCTCTCGATGATGAATTACTGATTGTTAGATACTTTAAGTTCTGCACAGAAGCTGGGCGCATGAGAAAGTGCAGGCAAAGGATACTGGAGGATGACCTATCTGTAAATAGGTAAGTGATTGTGAGACAAACTTTATTTTGTTGTAAATGTTTCCTCTTCCCTCTCCTCTTGTTGATGTGTAAATACGGCGAATCCTATATGGGGCGGAATGCCCTAAATAAAGGCTTTTGTTGTTGTTGTTGTTGTATAGATGTCTTGATACAAATCGATTCAGTAGATAGAGTATGTTACTCGGAGAAAATATTTTAAATCAAATATTCATTAGGCTAACTTTCACTCGAGTAGAACCCGGGCGAAGCCGGTACTTCCGCTAGTAATTTATAAATAAAGATTCATTTAAAAAAGCTTTCATTTAAAATGATTTTTTTTTTAATAATAATTTTATCTTCTAGTTGATCCGAAAGCTTGCACTTTGCACGATTAAGTAACGCATTGATACTGTTTATATTCTTATTTATTACTTTATATCAATTTTCTCTTCTAATAAAAACAAAAAGGGATATCCTGATCGCGCTCACATGAGCATTTTCAAAATGACAGACCGTCATCTATTGGGCAAAAATAAACTAAGCGCTTATTTAATTTTTTTATTTATTAATTTATTTAATTTGTTTCGTCATATTTGGCCAAAATATGTCTTGATAAAGCAAGAAAAGCCAACAAAAACGCGTTTTCGGGCTGTTGACACTCGTCAGCGTGGCGCAGACCGTACCTCTACGATCAAAATTTGGTCCCAGAGGCTTCCTGAGAAATAAAAAAATGAGTTTTAAAGCCAAGTTTGCGTGAACACGCTGTTAATGAAAAATACATTTTTTTTAAATGGACAAAATGTGAGGTGTTGATATTAAAAACAAATAAGGCATATTCTTTGGGTTGGCCAAATATCGCAGAACAAATTAAATAAAGGTTTAGTTTATTTTTGTACCACTAGATGGCGCTCTGCCATCTAGAATATGTTCGTTAGAGCGCGGTCAAGATGTGCAATTCTTGTTTTTAATATCAACACCTGCCCTTTTCATTTTTTAAAATTATTTTCTAAAAATACATATCGGTAAATTTTAATTAATTAAATTTAATAAAATGTTTTTTTAGCCCTTTCAGAATTTGCTACCAAAGTTTCACAGATCTGTTTAACTTCCAAAAATAGACAGGTTAAGAGGCTGCCATAGATAATATTTTCTGAGATATAGCAACTATTGCCCTATCACTACAGAAGTTCCATCATTTCTCTACACATATGATGCCTGTAACATATTACCTAGCTATTAACTAAGTTCTTATCAAACCGTTACAGAGGATGACACAAGCCCACTACACAGATGAAGCCTGAAACATGTTACCTGATTACTACATAAGGTTTTGACTAACCGCTATAGAAGATGTCACCAGCTCACTTCACAGATTATGCCTGTAACATACTACCATACTATTACACAATGTCTTGCTTAACCGACGAAAAAGATGAAACCGGTTCGCTACACAGACGATTCCTGAAAACACTACCGACTACTACCTAAGGTCTTGCCTAACGGCTGCAGAGAATGACACGAGCACACTACACAGATAATGCCTGAAACATGTGACCTGACCATTATATAAGGGGTTGCCTAACCGTGCAACAATTATATATATATATATATATATATATATATGATACATTTTGAATGATAGAATGTAAATTTTATTTTGTTTTTCTACTGAAGATTTAACTAAATGGTGTATGTAAATTTTTGTTTTGTTTAAAAAGATTTTGAAAAAAAT
>CP092867.1:65779397-66188705 GCA_030710605.1 Cordylochernes scorpioides | reverse complement strand
GCACAGGTTTGAAGGACCATTCAGGTTTGTCCTCTTTGCAGGCGGTTGGGAGCTTCAGACTGCTTCCTTTTGGTTGAGCAGGAGCAGGCAGGGAGGAGGCAGGCTTCTTGGCAGGGAGAGCAGCAGCAGGAGTGGCGGGCTTGATTGGGTCAGTCTGGGAGCTGGTTTCTTTGCAGGAAGGAGCAGGGCAGGTTTGAGTGCCGCGGCAAGCAGTCTTGGGCTTGTTGGCCTCCTCAATTTCGTCCAACTCTGCGAAGGACTCGAGGGTGTCAGTGAGGTTCTCTACATTGGTAGCGAGGGCCTTGATCATTTCAGTCCGCGAGGCGATGTAGCGTATCAGGTCCTCATGCAGGGATTTCAGGGCAGGATGGCCAATGGAGCTCAGGATGCTGCAGTTGCGTGAGATCACCATCTCATCTTCCCTCCCAGGTCGGCGACGTTCACGATGCGGGTTGTAGGCTTGTAGGCCTTCTTTTTCTTCTTGCTGGCAGGATTCATGTCAAAAACTAACTAACAACGATATTCCATCCATATATACACCGCAACACACCACAGAGTAACAGGTCACTGGTCAAAATAATTATATATGAAATCCGAGAGAATTGCCATTTTAACATGTGTTCAGTGCCCTCTCATATCTTCCTCCTTTTTCAACAGGTTATGGCCCAGGATTACTTTAAAGAAATTGTAGCATCAAGAAACTATTCAAAATGTCAAGCCTTTATCAAATAGAAAAATTAAATTCTGAAAATTTTGAAACATGGAAGATGCAAATGAAAATGATTCTTATCCATTCCGACCTTTGGGAATATGCAAATAGCATAAGAATCAAGCCTGAAACCGAGGTAGAATCCAACGAATGGGAGAAGAACGACCAGAAGGCGCTAGCAACTATAGTCCTAAGTTTAAGTCCTTCAGAAATAATACACGTGAAGAGATGTAAAACTTCTGCAGAGGCATGGAAGCTTTTAAATGAAGTGCATCAGCCAAAAGGACCTGCAACGAAGGTGTTTCTTACGAAACAGTTAATATTATTGAAAATGAAACCAAATGAAAGGATGCAGGATTATCTCAACAAATTTAGCAGTTTGGCTGACAAGTTGAGTGAAATGGATGCACAAGTCCCAGAAGACTTCCTTTCTATCCTTTTATTATGTAGCCTTCCAGAGAGTTATGAAGGATTTAGAACAGCGATAGAAACTAGGGACGAACTGCCTAGCTTTGAGGCTTTAAAAGTGAAAATGCTGGAGGAGGAAATTAGGCAAACTCAATTGAACGGCACAAAATACCGAACAAGCTTTCCTTGGAAACCCAGAAAGAAAGAATTTGCCCAGCACATCAAAACCAAAGCCAAAGGGATTCCCATTTAGCTGCCACTTCTGTGGAAAAAAGGGGCATAAAGCTGCCGACTGCAGAAAAAGAAAGTCTAGGAACCCTAAAAATGAAATGGTTGCGTCCTTTGGGACAAAATATTTGAGCAAACTTGGCGCAAATGAATGGTGTCTGGATAGTGGCGCAACTGCCCACATGTGCAGCTCAAGAGACTCATTCGATCATTTTGAGGAGACTGCACCAGTGAAAAATACACTGGCCAATGGTGGATTCATTGAAGCTCTGGAAAGGGGAAGGTAAAATTGGAATGTTCGGGTAAAAACGGACCTGTAACCTTATCCTTGGAAGACGTATTTGCATATAGTGAATTTGCATACAAAAATTTGCATACAGGCCTATGAAAGGAATGGACTTTACATCTTAAGTCAAATCAATTGTCCTAAGGCATTAGCGACAAGAAATTTGCATAGCTGGAGAGAAAAATTACGAAAAATGGCATAGTAGATTTGGCCATTTAAATTTGCAAGATCTCAAAAAGCTAAAAATGCAAAATATTGTTTACGGCCTGCCAAATTTTGATGTTAAAAATTTTACCTGTGAAGTTTGTTTGAAAGGTAAACAAACAAGGCTACCTTTTCAGAAAGAGTCTTTTACGAGAGCAAGGGAACCACTGGAGCTGATCCATACTGATATTTGTGGTCCCATGAGAACAAAATCATTGGGTGGCGCCCTTTATTTTTCAACATTTATTGATGACTTCTCAGGATTTATCTTCACATTTATAATGAAATCAAGAAGTGAAGTATTCAAAGGATTTAGAATATTCAAAAATTATGCTGAGAAACAAACCGGAAAAAGGTTGAAATGTATTAGGAATGATAATGCGCCTGAATACCTTAGCAAAGAATTCAAGGATTACCTAGAAGGAGAAGGTATAGGACGTCAGCTCTCTGTCGAATATACACCTCAACAGAACGGTGTAGCTGAAAGAGCGAATAGAACTCTACTGGATATGACTAGGTGCTTCATGATCGAAGGTGATTTACCTGAAACTTTATGGGCTGAATTGATACATACATCAACTTATATCAGAAATAGATGCCCGAAGCTTAACGAATGTAAAACTCCATATGAGCTATTTACCAAAAGAAAACCTGTAGTTTCTCATTTAAAAATTATAGGAAGTAAATCGTTTGCCGTGAATAATAGGCCGAATAGATCTAATTCGCACCTCGCAGTGAGGAATACAAGTTAATAGGCTATTTCACAGAATCTAAGGCATACAGACTTTGGAAGCCTGGTACACGTACAATTATAAAAAGTAGAGATGTACGTTTTATTGAACCAGAATTGTCCAAAATTAGGAATGAAGTCGTTGAAATTGATGTTGGTTCAGAAAGGGCTTCTTTCAAGGAAATCCCTCTAGTAGAAGAAAGAGGAAGTACCTCAGAAATTGACCCAAAAGCTGAAATTGAAAGCCAATCGGATCTAGAAGTATCTGAGGTGTTAAACGAGCCATCAGAAAGTGGAGTGATAATTTCTAGAAGAGGAAGAGGAAACCAAGGTATATTAGAACAGGAAAACCTGGCTGACCAAGAAAGGAGTACCCTACAGCCAATTTGTCAACGCAAGAACTTCTAGAGGCGAAATACTTGCCAGATCCAAAAGACGCAGAGGAAGCGCTGTCAGGAAGGGATTCTTATTTTTGGAAGAAAGCAATGGAGGAAGAGTTTGATTCCTTGATTGAGAACAAAACTTGGGAATTGGTTGATCCCCCTAAAAATCGAAACATCATAGGAACCAAATGGGTATTCAAAACGAAATGCAATAGTGATGGTTCTGTTGAGCGCCATAAGGCTCGCCTAGTAGCAAAAGGCTATTCACAGCAGTACGGAATAGACTACGAGGAAACCTTTGCCCCAGTAGTGCGCCAAAGTACTATTAGAATGTTTTTAGCTTTGGCTGTTGAATACAACTTGATACTCCATCAGATGGACGTTCAATCTGCTTATTTGAATGGAGAAATTAAAGAAGAAATTTATATGACACAGCCGGAAAACTTCGTCTCAAGAAAATATCCAGAGAAGGTATGTCGACTCAAGAAGGCCATTTATGGGTTAAAACAAGCTGGAATAGTTTGGCATGAAAAGCTTGACACTGAATTAAAGAATTTGGGACTGAAGCAACTTCAATCTGACAATTGTGTCTATATCAAGCATGATGAAGGTATTCTCCTGGTGGCAACTATGTTGATGATCTGATAATTGCGGCTGAAAGAGAAGACACGTTGAAATCCTTTAAAGAAAGTATGAAAAGGATATTCAAAATAAAGGATCTTGGAGGGATAAATTGTTGCCTGGGTATAAGGATACAAATGAAAGAGGATGGTTCAATATCCATAGATCAAGAGAGATATATTGAAGAACTTCTGGCGAAATATAGATGAAAGAGGCAAAGCCTATTTCTACACCCATGGACTCGAACTCCAAGTTAACAAAAATTTCATCTATAGAAGGTGAGAATGAGCCAGTGAAAAAGGTAGAATACCAATCACTGATTGGATCATTTATATATCTCTCAGTGTCGACAAGGCCCGATATAGCCTATGCAGTTAGTGCTTTGGGACAGTTCAGTAATGATCCTAGGAGACAGCACTGGAATGCTGCCAAGCGTGTCCTCCGCTATTTGAAAGGCACCTCATGTTTGAGGATTACCTACAGGAAATCTAATGAGCTCTTCATGGTTATGTCGACGCTGATTGGGGTGGAAACCTCGTGGATAGAAAATCTCATACGGAAATTGTTTACCTCTTGGCAAGAGGTCCAATAGCCTGGGAATCGAAGAAGCAGCAGACTGTCACTCTTTCGAGCACAGAATCTGAGTACATCGCACTTTGTAAGCAGGAAAGGAGGCAGTCTATCTCAGAGCGCTGTTGGATGAGATGGGATTTGGTGAATTGCTGAATGGACCGACTGTTCTGAAGACGGATAACCAGGGTGCTCAACAGATGGCGAGGAATCCGGTTTATCATGCCAGAACTAAGCATATTGACATCAAATGGCATTTCATCAGAAGCATTTGCAGCGATGGACTTGTCGAGGTCGTCCACACACCAACCCAGGAAAATGTTGCCGACATCCTTACTAAAGGCCTACCAAGGTTTTTGTATGAAAAACACGTCACTGGATTTGGAATGTAGAAATCTGATGAATTGAGAGGAAGTGTTAAAATGGCAATTCTCTCGGATTTCATGATATAATTATTTTGACCAGTGACCTGTTACTCTGTGGTGTGTTGCGGTGTATATATGGATGAATATCGTTGTTAGTTATTAGTTGTGTTATCTTACCGTGATCGGTTCAATAAAATCCTCCGGTGTTCAGTGCCCTCTCATATCTTCCTCCTTTTTCAACAATCCGATTATGACTTCACTTGAGAAAATTCTTCACTTGAGATAATTATCCGGATTAATTCTTCTGTTCCATAACAGGAAACTATATCGCAACCCACTTAATTGGTGCGCAATTCTATAACAACGCTCTTCTCGTCATCTTCTTTTGTTTCTTTCACACGTGGCTACTCATTCCTTCTGAGGCAGGGAGCTCATATTTCCCCGAGCCTATACACCGGTGCTGCCGTTGTCCTTTTCTTCTTTTTTCTCCCCGTCACCGCGCATAGGTGCTCGCGCATGGGATGGGGGGCGATGTCTTGTTTGTTTACAAATTTTGCTCCTTCCATTCTTTATTCCTTTCCACCCATTAAGAGAAAGAGGCAACAAAAAATAAAACAAAAATATATATACATAATAATAATAGGGTAAAATCTATAAAACATACAATTATAAATTATCCATTTTTAACATACTCCCACCTTTTTGTATGGGAATACAAAAAAAAATTCTTAATTAGGAAAGATTATTGGTGTACACCACCAATCTCGTAGGTTTTTTTCACTTCTCTTCCAGACCTAGTAAAAATTGACTGTTCTCCATCTGTTGGAATCTCCTGGGCTTTGATCCCTTCTGTCTTAGGTACTCTTACCTCCCTGGAAATATCAGAACCAAGTTCCAAAGAGAAAAGTCTCTTTAACGGTCTTACAAATTCACCCGTAGCAGTCCTAACTCTAGCTACACGTTCTCTGCCATCCTTCCCGGGGTACAGTTCCAAGATTCTGCCTAGTGGCCAGAATATTCTTTTTTGATCATCTCGACCAATCAGCACAACTTCGCCTGGAAGAAACCTTCTACCCTCTGTTTCATTCCCCTTTTGTACGAGCACGGCGAGGTATTCCTTGTAGAATCTTTCCTTCAGTTCTTTCTTAATCTGCTGTAACTTTCGAAAGTGTTGTCTGGTATTATCAGGACTTAGTTCATGACTTTCATCAAATGAGCCAAAATTATTTTGGATAAACATTTGTGGAGTGATAGGTATCAAATCATCTTCTGTTTCAGAAATGTAGGTGAGAGGTCTTGTATTTATAATCGCCTCCACATGACAAATCAAAGTTTCTAACTGGACATAATTTACTCTATTAGTACCTAATGTTCTTCTCAAAAATATTTCACCAGTCGTACCAACCGTTCCCACCATCCTCCCCACCATGGTGCAGAAGGAGGAATAAATATTCATCGAATTTGTTTGTCACACGAATACCTGGCTATTTTGTCCCAGTTCAAATTGGTAAAGAGTCTATTGGTCCTTTTAAAATTGGTTCCATTGTCACTGTAAATCTCAACTGGTCTCCCTCTCCTGTGTACAAACCGTTCCAATGCCATAATAAAGTTTGTCGCATCCAAACCTTCCACCAGCTCCGAATGAACTGCTCTGTAGACAGCGCAGGTGAATAAGGTTATCCAAATTTTCTGACCATTTTTAAGGTAGAGAGGACCCATAAGATCAACACCTGTTACCTCAAAGGGTCTACCCATGAATAACCTGTCCTTGGGCAGAGGGGCACAAGGTATAGTATTGGCCTTCTCTGCATGTCTTCTACAAATGATGCATCCTCTCACAACTCTTTTAATAGTCTTTCTCGCTTTTAAAATCCAGAATTTTTCTCTCAATTTGGAAAGTAAAAAATGAACGCCAGCATGGCAATTATTTGAATGTGTTTCTCTAATCAGTTGTTCTGTTATTGGATGATCACAAGGTAAGAGCACTGGTTTCCTGAATTCTTCAGGACTCTGATCGTACAAAAGTTTGGTCTCTATATACATAAGCCCATCTGATTGTACCTTGGGTTTTAGGTGGCTAATCTGTCCCTTCCCTAGACTGTCTCTTTGAATTGATCGGATAAGCACCTTTTCGGCTATTTCCAAGTTATTAGGTATCGTCCCAATTCCTTCCTTCCGTGGAAGAGATACAAGATAACGTCCATCATGGCCTCGACAGATTTTCTCACGAAACTTTTCTTACATGAGAACATTTTTCTCTTTCACAGAGATGACCTCTGTAGGATCTCGTATCCCTATTGTTTCTAATTCCCATAAGGACGCTACTCTCTGTTGGGTTGTAAGTAAGATGATAACCATTTGAGCACTTGTCTCTGGTCTCTCTGATGAGGTATTACCTATTAAAGTCCAACCAAGAACTGTTTGAATTGCGGTCAATCCTCCTGCCAGCTGTTCAAGTGTGTGAGAAGTTGCCCATAATAGTCTCCACCGATTAGGATGTCTATTTCGGTTTTATTATTGTCTACCTTAGTCAAATTGATTCCTTTCTTATCCAATTCCCATTGCCTGGGTCCTGTTTCAACGGGTGAAATATTGCCACAAATTATTGTTTCCTCTAACGCTTCCATTTTGAAAGCCTTTCCCTCATCAACATTGTCCAACTGGAAATAAAATATTGAATGAGCCTTTTCTCCTGTGGTTTGCCCTCCAAACAAAAATTTATTCAATTTGACTTCTCCCACCTTGGGTAAGTCTAACTCCTTAGCTAGAGACCTTCTGATGTAAGATTTTTGACTACCAGAGTCTAAAAGCACTCTTACCATTTTGGAACGTTTCGGCCCTTTAATTTTTACAATTAGAGTCATTAAAGAGATATTATTTGTGCATACTTGATTCGCCATTGCTGTTACAGGCTCACTGCTCCCCTCATTCTGCTCTGCTAAACTATTGTGAGATCTGTTATCTGACCTCCAATTTAAATGTTCCTGACTATGTGAGGTTCCTCTGCACATTATCTCAAAATGAGGTCCTTGGCAACGATTGCATCTTACAAAAGATCTACAATCCTTCTTCAAAAGATTCTTTCTCAAGCATTTGAAGCAAACTTTCGCATCCTGTACCCTCTTTAATCTGTCTGATTCCAACATCTTGGCTGCCTTAAAACAGTTTTGGCTAAGATGGTTATCTTTGTCACAAAATAAACACGGTAAGTTGGTCTTTCCAACAAATAATGCAGACGCTGTGTGGATCTTAGGGGGATTATTTTCTCTCTTTCCCTGTTTTAGAGGAAGGGAAGGTTCAAATCCTTCAGCAACAAAGGAAATGCGTTCTGCATTTTTAACTTCCTGCTTTAAAAATTCTATCTGACCCTCTAATTTATCAAAAGCTTAAGCCGCACTATGTTCAATTCCCTCTTCAATCTCAGAGTAATCTCTTTCTCTGAAAGGTGTACGGGAACGTTGCCATATTTTGATAAGTTTGAGTGGCAAACTTGACTCCACCAACGGTACAAGAAAGCACCACCCCCAGACTTAGTATCCACTCCCAGAGATCCCAAAAAATGGAGATGTGCAACCAAATCATCATAAAGTTGAGCCAAGGTTCTTTTTTCAGACCTGGCACTGGCAATGACCAACTTTAAAAGCTTGCGCACATACAACTCAGTCAGCATATCTCTGTCTCCAAAAACCGATCTTTCAAATCTTCAATGACTTTGTTGTAATTATTTTGGGTAAGAGGGAAGCTAGTCACAAGTCTGTGGGCCTTTGACCCAACAACCATGGATTGTATTAAGTATTCAAATTTATCAACATCAGACATTGACTCATCTAAATGTATTTTTTCAAAATGACTCCACCATGATAGCCATTCCTCTAGCTCACCTGTATACTTTTTTAGTTCAAATTTTGGAAGTTTAATTTGTCTTTTAACATCTGAAGTGCTAGATTGTGACATTTCATCATCACAGGGTGCTGCCAATTTAGACTCATATTCTTTCACCTTCTGTGCGACAATTCCTACTTGTAGGCTATAAGTCTCACATAGTTCCATCTCATCGTTGATTTGAGCTTCTGTGGACCTCGGATCATCCAATAAGATCTCTTTTATTTTATCATCAATCAATATCAGTCTATCATTAAGAATGGTTAACCTTTCAAATTTGGCCCTTATTAAAATTATATCCACTTCCTCTAGACTTAGACCTGATTTTATCTCATTTGTGGTACGAGTTATAGTATTCCTTAAGGGAGTTCTTTCTCTTTTAAGCTTATCCATCTCCACAAATTGTATAAACACCACAAGGTGAAATCACGTCCGGCTCACCAAAAATGTTGAATTTGCAAAAAAAAAAATGTGTGGAAGGTCAATCTTACCCAGATTGAAAATAGAGATTCACCAACCCGATCTAGAAGATGTGTACCAAACTTCCGTTAAGAAATCTCCAAATGCAAAATTCAAATAATACAACCATACAAGATATTCTACAAAATAAAGGAGATATCAATCCCCGATTCGACGACCCGGCCCTGACACTTAGGCAAGAGCTCATCGCCCACAGCTGCCCTCCTGCAAGGCCTAGGGGGACCACTTCTACTCCCACCAACTCGCCATGTGTTAATAGCCAGGACAAGGTGACTCGCGAGCTGTGCTCGAATGTAACACCTGTAAATTGAGACGAAATAAATAAAAAAAAGTATGAGTGTGAATAGTATCTTGGTCGTGCTTCTTTCTCTCTTTGGCTAAAGTTGGAATCACCATTGGGGTGTCGTCTTGGGTAGATCAAGAGTTATACAGTCCTCTGAATAACGGCCTTCTCGCTGCTAAGGAAAAGGAATCCTTAACAGGTGCCTATATGTCTTAAAATGTAAAAAGAAGAAAAATATTAACAAATCAGAAAATAAAATTGCAAATAACATAAATATATTGCAGATAAGACAACATATAAAATAAATTAATTAATTTAAAGGATCTTATTAAAAAATAAATATCTAGTTTTATATTGACACATGATAATTTGACCATGTTTTGAAGTCCTGAACTATGGCCTATCGTTAAACAAACTGTAATTCGACACTATCGATAATTCAACACCTCCAATAATTCGACTATTGTAAAATTCAAATTTTCACAGTTGATTGTTGTTTGAATACAACTTTACCGGTAAAAGGATATATACAGAGGCGACGATAGCCACTGAAAATGTACAATATTTAAGTATAGGGAAATGGGAAAAATTAGCAAATAAAAAGAAGACCAAAATAAAAAAAATTATAATAAATAGTTTATTAGTGAACAAATAATACAAATAAATCTTTTCAGGTGAAAACTATAGGCATTGTTTAAATTTATATAAATGTATTCAAAATTTTAAAATTATGAGAAAATAAATCAGGAAAAAGAAGTTGCCGACTATATTGCAGAGGAAATCTTATATATTTGCCTTATTCTGTCTGTTTGTCTGTTTGAAGCTCACGGATGGGATTTTTCATAACCATCGGTGGTTCAGTGGTAGAATGCTCGCCTGCCACGCGGGCGGCCCGGGTTCGATTCCCGGCCGATGCATTTTTTTTTTTTTTTACAATTTTTAAAACTCATTTATATATTATACAAGAATGACATCCACGGCGCCAATTTATAATTGTAACGAATAGTATTTGAATAAAAGCATTTAATCGGGTAAAACCGGGCGTTGCCCGGTTATTCGTATATAATAATTGTATAAACGAATGCAAGACAAAATCACCGCGAATGTTTCTTTTTTTAAGGCAATTTATTTTTAAGGCAATTGTCGTTATTTATCGTTAATTTTTGTTTCGATTTTATTGAAAAAAAAACGATATGGTGCCTTTAAAAAATGATCTTTATTACTATGCAGTTTTCTATTTAGTCAATATACCTAAGTTCATGTTGCAAATGTAATTATCTCTATCGATTTAGTAGGTGAAATGCAAAAAGAAAATCGACATGATAAATATTTATGAAAATTTACATTTTTATTTTATATTTTCAAGACACACACAGTTTGGGGCGGGACGTTTCACAAGAGAGACATCCACGGCCGCAATTTATAATTGTAAAGAATAGTATTTTAATTAAAACATTTTAAAAACACACAGTTTGGAACGGGACGTTTCACAAGAGTGACATCCATGGCGCCAATTTATAATTGTAACGAATAATATTTGAATTAAAACGTTTTTAAAATATATGCGCACTCGGGTAAAACCCGGGCGTTGCCCGGGCCATTCGTCTAGTAACTTATAAAAGGAATTAATCTAAAGGAATAATTAAAAATGAATTTCTATTTTTATTCAGACATGGGTTCAACTTTATATGTATGCTTCTAAAGTTTGAAAACGTTTAAAAAGCCACATAGAGCTGTCCATGCGTGAACACAAGTTCTTGTAGCAAGGACCCAAAATTTGGCGTTATTTATAGTCATAGCAAAACTTTATAGTTCAACTTTATATGTATGCTTCCAAAGTTTGAAAGCTGATTCCTCTTCAGAATGAAGGGAAGGCTGATATCTGAAGGATAAAAATAATTTTTACACCAATACAGTGTGTCCAAGATTGGTCCCTGTCAGCATTTGTGCTTCAACTTAACTGTATTCTATCGAAATTTCCTACACGTGAAAAACCACAAAGAGCTGTCCATGCATAAACACAGGCTCTTGTAGCAAGAGACCCCCTCTAGAAAAGGTTTGGCCTTGAGCCTTATATATAGTCATAGGAAAAGTAACCTTAGTGGAAACTCTTGCTTATTCAGAATGAAGGGAATGTTGATATCTGAAAAAGCCAAAGATATTTTGACGCCAATACAGTGTGTCTAACATTGTTCAGTATTTGTACTTCAACTCATGAGAGCACATACGTATACTGTATCACCATACGTTTGCCATTGTGAAGACCCTGCTTAGGATTAAAATTTCTCAGAAGCATAACAATAGCACCAACCTAGAATTTAACTTGTGTGGAGGCATTTCTCTGGGAGAAAGTCTATTGAGAAATTCAGTAGAGTTATTTTGCTCCTCCATAATCTTACACTCCACACTGTTAACACTGAGGAAACACTGACTCATGTTTGGTAAGCATTTTCAAGAAAGAATCTAAAGGCATTGGTTGAAGAATATAAATAAATATATTTAGATTAAAAACAAAAGAAAATTACACAAATCAGCAGATAAATTGCAAACAATAGTACTATATTGCATAAAGACAACATATAAAAGGAATGAATTCATTTAAAGGACGTCATTAAAACTACGTTCCTAGTTTTATATAAACAATATAACCTCGATAATTCGACACGGGTTTGTTGTCTTGACCTACAGCCTATCATGTAACAAACTGTAATTCGACACTATCGATAATTCAACCATTTTAAATTTGAACAATTGATTGCTTCTTAAATACAACTTCACTGCTAAAAAGGTATTACAGAGACGACGGCTGCAATTGAAATGTACAAAATTTATTTATAGAGCAAGGGGAAAATAAAGAGAAGACCAAAATCAAATTGATTGTTAATAAATAGATTTTTACCAAAAAAGATAATAAATGATTACCTAAAAAAGATAAGAAAATAAATCAGAATATAAATAAACAAATTTTATCTCAGAGGAGACGATTTTTAATAGGAATTCATTTAAATGACCTCTTTAAAAAAACATTATATATATATATATATATATGAGTTCAACTTTACATGTATGATATCCAAAGTTCGAACACTTGAAGAAGCCACATCAAGTTGCCCATGTATAAACACAGGCATTGAGCCCTATTTATAGTGATAGCAAAAGTCAACCTTAGTGGAAACAAACGCCTCTCCAGAATGAAGCGAAGGTTGGTATCCGAAGGGGCCAAAGATATTTCAGACACTATGCAGTGTGTTCAACTTTGGCACTGTCAGGTGTCAGAGCACATGCGCTGGTACACCATACGTGTTCCATTGCAAATATCCTATAGGCATTGGTGAAAAGTGTAAATGAATATTTTGGAAATGAAAAATAATATATATATAAGAAAATAAATTGGAATATAAATTTACAAACTATATTTCAGATATGACAACATATTAGAGAAATAAATTCATTTAAAAGACCTCATTAAAAACTACATTTCTATTATATATAACTTCATTGATTCAACAAACGATAATTCGACCATTTATTATGTATCGAACTACGGCCTATCATATGACAAACTGTAATTCGACACTTTCGATAATTCAAATATTTTGAAATTCAAATTTCAACAGTTGATTTTTGTCGAAAAACCCTGAAATTAGCAACATATTAGATAGCACAGTGCAAAAATGTATAAAATTGTATGTATATAATTGTATGCATATAATAATTGTATATATAGATCAATGAGTAAAATGAGTATATAAAGAGAAGACAAAAATACAAATAATTGTTAATAGTTTATTTGATAACATAGATAAAAAAAAATATTTTCAGGTGAGAAAAATAGGAATTGGTAAAAAGTTTAAATAAATATATTTGGAATGAAAAAAATGCAAACAAAACAACTATATTGCAGATATGACAACATATTAATGGAATAAATTCATTTAAATGACCTCATCAAAATTAAATTTTTAATTTTCTATATATGTGGGTTAAACTTACACATACTATATCCAAAGTTCGCACATGTTAAAAAGCTATTTGAAGCTGTCCATGCGTAAATAAAGACACTTGTAGCAAAAGACCCACTCTAGCAAAGGTTTAGCCTTGAGCCTTAATTAAGTTATATTTATAGTTTATTTATAGTTATAGCAAAATCCAACCTTATTGGTAACTGAAACCACTTCAAAATAAGCGGAATGTTGTAATAAACTTACCTGTTTGGTACGTAATTCAGTACTTTAACATTAATCTCTAATGAGCTACCAAAAGTTTCCATGGGAAATGCAGGACTGAGCAGTTAGGAAAAACTATTTCAAGGCTCCCAATAATATACAGTGGGAACAGAAGAAATAGGATTAAGGGTGTTGTTACTGCAGCGAGTCATATAAGCACGCCTAGCTGTTTGGTGAGTGAGTCTTCTACGGGCTTTTCGAGGCATGACAAGATACTGAAAAAAAGGTAAAATAAAAACCAAGCAGAGAAAAACTATAAAACTGAATGCCAGGACAGGCATGAAAAGGAAATCACAATAATATGAGGAAAAATTGATTGAAAAAAAAATTATTCCAAAAAATAATGCAAAAAAAAACAGACACAAAAATGGAGCTAAATTCAAATTAAAAACTATAACAAATTAAGTAATCAAAATTGATTATACAAATACAGCATAAGCATAAAAAAAATGCCAAAGACATTAGGAAAGATACTGCCAAAAGGAAAACCAGTCACCAAAATGGGTCATAATTCAAATGACAAACTATAACAAATAAAGTAATCAACAAACGATTATACAAATTATATCAGCCTATTTATGAGAAAAAAATATGCTAAAGACATTAGGAAAATCTACTGCAAAAAAGACAAAAATTGAACTAAATTTAAATGAAAAACTATAAAAAAGTACTTAGAAATTATAATTAATATCAAATTATAATATAAAGTAACAATTGAATAACAATTAAATAAAAAATAGGAAAATATATGAGAAATTAGTAAAAATTAATAAGATAAAAAAACGTGTTTTAAAATAAACAATCCAATGATGAAAAACAACAAATAAGATAGAGAAAGAAGGCAAAAAATTTACGATTGCGAATTCAAACAAATTAAAAATAAATGAATCTATTAATATTTGGAAAATAAAAATAAACCGTCATGTGAAGCAAAAAATAACGAAAAATTTGATACATAGATGGCTATTTATAGTTAAGTATCTTTGGAGGAGATAGCCTCAAACTTTACAACTGAGAACTCTGTTAGACTATTATCTATATAGATTGGGAGAAATGGTCTTCCATTTATGGCGTTGTTGTAGGTTATGCAAATAATTATTCGACCATCTTCTCCATAGTTTTTTTTTTTTTTGCACCAGCTGCCATCTCGTCAGGAGATGGTGCTTTACTTCACTAAACTTTTTTCTGGTACACATACAGATGATTCAGTCATTAAAAAATGAGCAGGAGTCAATACTTCTTGATCGTTTGTATCACTTCTCATCATATACAAAGGTATTGAATTTAGACAGGATTCAATTTGAACTTGGAGAGTCAAAATTTCTTCATAGGTTAATACTTGTTTGCCAATGATTCGCTTTATGTGATATTTTAACGCCTTGACTCCGACCTCCCACAGACTTCCAAAATAGGAGCTCCTGGAGGGTTGAACTTCCATTCTGTACCCTGATTTGCCAGCAGGGCAGCCAAATTGGTTAGCTGTTCCTTTGTCATGTAAAAACATGAACGCAACTGTCGTGCAGCTCCCACAAAATTTTTCCTCAATCACTGTAGAGTTGATGGCAGTGTCCTCTTCGAACGACAAATCTCTTAAATGCCGCCAAGAAAGTAGAAGTGGAAGTGTCGTATATTTATATTTTAATTATATATAATACTAGCGGATGTGTACCCGGCTTCGCCCGGGTTTTATCCGAGTGAAAGTTTGCCTAACGAATATATATTATGAAGTATAATAAACAATGTTAAAGATTAGTTTTAATTATTAATCAAGATTGTGTGTGAATATTGAGAAAGATGTAATATCGTTGTTGTTTTCTTGGCCGAATGTTTTACATATGATGTTATCTTAAAATTGCTTGTTTTGAATATTTTTTTAGATTGAGTTGAATGAATTGCTGATTTTTTTTGTATTTATATATAAATAAAATTAACTCTGTTGATTTTTTTGTATTTAATCGATAACAGCGAAGTTACGCATGTTAAAGTTAGGAAAAATATTTTGATGTTAAGCAAAACCTGCTGCTCCATCTCGTTTTACATAAATGTTGAAAATTTGGTCGAAATTGATGCATTGTAACGAAAGTTTTTAGCGAACACCACTTATGAAATTTGCATTTTATTAATATAGATAGATAATATTGTATATAATATTTAATATAATAATAATTTTAAATACACAGATTATTATTCTGAGATATATTGTATATAGATTTTTTAACTTTTAATTAGAGTTTGGTGCAAATATATTACAACCACAGACAAAAATAGGATAAACGCATTTATGAGAATCTGCTTTTGGACAAGTATAGGAGCTCCATTCAAACCTATCAAACAAGATACTGGAGGATTTGAACCAACCCGATCTAGAAGATGTACCAAACTTCCGTTAAGAAATTATACCTTCAAATGCAAAATTTAAATAATCCAACCATCCAAGATATTCTACAAAATAAAGGAGATATCAATCCACGATTCCGAAGACCCGGCCCTGACACTTAGTTAAGAGCTCATCGCCCGACAGCTGCCCTCCTGAAAGTCCGGGGGGACCACCTCTACTCCACCAACTCGCCATGTGTAAATAGCCAGGAAAAGGTGACTCGCGAACTGTGCTCGAATGTAACACCTGTAAATTGAGACGAAATAAATAAAAAAATATGAGTGTGAATAGTATCTTGGTCGTGCTTCTTTCTCTCTTTGGCTAAAAGTTGGAATCACCATTGGGGTGTCGTCTTGGGTAGATCAAGAGTTATACAGTCCTCTGAATAACGGCCTTCTCGCTGCTAAGGAAAAGGAATCCTTACCAGGTGACTATATGTCTTAAATTGTAAAAAGAAGAAAAATATTAACAAATCAGAAAATAAAATGGCAAATAACATAACTATATTGCAGATAAGACAACATATAAAATAAATTAATTAATTTAAAGGATCTTATTAAAAAATAAATATCTATTTTTATATTGACACATGATAATTTGACCATGTTTTGAAGTCCTAACTTTGGCCTATCGTTAAACAAACTGTAATTCGACACTATCGATAATTCAACACCTCCAATAATTCGACTATTGTAAAATTCAAATTTTCACAGTTGATTGTTGTTTGAATACAATTTACCGGTAAAAGGATATTACAGAGGCGACGATAGCCACTGAAAATGTACAATATTTAAGTATAGGGAAATGGGAAAAATTAGCAAATAAAAAGAAGACCAAAATAAAAAAATTATAATAAATAGTTTATTAGTGAACAAATAATACAAAGAAATCCTTCCAGGTGAGAAACTATAGGCATTGTTTAAATTTATATAAATGTATTTAAAATTTTAAAAATATAAGAAAATAAATCAGGAAAAAGAAGTTGCCGACTATATTGCAGAGGAAATAACTTATAAAAGGAATTAATCTAAAGGAATAATTAAAAATAAATTTATATTTTTCTTCAGACATGGGTTCAACTTTATATGTATGCTTCCAAAGTTTAAAAACTGATTCCTCTTCAGAATGAAGGGAAGGCTAATATCTGAAGGAAAAAATATATTTTTACACCAATACAGTGTGTCCAAGATTGGTCCCTGTCAGCATTTGTGCTTCAACTTAACTTGTATTCTATCGAAAATTCGCACACGTGAAAAAGCCACAAAGAGCTGTCCATGCATAAACACAGGCTCTTGTAGCAAGAGACCCCCTCTAGCAAAAGTTTGGCCTTGAGCCTTATATATAGTCATAGGAAAAGCCAACCTTAGTGGGAACTCTTGCTTTTCAGAATGAAGGGAATGTTGATATCTGAAAAAGCCAAAGATATTTTGACACCAATACAGTGTGTCTAACATTGTTCAGTATTTGTACTTCAAGGACATGAGAGCACATACGTATATTGTATCACCATACGTTTGCCATTGTAAAGACCCTGCTTAGGATTAAAATTTCTCAGAAGCATAACAATAGCACCAACCTAGAATTTAACTGGTGTGGAGGCATTTCTCTGGGAGAAAGTCTATTGAGAAATTCAGTAGAGTTATTTTGCTCCTCCATAATCTTACACTCCACACTTAACACTGAGGAAACACTGACTCATGTTTGGTAAGCATTTTCAAGAAAGAATCTAAAGGCATTGGTTGAAAATATAAATAAATATATTTATATTAAAAACAAAAGAAAATTACACAAATCAGCAGATAAATTGCAAACAATAGTACTATATTGCAGATAAGACAACATATAAAAGGAATGAATTCATTTAAAGGACGTCATTAAAACTACATCCCTAGATTTATATAAACAATATAACCTCGATAATTCGACACGGGTTTGTTGTCCTAACCTACAGCCTATCATGTAACAAACTGTAATTCGACACTAATGATAATTCAACCATTTTAAATTTGAACAATTGATTGCTTCTTAAATACAACTTCACTGCTAAAAAGGTATTACAGAGACGACGGCTGCAATTGAAATGTACAAAATTTATTTATAGAGCAAGGGGAAAATAAAGAGAAGACCAAATCAAATTGATTGTTAATATATATTTTTACAAAAAGATAATAAATGATAATAAAAAGATAAGAAAATAAATCAGAATATAAATTAACAAACTTTATCTCAGAGGAGACGATTTTTAATAGGAATTAATTTAAATGACCTCTTTAAAAAAACATTATATATATATAAGTTAGTTCAACTTTACATGTATGATATCCAAAGTTCAAACACTTGAAGAAGCCACATCAAGTTGCCCATGTATAAACACAGGCATTGAGCCCTATTTATAGTGATAGCAAAAGTCAACCTTAGTGGAAACAAACGCCTCTCCAGAATGAAGCGAAGGTTGGTATCCAAAGGGGCCAAAGATATTTCAGATACTATGCAGTGTGTTCAACTTTGGGCACTGTCAGGTGTCAGAGAACATGCGCTGGTACACCATACGTGTTCCATTGCAAATATCCTATAGGCATTGGTGAAAAGTGTAAATGAATATTTTGGAAATGAAAAAAAATATATATAAGAAAATAAATTGGAATATAAATTTACAAACTATATTTCAGATATGACAACATATTAGAGAAATAAATTCATTTAAAAGACCTCATTAAAACATTTCTATTATATATAACCTCATTGATTCAACAAACGATAATTCGACCATTTCTATGTATCGTCCTTCGGCCTATCATATGACAAACTGTAATTCGACACTTTCGATAATTCAAATATTTTGAAATTCAAATTTCAACAGTTGATTTTTTTCGAAAAACCCTGAAATTAGCAACATATTAGATTGCACGGTGCAAAAATGTATAAAAATGTATGTATATAATTGTATGCATATAATAATTGTATATATAGATCAATGAGAGTAAATGAGTATATAAAGAGAAGACAAAAATACAAATAATTGTTAATAGTTAATTTGATAACATAGATAAAAAAAATATTTTCAGATGAGAAATTATAGGAATTGGTAAAAAGTTTAAATAAATATATTTGGAATGAAAAAAAGCTAACGAAACAACTATATTGCAGATATGACAACATATTAATGGAATAAATTCATTTAAAAGACCTCATCAAAATTACATTTTTAATTTTCTATATATGTGGGTTAAACTTACACATACTCTATCCAAAGTTAGCACATATTAAAAAGCTATTTGAAGCTGTCCATGCGTAAATAAAGACACTTGTAGCAAAAGACCCACTCTAGCAAAGGTTTATCCTTGTGCCTTATTTAAGTTATATTTATAGTTTATTTATAGTTATAGCAAAATCCAACTTAGTGGTAACTAAAACCTCTTCAAAATAAGCGGAATGTTGTAATAAACTTGCCTGTTTGGTACGCAATTCAGTACTTTAACATTAATCTCTAATGAGCTACCAAAAGTTCCCATGGGAAATGCAGGACTGAGCAGTTAGGAAAAACTATTTCAAGGCTCCCAATAATATATTCAGTGGGAACAGAAGAAATAGGATTAGGGGTTTGTTACTGCAGCGAGTCATATAAGCACGCCTTGCAGTTTGGTGAGTGAGTCTTTCACGGCCTTTTCGAGGCATGACAAGATACTGAAAAAAAAGGTAAAATAAAAACCAAGCAGAGAAAAACTATAAAACTGAATGCCAGGACAGGCATGAAAAGGAAATCACAATAATATGAGGAAAATTGATTGAAAAAAAAATTATTCCAAAAAATAATGCAAAAAAAAACAGACACACAAATGGAGCTAAATTCAAATGAAAAACTATAACAAATTAAGTAATCAAAATTGATTATACAAATACAGCATAAGCATAAAAAAATATGCCAAAGACATTAGGAAAGATACTGCCAAAAGGAAAACCAGTCACCAAAATGGGTCATAATTCAAATGACAAACTATAACAAATAAAGTAATCAACAAACGATTATACAAATTATATCAGCCTATTTATGAGAAAAAAAGATGCCAAAGACATTAGGAAAATCTACTGCAAAAAAGACAAAAATTGAACTAAATTTAAATGAAAAATTATAAAAAAGTACTTAGAAATTATAATTAATAACAAATTATGATATAAATGTAACAATTGAATAAAAAATACGAAAATATATGAGAAATTAGTAAAAATTAATAAGATAAAAAAACGTGTTTTAAAAGTAAACAATCCAATGATGAAAAACAACAAATAAGATAGAGAAAGAAGGCAAAAAATTTACGATTGCAAAATCAAACAAATTAAAAATAAATGAATTCTATTAATATTTGGAAAATAAAAATAAACCGTCATGTGAAGCAAAAAATAACGAAAAATTTGATACATAGATGGCTATTTATAGTTAAGTATCTTTGGAGGAGATAGCCTCAAACTTTACAACTGAGAACTCTGTTAGACTATTATCTATATAGATTGGGAGAAATGATCTTCCATTTATGGCGTTGTTGTAGGTTATGCAAATAATTATTCGACCATCTTCTCCATAGTTTTTTTTTTTTTTGCACCAGCTGCCATCTCGTCAGGAGATGGTTCTTTACTCCACTAAACTTTTTTCTGGTACACATACAGATGATTCAGTCATTAAAAATGAGCAGGAGTCAATACTTCTTGATCGTTTGTATCACCTCTCATCATTACAAAGGTATTGAATTTAGACAGGATTCAATTTGAACTTGGAGAGTCAAAATTTCTTCATAGGGTAATACTTGTTTGCCAATGATTCGCTTTATGTGATATTTTAACGCTTTGACTCCGACCTCCCACAGACTTCCAAAATAGGGAGCTCCTGGAGGGTTGAACTTCCATTCTGTTCCCTGATTTGCCAGCAGGGCAGCCAAATTGGTTAGCTGTTCCTTTGTCATGTATAAACATGAACGCAACTGTCGTGCAGCTCCCACAAAATTCTTTCCTCAATCACTGTAGAGTTGATGGCATGTCCTCTTCGAACGACAAATCTTTAAATGCCGCCAAGAAAGTAGAAGTGGAAGTGTCGTATATTTATATTTTAATTATATATAATACTAGCGGATGTGTACCCGGCTTCGCCCGGGTTTTATCCGAGTGAAAGTTTGCCTAACGAATATTATATATTATGAAGTATAATAAACAATGTTAAAGATTAGTTTTAATTATTAATCAAGATTGTGTGTGAATATGTGAGAAAGATGTAATATCGTTGTTGTTTTCTTGGCCGAATGTTTTACATATGGTGTTATCTTAAAATTGCTTGTTTTTGAATATTTTTTTAGATTGAGTTGAATGAATTGCTGATTTTTTTTGTATTTATATATAAATAAAATTAACTCTGTTGATTTTTTTTTGTATTTAATCGATAACAGCGAAGTTACGCATGTTAAAGTTAGGAAAAATATTTTGATGTTAAGCAAAACCTGCTCCATCTCGTTTTACATAAATGTTGAAAATTTGGTCGAAATTGATGCATTGTAACGAAAGAACCACTTATGAAATTTGCATTTTATTAATATAGATAGATAATATTGTATATAATATATTAATATAATAATAATTTTAAATACACAGATTTTATTCTGAGATATATTGTATATAGATTTTTAAACTTTTAATTAGAGTTTGGTGCAAATATATTACAACCACAGACAAAAAGGATAAACGCATTTATTAGAATCTGCTTTTGGACAAGTATAGGAGCTCCATTCAAACCTATCAAACAAGATACTGGAGGACTTGAACCAACCCGATCTAGAAGAAATGTACCAAACTTCCGTTAAGAAATTATACTCAAATGCAAAATTTAAATAATCCAACCATCCAAGATATTCTACAAAATAAAGGAGATATCAATCCCCGATTCCGACGACCCGGCCCTGACACTTAGTTAAGAGCTCATCGCCCAACAGCTGCCCTCCTGAAAGGTCCGGGGGACCACCTCTACTCCACCAACTCGCCATGTGTAAGTACCAGGACAAGGTGACTCGTGAGCTGTGCTCGAAGGTAACACCTGTAAATTGAGACGAAATAAAAAAAAAAAACTTTTAATTAGACAATATTAATTTATATTTAGACATTTTTCATTTTAATTTGGACACTTTTGATTTTTATTTAGACATTTTCAATTTTAGACACTTTTCATTTTAATTTAGACATTTTTCATTTTAATTTAGACACATCGACTTTTCTATAAAAAGTACACGTGTCTAAATTGATATGAAAAATGTCTAAATTAAAATTGAAAATGTCTATGTGATGATTTAAGACCATGGAATTGTTGTAAATAGTCCAGATATCTACTACCACATGTTCCACCACGTGACTGTATATAACTTGTTATTTACTGCAATTAGAAAGCCTCAAATAATATCAATATGAACCGCGGGAAAATCTATTAAATTATAGCAACTGTACAGATAGAAGGAATGGAGAATAACAGGAGAAATTTAAGGTTAAAACTAAACAGGCTTAGGTGAGAATAGGAAAGCAGGCCTAGCAAGCCCAGTCCAATATTTACGAGGTCGTGGCCCTCCTGGATAATATAACTTCCCCCCCCCCTGTTTATGTCAGAAAAGGGCAGTGACCTGTTCGGACCACTTAAGCTATAAAAGGAGGCCCCGAGCCTCAGTTTGTCAGTCCTTAGCCAACCTTGGTTTCAGCACCAGTCCGCCGGACGCTCCGATAGAGGTAAACCCTTTCCTGTCAGAAATCTCCTCCCCCATTCCTTCTTGACGTTCAGACGCTTCTTAATGGAATATCTGTGTTAGTTTTTTCACCTTTGGCCCAGCTGTGTCGCCTTCCACCACGACTGCACGGTAGAGTTGGCATCGAGGTTCGTCTAGCTTCAGGTAACACTGGTCCCGGAGGTCCCAAGATATCACAGACTCCCCCGTCAGCAGAGCCGACAGGATGGTGGACGCCAAGGTACAAGTAAGCAAGTAGAACTGTCTGTACAGAAATATGGAACAGGGAGGCCAGGATGACTCAAAGGAGCCCATGGAGTCCGATCCCGACTACGAAAGTGGCGAAAACATCACTTTTCCAAATTTGGAAAACACTCTCGGTAGGACGCAGGAAATCGCCCCCAGCCAGGAAGACGCACGCCTCCGCCGGCGGTAACAGATGTGCTGGGGAGTTTGACCAGAACGCTACATCAGCTTTCCGCGGCGACCGGACTATCGCGAGATGTGGAGCTCCCCCGACCATCTCTAAACCACGAGCCCAGCGCAAGCAGTGAACTCTAACTGTCCCAAGGATCCTCCAAACACGGCAAAAGACCAAGCCTATCCCGACATACAAGACAGCACAACAGTAGGTTCCTCATACATAATTTTTGTTAAACAATTGCTCGTTCGAGCTGAACTGTCCAATAATGTAAACCTACCTCTACTACTTGATACAGGAGCATCTATCGCTATAATTAGTTGGAATACTTTCAAAATAATAAAACCCGTTTGCAAAATCGAATATCTATCCCTTAACTATTAACGCCATAGCTAACAATGTTTCCACCATAGGTTATATATTTTTAAAATTAAAAATAGGTAATATAACGCAGAACTTGAAGTGTCATATCATAGATACACCCTTGCCTTTTGGCATTTTATCCCTTAATTCCATAAAAAGATTTCTACTAAATATAAACTGTTCTCAGCTACTCCTGTATCAAGATAATGTACACCTACCAACTACCTTGTACCAATTCACTTCGTGCAAGCAACACGTATTCCAAACTGGAACGGGTTGCTCACACGTGGTGAACTCCAACGCTCTTAATTGGTCTCATTGTAATGTTGCTAATCCCATTTTAAACGCCCCTATGTCCTTTTCTTTTTATATCTCTGGACAGAAGTAATTAAGTCACAGCCTTCCAAAACTATTCCAATCGTTAAATTCCAACATAGATACACTCGTACCTTCCTTTTACATGCATATTTAATCACTGACAAATCTCTTCAACAAAATAAACAACACCCCTCACATCACTTTCTCCAATTGGCAACAATTTTTAGTGCGCGAGTTAACACCCAAATCCAATTTCGAGCCACACAAGTTCCATAACGTCGCCCCACTAAACACTAAAAAAAATTCACATTAAACGTGCCATATCGACTAACAATATAAAAATTATCGATATATGTTCGTACAACCAGCACCCATGACTTTAGTAAATTTGTTATTCATGGTGAAACAGGTTAGATTTTGTACAAAACAAAGACTTCACGTGACACCTTTTCCTTAACAATTTTTAACTTCGTGTCACAGCGCCATACTACAAAACTCTTTGACTTTTCAGGCCAAAGACGCCTTCACGCCTGTGACACATCTCACTTCAAAGCGTGTCCACGTCGAAAGTCGCACTTTCACTCAATTCTAATCTGATATCACTAAATAACATTTTTACTAAATCCGCAACAACCTCGAAACACAACAACCATTCAAATTATAATATGAATAGATACAATATCCGGATTTTCGAAATACAAACACAAATCGAACAAATGCTTGAACACGGGATAATTACAACTTCTGTATCTCCCTATGTCAGTCCCATAACGCTTGTCACCAAACGTGACAAATCAAAACGCTTTTGTGTTTACAATTATAGAAAATAATATGTCCAAACGTTGTCCGAATTAACAGACCCAATCGACCCCTAAATAAATAAGATGATACAGTTCATGTGAACAAACTTAAATACTGTACAGAAAATATCTTATTCCTCGCTCCCCAGCCTCTAATTCAAACACCTCGTGTAACAACTAATGTACACCTAGTAGAATTTAACCATTTATGTCCCACGATATTTGTCGCTCAGAAATCCCGTCTTATACCCCGACTTGTTCAGCCCCTTTTCTACATCTCACTGAAGAGATCTTCAATAAGTTAGAAGGAACCAGCTGTTCCCGCAAGAGGGCCCTGACCTTAATCCGGAATCGCACCAAAAATAGGTTCGCTCCCCCCCCCCTCTTCCGCTGGACACGAGCAAACAAACAGCCGACATTTTCTTGTTACGACCATCGCTATTGCCCAGTGTCACTCTAATGAATGTTCACCAGCTATGAAATCAAATATTAGTGCGTGCCTTTTACTATATATTGTTCTAATCCCTAACCCATTAATCTACTCCGAATATCCCGTTTAGCTACAAATAACTTGCCTAGCACATTATTTTACATTTACTAACAAATCATTCCACTAACAGAATAACTAATTAATACAAAATAATCCCGCCTACTGACCCCAATGAATTAACATATATATTCTTTCATTTATAAACCAAAACCAAGTCACCAGGTATAGATTCACTCGCCCTCGATTAACTTGTCCATTTAACATCGACATTTAGAACCAAGGACAACATTTTACCTACAAAAATCACACACACCCACATATGTTTAAAAAAACCTTGACCGGTTAGAACAGATCGCCGTGTTTCCTGCACACACAACATAAATGCCGCTTTAGGAAGAATCACGTTTTCACCTAAACGTGGCGCAGGGAACAAAAAATCAACAACATTAGGACTCAGTGAGTTTCACAGTTGGAAACAATGTTCCACGAGCCGCGTCAAACATAAAACAAATTCGATAAGTTAGTTCAACTCATGCCAACAACACCAAAGATATCGCATCCGAGGACAATTTAAATCTCTCTCCACCCATCCTAAAAACAGGAACATACATTTGGCCTACTACTTTCCATTCTTTCCCGATATATAATTTCTATGTATAATTACTTACTTTCTTTCTCGATGGACATTTTTTATTTTTTATTTTTAATATCTTTTAAATAATCATTATCTAGCTCTTATATATTTTTTTACGTCAACCAATCAGTTTAGATTATTGTAATTTTATTTTATTTTTCTTTACCAAAGCTTATTTACTTTTGCTTTATGACTCTATTTTATAATCAACTTTATATTTCATCTTTCATATCTAATAATCTCAAGTTTATATTTCATGTTTATATCACTAATTTGCATTGGTCATTTTTATATTTTCTCACACTTTATAAATTAGATGTTATTTACATTGTTTTATCTTCCGCTACCATGTTCAATGCTATCGAGTACATTATTGCTCATTTTTATTCTTCATTTAATATTTTAACTTTCTATTACCCCTTATATGCTGCTATAATGTTTTAATCTTTGTATTATGTCATCACTATTTTAATTATTTTTTTAAAGATTACTTTGCATTTAACTTCGCAATTCTATTTTCGATTTTTCTAATTCTTTAACGCTATATGCAAAGCCTTAATTTCGCAATTTCATATCTCAATGAGATATTCTCTTATAATCAAACTAAAAATCATGATCTAAAAACAGGGCAATCTTCAATTACCTCTTAATCAACCACTTTATAGGTTACTTCTTAATAAATACTAACCCTTTACCGCAGGAACTTTTAACAAGCCTTCGCAGGCTAGACTTGACCTACTTTGATTTCGTAATTAACAATATTGACACACCGTCCCCCAGATTTACCTATCCCAGCTTCTGGCTTGAAAACGTGCAAATTGAAATTTTTTATATATTCCAGGGCACTCCATGTCAACGCTGGCACATCTTTTTTTTATTATTTTACACTTTTTCTCGCTAAGCCCCTGACGACTCCAATTAAAACTTTGATTTCTGGTCACTGATCTTCGCCCTCATTTATCCTGCATGCGTACGTCTTAACGATTAATTCATAAAACCCATAACAATCACCCTTATCTTACTACTAGCCGAATGACCCGGTCAACGCCCGAGCTTACCCGATTAAATGTTTTTATTAAAATACTATTCGTTACAATTATAAATTGGCGCCGTGGATGTCATTCTTGTATAATATATAAATGATTTTAAAAATTGTAAAAAAAAAATGCATCGGTCGGAATCGAACCCGGGGCACCCGCCACTATAATATATAAATGAGTTTTAAAAATTGTAAAAAAAAAATGCATCAGCCGGGAATCGAACCCGGGGCGCCCACGTGGCAGGCGAGCATTCTACCACTGAACCATGTATGTTATTTATATTATATATGTACATATCATAATATTATTGAGTGATTTAATATATCACTTACATCCACTACCATACCATGTGCAATATTGGTATGTATGCGGTATATAGAATAGGTAAGTCATAATATTTATATTATTATATTATATATATAATATATGTCAATAGAGTATATAGTATTATATCTACATTTATGTAGATGTGACATAATATCCCTAATGATAATAGTACTTACATATGTACATAAGTATGTGTATATAATATACACCTTAATAGTACAAAAGCTACATACCTATACTTTCGAGAGGTATTGTTAACAATAGATTATTTAAGGAGCGACCCGCTCAAACACAATAGTTACAAAAACACCAAAGCGAGTGGGGAGGGCATGATGGGGGGGGGGGGCAAAGGTGGCATGATCGTAGCCAACCAATAGGAGTGCGCCATTCCAAAATAAAAAAGCAAACGGTGACAGAGATGAAAAAGAATTGATGACGCTCGTAACTGTATATAGAATTCGATTGTGGTACTGTAACTGTATTCGTGTTAAAATTTACATGTGAAACATGGCCTAGGTTTTTCCGCGCCGTGCACATTAATAGGTTTGGGACTTGAGTCAAGGTGACATTGCCTCAACCAGTAATAACTAACCCCCTCAACTCTTTCTAACGCCCATCACGAAGAGATCATGATTTACCCATCCAATCATTTATATTTTTACCTATAATCATTATATATCCTCTATTAAATCTTTTATTCCTATTTTTGTTTTAACTTGTATGTTTTGTATTAGTTGTTTACACTTATTATCTCTTATGGATATACAGAAATCAACCCCATGTTATATACCAACTCATCTTAATTAATATTTAAAAAATTACTTCCCTAATAACAGTCTTCCTATTCCGCTCTCTTAAATCACCCCATATGAACCCTCTCACATCAGGGGCCATCTGTGATGATTTAAGACCATGAATTGTTGTAAATAGTCCAGATATCACTACCACATGTTCCACCACGTGACTGTATATAACGTGTTATTTACTGCAATTAGAAAGCCTCAAGTAACATCAATCTGTACCGCGTAAGAATCTAATAAAGTATAGCAACTGTAACAGATAGAAGGAATGGAGAATAACAGGAGAAAATTAAGGTTGAAACTAATCAGGCTTGGTGAGAATAGGAAAGCAGGCCTAGCCAGCCCAGTCCAATATTTACGAGGTCGTGGCCCTCCTGGATAATATAACTTCCCCCCCCTGTTTATGTCAGAAAAGGGCAGTGACCTGTTCGGACCCAGCTAAGCTTTTATAGTTCGGACACTTAAGCTATAAAAAGGAGGCCCGAGCCTCAGTTAGTCAGTCCTTAGCCAACCTTTGTTTCAGCACCAGTCTGCCGGACGCTCCGATAGAAGTAAACCCTTTCCTGTCAGAAATCTCCTCCTCCCATTCCTTCTTGACGTCAGAGACGCTTCTTAGTGGAATCTCTGTTTGTTTATTTCCCTTTGCCCTGACTTTGTCGCTTCCACCACGACTGCACGGTAGAGTTGACATCGAGTTCGTTTAGCATCACGTAACACTGACAGAGCCCAAGATATCACATACATAAAAATAAAGGTCTAAATAAAAATTAAAAATGTCTGAATATAAATAAAAATTGTCTAATTAAAAGTTTAAAACCTATATCATAACATATAATTTATCATCATATAATTCTATTGCTAACTTGTAATTTTAAGCTTTATCTAATACGGTGTAAAAATAATAAAAGTCATTTAAATAAATGAAGCCTAAAATCTAGTTCTACTTTTAAATCAACCTAACTACACCACAGATGGCGACGAGGATATAAAAAACTTTAAATTAAGTTTAACTAAATTTTAAAATGGCTATATAATTTTATTCGAAATGGCGAACTAAATTTAGTTCAATATTTTAAGAAGATAGTTTCGATATTTCACATAAAATGTCTTAAATCTGCATTGATAGTGAATGAAACGCCTGAAAATAAATACGTTCCAATACCTTTTACGTTATTAGGTACAACCATGTATAAATTAATGAAAATATATTTGCGCCAGAAGATCTATCTTCGAAATGTTTTTGATGAAATTATCGCTAAATTGTAACAATATCTTGCACCTACACCAAAAATAATTCCTGCTATATTTAAAATATTCAAGTTGAATTGAATTAGCTTTGGCCTCCTGGCACTAAGGAGGAATCACCGCTAAATTCTTATTTTAAACGCTGGTTTTAATATATGCTTCTTAACTCAGCGACTAACTATAACTCATTTAAACTTGAATAACTGCTATTGTCTCGTCTTAACTAAACTCTAATGACCTCAACCACGTAACCTTTTATACTCTCGTCTCACCAACACTAAATGACTCAACCACGTATACTTTAATAACACTCTTTATTTTCTAAAAATCAAGATTATATACATTCTAAAATTTACATAATTTAACAATAATTAACAAAAGTAAATTCTAACAATTTTGCATATTTAAGGCTGGAACATACTCCCCCCGGCCGCTGAACCCTGGTTCAGATTTGAAGGGAAGCGGAGCCAACTTCGTAATAGGTCGTAGGTAGACTCCGGTAGCAGCCCGAACTTGGCAACTCGCACCTTCTGGTCAGAGCCGGGATATACCTTGAGGATCCTGGCCAGACTCCACTTTAGAGGTGGAAGGTTATCTTCTTTATTAGCACTAACTGATTAGGCTTCAAATTGTCTTGTGACAACCTCCATTTATTTCTCTGTTGCAAAGAGTTGATGTACTCTTTTGCCATCTTGACCAGAACGAGTTCCTCAGACCCTGTACCAGATTCCATCTTGACCGTAAATCTCCTCGCTCATAATTTAGCAATCCTGGGTCCTCAATCAGAGGGGAGCCAATCAAGAAATGTCCCGGATCAAAGCTCGAAGATCGTTAGGGTCGGGACTTAACTCTACTAACGGTCTTGAATTAAGGCAAGCCTCAACTTGACAGAGTATGTGATGACCTCACTATTTAAAAGTGATGACTTTATTACCTTGCTCATGACCCTTTAAGCATTTGATTTTTGCCTCCCAAAGTCCTCCAAAGTGTGGAGCTGATGGAGAATGAAATGCCACTCTATTAACTCTTCTGCTAAAAAGTCTTTAGTTTCCTTTGAATTCATTATTTTATATTGTTTCTTCATGAAGCTTTCGGTTCCTCTGAAGTTCGTTCCATTGTCTGAGTAAATTTTGATGGTTTTCCTCTACGAGATATAAACCTTCTGAGAGCTGCAATAAATGAACTAGTTGAGAGACTAGTCACCATTTCCAAATGAATTGCCTTGACCGAAAAACACACAAAGAGAATCACATAGCATTTGATCGTCCCTTTCGATCTAGTCAGACTTGTTTAGTTCGTAAGGTCCTGCCAAATCGACTCCAGTCTTGGTAAACGGTCTTGATGGATTTACTCTATCAGCAGGCAAATTCCCCATAATTTGTACTGCAGTTTTTGCCCTGAATCTGAAGCAGGTTATACACTGTTTAATGATTCTTCTTACAATGTCTCTACCCCCCATGATCCAATAACTATTTCGTATGAGAGACAAGACCAGCTGTGGACCAGCATGCAAATATCTCGTATGAATAATGAAGTATTATAATTTGGTAAAGTGATGATTTTTCGGTAATAACAGTGGGAATTTTTGATCAGGGTTTACATTCGCGAACTGAATCCTTCCACCTACTCTTAACATCCCAGTTGCATCTATAAAAGGATTAAGCTGCAAAATTCTACTTTTTCTTGAAGCATGTCCCGTATTCTTAGATCCTGCATTTCTTCTCCGAATTCGTCCTTCTGAATCCATCCAATAATCTAATCACTGCATTTTCTAACTCCTTCTTCGACAATGTTCCAATTTCTCTTTTCTTCAGCGACACCCGACAGTTTAGTGATGAATCTCAAACACCAGGCTAATGATTCGCCTCGTCTTGATAAAAGTGGAATATATTGTTACAATTTCTGGACAGACTGAAACCGGGACTGGCAAGCTAAGGCTACTTTTTTCTTCCTCATGGCATTCTCGGCCATAGCAATTATCCGATTCTGAACAAAGTTGTTATCTTTCAACCAAGTCGGTCCTTGCCACCACAGTGTATGTCCAGATAACGCTGCAGGCCATTATTCCCCTAGAGGCACAATCGGCGGGATTATCTTTCCCAGATACGTGACGCCATGAGTTTCTATCAGACAGTTGCTGTATTTTCACAACTCTATTGTGTATAAAGGTCTTCCATCTGTTAGGATCTGATTTGATCCAACTTAATGAGATCTGAGAATCTGACCACAAATATGCCCTGCCAATATCAATCTTCAATGAATCAATAACAGATCTGTAGAGCTGAGACAGGAGGAGAGCCGCGCACAATTCCAATCTAGGTAGAGTTAGAGACTTACATGGGGCAACTCTGGTTTTGCTGCAAGCATTGATATATGGACTTGTCCATCCAGAGAGACTGTTCTTAAGTAGCACACAGCCGAATAAGCTACACTTGACGCGTCACAAAATCCGTGGAGTTGAACATCTCGATCCCCTTCACATGCCCATACGTATCTTGGGATACTCAACTCCCCTAACTTTAGTAATTCGGCTCTAAAATTATTCCACTTTTCCTTGATGTCGTTCGGAATATGCTCATCCAGCCTGTCCCACTTCTCCATAACTCGCATTATTATTTTCAAAGCACTGTAGTAGGTGAGGAAACCAAGTGGATCGAAAATCCTCGCAATATTGGAGAGAAGATCTCTTTTGTAACAACTTCTTCAGGAAGATTATATAACTCTAAACGTATCTTGTACATGATCCCATACAATTCCTAAAATCTTGGATATGGCTCCTTTCTCCAAGTTAATTTTCTTCTCTTCGTTCATTTCCTCGACATGAACACTATCTCGTGGCAAATTTGAATTCCACTTTCTTAAGTGAAACCCTCCCTTTTTCATTAAGTCCTTTAATTGGTCTATTAGTTCTTTGGTTTCAGCAATCTTTGAGCTCCTGTTAGCAGATCATCGACATAGAAATCATTCAAGGTCACCCTAGAAGCCTCAGGATAATTTTGGCCTTCATCTTCTGCTAACTGTTGTAATGTTCTCATTGCCAAAAATGGAGCAGAAGTTTACCATAGGTAACAGTCAGTAGTCGATAGTCCCACCACAGGCTCTTCTGGCGATGGTCTCCACAATATCCTCTGATAGTCCGCATCTTCTGGATGAATTCTTATCTGGCGGTACATCTTTTCTATATCAGCAGTTATGGCGACAGGATACGTTCTGAATCTGAGGAGAATGAAAAATACATCCTGTTGAATTTTTGGTCCTTGTGCAAAAATTGATTTAAAGAAACATTATTTTCAGATTTAGCTGATGCATCAAACACAACTCTCATTTTTGTTGTAGTGGATTGCTCTCTAATTACTGGATGATGAGGCATGTAATAGCATCTGCACAATTCTCGCTTCACTTCTGCAATTGGGACCCTTTCCATGTGGTTTAAGTGTTCATATTCTTCATGAATCCCGGTATTGGTCATATAATTTCACATTCTTACACAATTAAACGAAAGGAACCTTCTTAATGCTTTTTCTCTTGATTCACCCAGAAGCGGTCGATGTTGTCTGAATGGCAATTTTACCCAATACCTTCCATGGCTATCTCTGCCATGGTTATTCGAAAATAACCTTTCACAATCTTCGTCCTGTGTACAAAGATCCGGTGACGGCACAGATTCAATTTCCCTTAATCTTTTCATTACGAATTCTAGTTCTGGTTCAGATTGTAAACTCAGGTTACAGACTTCTGTATTACTCTCCGATGTTCCCATGAGTTTTCCTAGAAGTACCAACCTAGTCTTGTATTAATAGCCATTGGCAATCCTTCTCCGAGGATATAGAGCCATTCAACATAAGTTCAGTGTATATATCTGCTCCCAATTCATATCTATTGGGGCTTGTATGTAGAACTCTGGGTCTGCCAATTTAGGTTCTTCAAAGTTGGCCAATTAGGGTCTTTTAACCTGAAGTTCGGAATTTCTGAAGTGAGCACTCTCCCCGTGACTACTGCCTCTACCGAGAATTCCTCAGTAATTATTCAGTGGACAAAATTTTACACTTACTGACGATGAAGAATGCCGGCACTGGTGTGTTTCCAACCCCTATAATCATCCGATCTGATTTTCCTTTGGACAAGTCCCAATCTTTCGCAGCATCCTTTTGTTATATCAGGTGACTTGGGAACCGCTGTCCAGTAGGGCTCTGCAGGTGCATAACTTTCCGAGTCCATTTTTTATCTTGATTCTAGCCGTTGCGAGAGTACGTGGCTAT
Organism: Cordylochernes scorpioides; assembly: GCA_030710605.1. Lineage (NCBI taxonomy): Eukaryota > Metazoa > Arthropoda > Arachnida > Pseudoscorpiones > Chernetidae > Cordylochernes > Cordylochernes scorpioides. The sequence goes on along the minus strand of CP092867.1, from coordinate 66,155,510 downwards.
TCATTGCAGTTGCCTGTTGAGTATTAGTTAAATTGATAGCACTTTCATGTTCCTTCGAGTTGTGTTCTCAACTTGGGGCCAAGCGCCTTCCGTGCTCGGTTTAAAATCATAATAGAATCATTGTGTGGTGCTCCCCTTGCATACTTTGCATCGTTGGTTCAGCCTACAATTCCATGAGAAATGGCCTTTCCTCAAGCAATTGAAGCACAATTTATGACCTTTTACTACATTTAATTTTCTATTAAAGGCATTTTGCAAAATAAGCTGCACATGTATAGTGGATGATGCTTAGTTGCATAATATGCAAGTGTCCGATTTCTCAATTAGCATCCCGTAGCTTTGGCATTTGGGAAATCTCGATCCGGGTTCTTTTCCCTTTTTGAACATTCCTTGACAGCACAAGACATCTTCGTCGCATGTCTGGAAATGAACGCTATGAACTTGTCATAAGAAGGAAGAGTGTTGTCTCCACTGACAGTTCCAATCCACCTTAATTTTCACTCAACTCTGCTGGAGGAAGTGCACCAAGATCACATCCACTAAATTGATTTCTCTTCAATTCCAGCGTTTCTAAGTTTCTTATGGCTTCATTACAACATCCATGAATTCATGGAGACACTTAGCCGATGGATTCTTAATTGCCTGGAGAGAAAAGATTTTTGACACCTGGCATAAGCTAGCTCTCTCGGGTTATCAATCTTGATAACAGTGTACTCCATGCTTGGCCAAATTTTCACTTAGTAATAAAGGGAAACCCCTTATTAATCTGGCCGCTTCGCCTTTACTGCTGAAATTCAAATATTGTAACTTCTGTATATTAGTTAACCCTGGATGTGCATCGATGGTGGTGGGAATATCTCTTTGAAGTTGATCCAATTGCCCATATCCTCCATCATATATCGGTAAGTCAAATTGAGTCAATTTTATATTTCCTGAGAGCCATTGGCTTTATGTCCGCCAGTTTGTCCTTTGAGTTTTCTCTCATTTCTATTTTACCCTCAAGCTTCCAATCTTGTTTCATTGAACCATCATATGCCTCACTTTCTTTATCTATATCAACTCAATCCAAAGAAAACAGTCTCGTCGTAGAGTTTCTCAATTTCTCTTTGATCTCCTTTAATTCTTCACCCATTTATTTACTAAGCGTATTGTTTCATCTGCCTCAATAATTGAATCCACACTTTCAATAAATCCATCAATTCTCCTTATCTGACAACTTAACTTTCTTTGGAGGAACCTTTCGTCTCGAGACATTTTGCAATTGTATTCTCACTGAGTTTCTGCTTAAATTTCTTCTGTTTCAAATCCTAATCCGCTCGAGGACCATGAATTGAATTAGCTTTGCCTCCTGGCACTAAGGAGGAATCACCGCTAAATTCTTATTTTAACGCTGGTTTAATTATATGCTTCTTAACTCAGCGAGCTAACTATAACTCATTTAAACATGAATAACTGCTTATTGTCTCGTCGTACTAACTCTAATGACTCAACCACGTATACCTTTTATAACTCTCGTCTCACCAACTCTAATGACTCAACCACGTATACTTTAATAACACTCTTTATTTTCTAAAATCAAGATTATATACATTTCTGAAATTTACATAAATTAACAATAATTAACAAAAGTAAATTCTAACAATTTTGCATATTAAGGCTGGAACACAAGTGAATAAAAGAAAATGAATCTATTGCCGAATATATGGCAGAATTGAGAAATTTAGCAGATGCATGTAAATTTGGAAATACACTAAACGAAATTCTTAGATATAAATTAGTAATTGGCGTTAAATCTGATAAATTACAACAAATATTTTCGCAGGAAGAAGATGATGCAAGCCTAAATAGATTATATGAAATAGCTCTATCTTATGAAGCCGCTAATAATGATATAAAGATGATTAGGCAAAATGAGAACTGAATTGTTGATGAAATTCAAAATATGTATAAATTCAAAATTAAATGTTCTCATTGTGGCAAAAATAACACTGGTCAACAACATTTTTGCCCAAGAGAACCTGATGGTGTTTCAAGTTAAACTTTCATGTTGAACTCAAAATTCTAATCAGAAATTTTCCATCACCCATGGCTTTTGCGTGACAGCTTTTCTTTGGTATTGGGATAAAGGCTGCAAAAAATATTAAGAATTTTGAATAAACCTTAGTACATTACACTGGTTTATCAAAAATTATTTTTCATTGTCCTAAAAGAAACAGCATCTTAACATGAATTTGGAAATGTTTTTAATATATAGGCCTACTATATAAACGAAATATATTTATTTTATTGAAAGTAGTGACAGTGGCTTTTCTTCAATGCTTGATATACATCCCTCTTGACTGTCCAGCAGTAGTCAGCAAGCATAGCGTGATTCCATTTACCCTGGTACCGCTTCCCCATGCTTGATATATCTTGATATATCACCATGTCATCTCTAACTGCACCAAGGTTGTCTGGAAAGAAATCCAGATGTGAATGCAGGAAATATATCTTGAGAGACATGTTAAATTCTAGTGCCTTGTGGGAAAGTAACAGATCATTAACTATGTCTCGGTAATTTTCAACCCCGACACTTCCTAAGAAGTTATTGCAAACGTTTCTAAAGGAATTCCATGCTGCTGCTTCAACTTCATTCAAACTATTTTGAAATTTTCCATCCTGCAGAAATTCTCGAATCTGAGGTCCAACCAAAATGCCTTCTTTAATTTTCGCATCACTTATGCTAGAACATTTTTGTTTTTGGTAGGCAAATTCACTGGCATTTCGATCCATTGCCTTGTCAAAGTTCTTCATTAATCCCAGTTTAATATGTAATGGTGGTAAGTAAATATTTTCTGAATCGATCAGGGGAGGATTTTACAATATTTTTATGTACTGGAGTAAAATTTCACGGTTTGGCCAGATTTTTTTAATGTAATGCCTTTCCCTATCTCTGTTATCCCACTCACACAGAAAACAAAAAAAGGTGTATATCCAAGCTGTAATCCACGCAAGAGAGCAATGACTTTCAAATCGCTGCATATTTTCCAACCGTATCTTTCATATTCTATCTTTATCAAAAGCAGTTTCATTTTTTCGTAAGTTTCTTTCATGTTGGATGCATGTACTATTGGTACTGATGGGAACTTATTTCCGTTGTGTAAGAGAACAGTTTTCAAAATAATTTTTGAAGAATCAACGAATATAAACGCCACTCTTCTGTATCATGGTCATGACCAAGCGCTTCTATTAGACTAACAATATCATTGCAATATACTAAATCATTCTCTTGTGAAAAGAAGTCTTGAAATTCATCTTGAGGCTTGATAAAAAAGCATACTGTTGTGCCTTTATGCAGCAGATTCCAGCCTTTTAACCTAGAGCTTAAAGGTTCACTATGTTTTTTGGATAAATCTAAATCACGTACGAGGTCTTTCAAATCTCCTTGGGTTAAAAAAGAGGTTCAGATGAAGCACCTGCTTCGAAATTTGTGTCATCCGACTGTTGCTCTCGTCTATCTGAATCATCGTCACTAAATATGACATTTTCAGGAGACTGTGGCACAGGTAAAATATCACTATGAGGAAACGGTCTCATTGCAGAATGGAAATCTGGATAATCAACTGTATGTCTTGATTTGGATATAATACCTGTAGTCTTTGTCAAACAAAAATAACAGTCTGAATAATGGTATTTAGGTTACCTCCATATCATTGGAACCGCAAAAGGCATAAGACGTTCACCTTTAATCCACCCTGTAAGACGCCGAGCACAAATTTCACAAAAATGATGAGGAGCCCAAGTCTTATCTTGGTCACCGACTTCACAGCCAAAATAAAGTTGATAGCACTCTTTGATGAGCGGTGTAAAGTTTCGCTTTGAACTTTGAAAGTGAAATACCCACAAATATATCAGAAAATATCAGGAATATTAATGCAACGCCTCGGCATTTTGACACAGTCAAGTGCACACGATTAATAAAAGCAAATCGATAGAGAAGAATAAACTGATCACTTCAAATTTACCTGTCAACATAATGCAAATCTATTAAACAAATCGTTCATTTTATTTATTTCATCTCAATTTGCAGGTGTTACATTCGAGCACAGCTCGCGAGTCACCTTGTCCAGATATTTACACATGGCGAGTTCTAATGCTGGAGTGGCCCCCCGAACCTTACAGGAGGGCAGTTGTTGGGTGTTTGGCTGTCACCTAGCCATTGGATCCAGGTCGTCGGATTCGGTGGCTGAGGTCACCTCGATTTTTAACAATTTCTTGTATAGTTGGATTTGATGGATTTTTGAAATTGCGAGAATAGTCTTGTCGCAGAGTCTTGATAAATCTATTCTATATTAGGCTGGTTGAGATCTTCTTTGAGAATTTTGTTTGAAAGATGAATGGGGCTCCTATAGTGATTCGTAAGCAAATCTCTCATGAAGGAATCTATTCTTTTTTTTTATCCATAAGTGTGATATATTTGCCTCAGACTGGTAGTGCGTACGTGATGATGGGTAGAATACAGGTTTTTTACAACGTGAATTTATGCTTTGTTGTTAAATTACTTTTAAAATTAAGCAGGCTTGATAGAGATATTTTGGCTATCTTTGCCTTTCTTATGGTGTTTTGGACATGTAGGTTAAATTTTAATTTCGAATCCAAAGTGACACCAAGATACTTGGCGTGGTCGGCCCAACTAATAGTACTTGAGTTTACTGTCGAGTTGGTTTGTAGCTTGAATATTTTGTTATCTCTTGGGGGAAAAACTATTGCTTGAGTCTTAGTTGGGTTAATGTCTAGTTTCCACTCATCGCACCATTTGATTATGTCATTTAGGTAATTCTGAAGATGAGTAACCAATAGGTCGACTGATTTAGAGTTAAATAAAATTGCTGTGTCATCTGCGAAGAGCTTAAGTTTACATTTAGAGTGCAGTGGGATGTCATTAATGTAAATATTGAAAAGGTAGGGTCCGAGGATAGAGCCTTGAGGTACTCCAGTCTGGATTGGCTTTGGTTCAGTTATAAAATTTCCTTGCTTGACTGAAAATGTCCTGCCCTGTAGATAATTCTGCATAAAATTGATAATGTCACTTGGAAACTGGTGTTTTGTGAGCTTCTTTATAAGGCCATTATGCCAAACTTTATCAAATGCTTTCGCAAAATCTAGAAAGACAGCACCTACCACTTCGTTGTGGGATCTTCTTATCTGGATGTAGTCCAGAACTGTAATAAGTTGGTTATTTGTTGAATGCCCCCTTCTAAATCCGAATTGCTGCGGGATATTGAAGTTAGAGTTGTCCAAGTACATCTAAAGTCTACGTAAAATAATTATTTCGTAAATTTTGCCGATGGTGGGGAGGAGGCTGATAGGTCTTAGATCTTCAGGAGATTTAGCGGATTTTTTGGAATTATAATTATGATAGCATGCTTCCAGACTTTGGAGTAGTAACACAAGTGCAGTGCGGCGTTGAATAATCCAGCTAGAAATACAATCCATTTGATGGGAAGATTCTTGGCCATTTGCGGAGTGATATTATCATTGCCAGGAGCTTTGTGGTTAGCTAAGTATTTAATCACTTCCTTGACTTCATTTGGTGTCGTCATTGTGAGCATTTTTTCTTGTTGGTGATTATAAGTTATATTTGGTTTGTCTTCTTCTTTTTCCTTGAAGAACTGGTTGGAGAAGTGTTCTGCAAGTTCATTTCCGATTTCTTTGTCGGTCAATAAGGTTTTACCGTTCCTTACTAAACTTGAGATCCTTTCCGTTTTTTTCCTGATGTGTTTTGTTTTTCTCCAGAAGTCCTTCGGGCTTGATTCAATCTTGTGTATGAATTGATTCCAGTTCTCGGTGGAGTCGGATTTGAAAGCTTTGTTAACTTTTCCCTGTAGGTTCAAATAAATGGCTCTATGGACTGGATCCAAGGTTGCTTGCCATCTCTTATGAGCTTTATTCTTTTCTTTTATCAAGGCCTTGGTCCAGGGGTTCTGTTTTGATGAAGAGGATGATATAACTGTGTTCTTTTGAGTAGCTGTTCTAGATTTTATCATTTAGTATGGTCACTGCTGAGTCAATATTGTCTTCCGTTTTCAAGGGTACTCTAGGAGGCGTACTGGAAATTAAGTCTTGTTGGAAGTGTACCCAGTGAATTCATCCTTCGGGCAGGTCAGCTCTAGTATTACTGGGGGGTGATCTGAAGATAAGGCATCCAGGGTCTTAATCCTCGAAGTCCAGGGGATTTTTCTAAGAATTGCGATGTCTAGAAAGTCTGGATTTCCCAAAGGACTGTAGTGCGTGGGTGAAGAAGGTGCGATAATGTCCAGGTTTTATTTTTCGGAAAAATTATGAAGCACAGTTCCACTATTATTGGAGGTTCTTGAGCCTCAAAGAGGGTGCTTGGAGTTCCAGTCTCCTGCAGCGCGATTACTGATTGATTATTCTCTAACAATAGATTCAGATCTTCCTCCAGGAGTGGTAGCTCGGGTTTCTTATAGTTTGACGATATCTGCACTACTGCCCTTCCATTTGGTTTGATTAGAATTGTGGTGTTTTCCATTTTAGATGTTCGAATCAGCACTTTTTAAATTTAAGATAGTTTTTTAGAATTATTGCCGTTCCACCGCCCCTTCCAACGATTCTATCCTCTCTTATTGTCTGATAGTTTCTGAGTTTGAGGTCGACAGATGGTTTTAAGTGTGTTTCACTGAGCAGTGCCATGTCTATTGAGTTTTCTTCTAAAACTGTAGGAATTCTTCTTTTTTGAGTTAGATTCCGTTGCAATTCCAGAAAACGATTTTTAAAGGTAATTTGCCTTTCATTGTAAGTAAGTTTTGATAATTTCTAATAACCTTTCGCACAGTTCCCTGGTGTCAGAACGAGTAGTTTTCTTTTTTGCAGTTTCAGCGTGAATTGCCTTTTGTTTTTCAACAGTTGCTTATTCTGTTTTAGTGGAGCTTGCTTGAGGTATGGTGATAGGGGAGTTTTGTCTGGGAGGCTTTAGCTGCTGTTGTTGTGGCTTCGAAAAATATGGGCATCCGCGGTAATTGGCTGTGTGCGCTTCTCCACAGTTAGCGCACTTTGGTGGGAGCTGTTTTGACTTATTGGACTATCCTTCGAAAGGTGTTCTTTAGCACACTTGACGCATTTGGGCTTCAAAAAGCAGTTTAGCTGGCCATGCCCAAAACCCTGGCAGTTAAAGCATTGGGTCACTCGTTTTGTAGTCCTGAATGATTCCACGACTATTTTTTGATAAAATATTTCGGTTATTCCATTGATTCGTTTATTTTGTTCATTTTTCGGTAGCTCTACTAGGACTATATTCATCAGTAATTTGGTAGATTGTCTATGGAGTCTTTTGACAATGACCTCAGTGAAGCCCATTGAGACCAATTCAGTTACGACGTCTTCTTCTTTGAAGGCTGTTGTTACCCCCTTCAATACCACTTTCAGTGGTTTTTCCTCCTGTAGTCTGTATGAATATCCTCAATTTTTTTTTTCTGTACATACTCCCTGATTTTTTGAAGTCGCCTATGTTTCTCGATTTAATTATGTGCTTTTTGCCAGAAATCGTGACTTGGAATGTTTCCGTGCACAAGTCTTTTAGTTCTTGGCAAAGAAGCTTCCAATCTGCTACATTTTCTGCAATAACAGGAGGAATTCTCGGTTTTTCACGTTAGTGACTGTGGTCCATGGGCATCGTTGTCGTTATTTTCTTCATCGTCTTGCGGTGGGTGAGCTGCGCTTATTTGTTGAGAAATTCCAGTGACGGGACTTTGTTCGTCGATGTCCAATCTAGACGTCTTCAGATTACGCTCGCTCCTAGTTGGCGATCTTGAGTCATCCGATTGGGAGCCGCGAGTTCTCTTCTTTGATTGAACCGTTTCCTCAAGTTTATACTCGATTCCACATTTGTCTAGGATCTTCGTTATTAAGGAGGCTTCGATTATGCATAGTTTCTCGCCGGTTGGTCCGATCGTCGATTTAATTACAATCGGTGGCATATTATTTTTTTTCCTGTATTTCAACTTCAATTAGAAAATAAAAATACTTCGATTGAATTTCAACTGTTCCACATCTGTTCCCTGCATACAAATCGTTAGGTTCAATTTAAATATTTTATTGAAACTGTTATTCATCAAATAGAATTCCAGAGCTTGTCTTTATTTTTGAGTTGAAAGCAAAACAGATTGCATTATAAAATAAAAATACATATTTGATCAAATATTCAATATTTTTTTATTCAAATTAATATTTGTGATTCTTAAGAGCAAAATATTATTAATAACAAATAAAATAAAGCTTTTGGCTCCTTATATCAACTCTTCTTGTCAAAAATAAAGCACTAGCTAATGTAATGATGTTTACTTAAAAATGCTTACATAACACTTTATTAATTATTACTGTATATACCAATTTATATAAAAATGGTTATCCTGCAAAAACTATGGGTGATGAAAAACTTCTGATATCATTTTTGATTTCAGCATAAAAAGTTACATCAGAATCAACATCAGGTTTTCTCCGGCAAAATAAAAAGGTTTTTTGTAGACCTGTGTAATCATTCGTCAGATAAGTGTTATTTTACAAAATCTAAATGTCATAATTGCGGCAAAATTGGGCACATTAAACCCATATGTGGGAAGGTAAATAATTTCAAATTTGAAAATTCTCACAAATAAAAAAAAAATCTAATTTATTAACATAATTCAAAATTCCAGCGAGAAATATAATGCAAATATAATACAGTGAAATGATAATGGGAAATATCGTATTGAATTAAATGTAGATAACAAGTATATAATGTTCGAATTTGATACAGGAAGCTATTATACTTAATGCCTATAAATGTTTACAAGATGTTTTGGAGAATAAAATTGACCCCTGTTAGTTTAAATCTCTGATCATTCTCGAATACAAAAATAAATGTGATAGGAAAATAGAAGTATTTGTTAAGGAGGCAAATATAGAACTTCCCCTTATAATAACCGAAGCCAACAGACCATTGTTACTGGGCACTAGTTGGATACAAAATCTACCCGCACAACTGCTGAAATTGCCTTAAGTGAATTCGGTTCAAGAAATTACCTGCGTATCACTTCTGAATAAATTCTCGAATGTTTTTGATACTTCAAATATTGGAGTTGTAAAAACCACCAGGCCCATTTGGTTCTTGAGAAGGAGGCTCATCCAAAATTCTTTAAATCAAGAAACGTTCCATTCGTTATGAGACAGGCCATTGAGAAAGAACTAAATGAATTAGAGGTCAACGGGATGATTACTAAAATAGAAAGAAGTGATTGGGCGACTCCATTTGTGCCAATAATGAAAAATGGCAAAGTGCGAATTTGTGGTGATTTCAAAATAACTTTGATTCCCGTTTTGAAAGTGGATCAATATCCCTTGCAAAAATAGAAGATATCTTTGCCATCCTTGGGAAAGGAGTAAATTTAAGCAAAATCGATTTATCGCAGGCCTATATACAGCTGGAACGGGATGAAGCTTCAAGAGAAATAGTTGTGATTAATACACATAAAGGTTAAAGAGAAAACGAAATATAGCGAGGTGAGTTTATTTTTATTAAAATTACAAGCTTTCAAGCAAAATGCTTTTCATCAGGTAATCAAAAAAAAATAATAATAAATATGTGGAGAGGTAAATACATCCACCTAAGTAAGATTTGAAAATTAAAATTAAAGCGGAATTGCCACGAACAAGCACGCATCAACACACCCAGAGAGCGAGCGAGAAATTCAGTTTAAAATAAGTTTAAAACAAATAAAATATATACATAATTCGGGAAAACACTTGAGGTTAAACTTCCCTATGCGGGGTCCATGCTATTACAAAAAGCTATGTACTGCGGGGGTAGTTCTATTTTTCTATTGAGGCTTGGAATTTTATTGGAAACCAAAGCCTCCAGGACCAGTCGTTGATATTTTCCGCTTATGTTACTGTAAATACATTGGGTGTCTGTGAAATCAAATGAATGCTGTGTTTCTGCCATGTGCTGATAAATCTGGGAACGGCTGTCTTTGTTCATGATGTTTCTATTGTGTTCTTTAGTCCTGATTTCTATGGTTCTGCCGGTTTCACCAACATGTGTAGTTCGCAATTTGAGCATTTAATTTTGTACACTGCGTTAGAGGCGGATATTATGTTGGTGAAACCGGCAGAACCATAGAAATCAGGACTAAAGAACACAATAGAAACATCATGAACAAAGACAGCCGTTCCCAGATTTATCAGCACATGGCAGAAACACAGCATTCATTTGATTTCACAGACACCCAATGTATTTACAGTAACATAAGCGGAAAATATCAACGACTGGTCCTGGAGGCTTTGGTTTCCAATAAAATTCCAAGCCTCAATAGAAAAATAGAACTACCCCCGCAGTACATAGCTTTTTGTAATAGCATGGACCCCGCATAGGGAAGTTTAACCTCAAGTGTTTTCCCGAATTATGTATATATTTTATTTGTTTTAAACTTATTTTAAACTGAATTTCTCGCTCGCTCTCTGGGTGTGTTGATGCGTGCTTGTTCGTGGCAATTCCGCTTTAATTTTAATTTTCAAATCTTACTTAGGTGGATGTATTTACCTCTCCACATTATATTTTTTTTTGATTACCTGATGAAAAGCATTTTGCTTGAAAGCTTGTAATTTTAATAAAAAGAAACTCACCACGCTATATTTTCGTTTTCTCTTTAACTTTTAAAACGTGGCTAAAGTATGCCTGACACATAAAGGTATTACACATAAAATAAACACACTTTCTTTCGGAATCGTTTCAGCCCCAGCCATCTGGCAAGGAATAATTGAGCAAATTCTATCAGGAATACCTAAAACTCTGGTCTACTTGGACGATATCCTGATAACGGGCGAAACAGAAACTGATCATTTGAATAATTTAGAGACTGTTTTAAATAGATTAAATGAATACGGACTGAAGGCAAATAAAGAAAAATGCAAATTCTTTCAAGAGCGTCTTGAATACTGTGGTCACGTCATCGATCGAAATGGACTACACACGGCCGATAACAAAATAAGAGCCATTAATGATGCTCCAGAACCTCTCAATGTAACTAACACAGCAACGAGCATTCATAGGTTTTGTGACATATTATCATAGATTTATTCGGAATGCTGCGGAGATCATGTCACCCTTATATGATCTTCTAAAGAAGGAAACTAAATGGAATTGGTCACCGAGTTGCCAAAAAGCTTTCAAACTAGTGAAACATATCGTCTCTTCTAATAAGATTTTAATGGCTTATGACCTGAAGCAGCTATTGAATTGGCGCTGTGCTATCGCATGTTAATAACGAGGGAAATAAGCGACCTATTTATTACATCTCCAGGACCTTTAAACAGCTGAGAACAAGTATTCTCAAGTTAATAAGAAATGCTTGAGTATAATTTGGGCTTTAAAAAAAAATAAATAATTATATATTTGGAAGATAATTTACATTGGTAACAGACATGGAGGCAAGTTAAATAAAAGCTTTTAAAATAAATATAGATAATGGTTCATTTCTCGCCTTCCCGACCACCCAGAAGTCTGAAAATTAGTACACTTGCATTGTTAATTGGACTGAGCGAGTATTGTGAGTTCCATTATTCTATATGGTCTAGCAGCATATTAAAATTGAATATACAAAATTTGAAAGGAAATTTGAAAATTTGTCCGTTCTTGGCCAACCTGACTACCCAGAAGTCTGAAAATTGGTCAGCTAGCATTGTCATCAGGTTTGAACATGTGTACCAAATTTCATATTTCTAGGTGCCCTATAAGTATATTAAAAATTGATTACAAGATTTGGCGACAGACATCCAGACAGACAGACATGGAGGCAAGTTAAATAAAAGCTTTTAAAATAAATATAGATAATGGTTCATTTCTCGCCTTCCCGACCACCCAGAAGTCTGAAAATTAGTACACTTGCATTCTTATTTGGACTGAGCGAGTATTGTGAGTTCCATTATTCTATATGGTCTGGAAGCATATTAAAATTAAATATACAAAATATGAAAGGAAATTAGGAAATTTGTCCGTTCTTGGCCAACCTAACTACCCAGAAGTCTGAAAATTGGTCAGCTTGCATTGTCATCAGGTTTGAACATGTGTACCAAATTTCATATTTCTAGGTGGCCTATAAGTATATTAATAATTTATTACAATATTTGGCGACAGACATACAGACAGACAGACAGACATGGAGGCAAGTTAAATAAAAGCTTTTAAAATGGGGAATTGTTTAAAATTTCACCTAAAAATATACATGTTTAAAAAAAGCATATCTTTACACATTTACAAAACGCCATGGTGACCATCCCATGCCTGTGTCTGCAGATTATTATATGAATAAAAAAAGGAATTCTAGAACATATCCAATCCTGGACATATCTGGAGTTAATATTATGGATCGAAAATCGGTATCGGTGGAAGCGTCCTACCAGTACCTTGGAAGCGTTCCTGCTGTTTTCCGCATCTTTAGTACGGGAGATAAGCTCGGATTAAATATATGGGCTATTCATATTGAATATTATATTCTATATACAGTTACGAGCGCCATGCGTTCTCAATTCTTCAGTTTTCATCTCTGTCACCGTTTGCTTTTTTTTTTGGAATGGCGCTCTCCTATTGGTTGGCTACGATTACGCCACCTTTGCCCCCCCCCCCCCCATCATGCCCCCCCAACTCGCTTTTTGGTTTTTGTAACTATTGTGTTGGAGCGGGTCGCACCTTAAATAAATGCATATATTAGTTAATAACTGAATGGAATTCTCTCTTTATTTTTACCAGTAAGAGACGCCTACAGAAGCCAACAGTACATAGACAGATAAAGCACATAGGCATATTCAATCGGGTAAAACACGGGCGTTGCCCGGGTCATTCGGCTAGTAAGAAAATAAAATTGAAAGGCGATTAAATCAACACTCAAAGTATTCTATTTAGAAAACAAATTCGGAATATCGTGACGCGTGATATACAATATATTTGTAATAAAAAATAATGTTGAGATAATCCAAAATATATAAATTAAATATTAAGCGGATCACAAATGTTGAAAACAAAAATCCAGTTAATACGTATAAATTGAATTAACATATATAAATATCAAAGAAAAAGGAAATATAAAATTCGGGATTATCTCCACGACTCATGACACGCGCAAAATATTTGTGAGATAAATAATGTCGCGATTCGCTAAAAAAAAAAAGGATAAGCGAATTACAAATGCAAAATAAAAAGGATAATAAAAATTAAAACACAGTACATAGGTATGACATAACACATTATTGTTAAGAAAGGGGTAATTAAAAAAGACTCGTGGAGGAAAAGAAAAATTTCGGAACGCTTCAAACCCCCTTTTTAACAAAATAAAAACTTTAACCTAAAGATTTGATATTGTTTTGGGCTGCCTTGGGTGTTCAAGCAAAAAAAAAAAAGGCAACAAAGGCTACACATATAAAGCTTTTGTTTACTTTTTTTGATAGCTATAAAATAAAGGATAAAAAATAAATGAAAAACTTATTGTTTTGTGTATTCCAAAATTTGCATGCAACTTAAATGTTTTTAATAAAAGAAAAATATATAAAATGATATTGACGAAATAGAAAACTTAGTAAAAATAAGATAGAAAAATACAAAAAAAAAAATGCTAGAATTACATTAAAAATATATCAATTTAGGAAATAAAAGCGTGTGAGAGAGTGCTCACCAAAAACAGTTCCTCTCAGTTGTTAGGTCGGCCTGCCCGAACCCCCCTGCCTTGGAAGCACAATTCGTCGTCCTTGACGAAATTCCTGGAATCTTCAGATGAAGCACAATTCGTCGCCCTCGACGTACTCCAAACCACTATGCGAATCTCTCAAAGATTCGTCTCGGCTTCACCTTTCTTTGAGATGTCAGCCGCCCAGTCCCTTCTCGGACCGCTTGTATGGTCGTTTATGGAAGATGGACGAAGTTCCCGGAGGCCATCTTGGGCAAGCCCCCGCGAGGCCTTTTTCTTGTCTACTTGGTACAGCTGTGTCACCAACTCTGGCCCCGCGCCAGGACCTCTTGACCCCTCTGCCCCTCCGATTGGTCGGTGGGTACTTGGACTGTCCATCCGGCCGGCGGACGATTACATTCTCTCGACAGGGGGGGGGGCCGGTGCGTGAAAAGTGGAAAAGAAAACAGCAAAAAAATGATTTACCTTCGCTGAGGGGTCATACACACAAAAACAAAAATATGAAAATAGTTGTAATATTTACATATATACATACAATATGCCTTGAGTTCTAACATTATATAACCTAATTATTTTAAAAGAAAAAGAATAGAAATGCGACGAAATTAGAAACTCATTCTGGGAAAATACACACTGTCGCGATAACATAAAATATAAAATGTAATAAATAGAAGTACAAAGTCCGTGGATAAGTATAAAATTAAATTATATATAATTACTAATATGAAATAAACATTATGTAAAGATCATTATTTTCCTATACTTGTAAAATTAATACTGTGAAAACTGATTAATACTTTCTAAGTCTAATAAAGGCTCTTAAGAAGGGCTATACAAGTTTTTATGATAGTGAGAAGATGAATCATCCTATAAGGCGGAAAGCTAAGCTAGGAACCCACCTTATCATTTGAAATTTAGGCGTCTCCCCTCGAAAAATATCTTGCAAGCACATCTGTTGTTTTCCCCTCAGCTAATTCAACCCCCCCCCCCCTACTGATGTGGCCCTTGCCCCTGCATGCCAATCAAAGATGTCCCTAGGGGTTCTAAATTTGGGTTTTTTGGGAAGCTCTGAAGTGTGAGAAAACATTGGTTTTAAGCCTAATTTATAAAAATGTTTATCACAACGTGTAAAATTAAAATAGTTATACGAAACATATTAATATAGCACAATTAATATTAATTTGAATTATTCAAATAATAATACATTATATATTTTTTAAATCAGATATTTTTTATTAAATTTACAGGTTGAGCCATAAGTTTCTCACTCAAAGGTTGTGTATAATATACGTATAATAATATAATAACAATACATATTTTAATAAATTGTATTTTTCGGGAGTTTCTGATCCACGTTGTGAGGCGCCAATGAAATGTTTTGATTTTTGGAAAAGGTTTTTGGAAGTTCAACAAAGAAAATATTAATTTTGGATAAAAGGCTTTGAGTCTAATTCAACCATTGCAATCAGTCTTCTCCCCACTTTGAGACCTCAATTGTAAAATTTCACACTCATTTTTTTATACAAGCATTAACAATAAAAAAGGTAATCCACCTTACTAGATCTAAAACATAAAAACACCAAGATATAACATGTATAAATATATATGTGATAAGGTCCAGTCGACTTATCTGTGGTGTGAGATCCTGTCGACTCTCGCTATAAGCTGTGGTAACCGAGGTCAAACCTGTAGTAACCGAGAAGGACAGTCAGGGCGTGGAGAGTTTTCCAGTACCTCTCTGCACCTTGTAGGACCTTTAACAGCTCTCACAGAGTACAGGCAGTCGTGGTCGAGGCAGAGTGGTAAGCTTGGGAATGTCCACACACAAAAAACGAAGAGACACCGTTGTAGAAGGAAAGTTCCATGAACAGATAGAAGTCGAGCTAAGTGCAAGATGGAGAAAGAAGGTTTCTTACTGTTTTACATGGTCGATGAGGTGGACCTGGCTGCAACCAACAAGGGCTCACGCCGACGGTGAAGTGACTCTCTAAGTTGGGCTAAAACCGAGGTTTTATATACTATTCCCAAGGGGGGGGGGGGAGTCATGTTAGAATTTGGACTTTGAACGTCTGCGGCATTCTGCACCCTTTGACCTTGATGGCAACGGGCTGCCAAATTCCTTTTTAGGGTTGTTTTCTATATCGATTTTAGACGTTTTTGAAATTCTCAATCTTGATTTAACTCAGCTCTTAATCTATTACTTAGTTCTATTTATTCATCCTCAGTTTGTACAAAGTACTTTACATATGGTGATGCAATGACACATGTCAATCATGCGTATAATTATTTACAGATGTGTTTCTATATACAACATGACAATATTGTTATAAGTATTATACAATATAGGGTTGTTGGTTTAAATTACCATAAATATATATATTTATTTTTTATCTATTAATAGTTTACTTCCTGATCTGGATGTATAGATCTTTTAGTATAAAAAAATGGGCTGCTCAAAACTTTTAACCATGTTTGAAATTTCTCTCTATATATACATATAATTCTTGATGTTTGTTTATTTATATATAAAACCAAAGGACAACAAATAAAAAGGAAGGAAGATTATAATTCAAAATTCATATACACTACAAAATATTTATTTTATCCAATACTAGCCGAATGACCCGGTCAGCACCCGTGTTTTACCTGATTAAATGTTTTTATTCAAATACTATTTGTTGCAATTATAAATTGGCGCCGTGAATGTCACTATTCGTGAAACGTTCCGCTCCAAACTTTGTGTCTGAGAAGCGTCATTTTATAGAGAGATGGCTTTGTGTCTTCTGCTCGAATGAATGATTTTTATGTTAGAATTTTGTTCCTGCATACTAAAAATGAACTCGCTTCACCCGTGGTCTCTGATTTTTGGAATTATTCCCGATATAATTTTGCATCTGATAATCAAATATGATACAGCAATATTGTCATAATTATTTTCTAACTAAAAAAACAACCATTTTTGCCCAGAACCTGTCAATTTCAATTTTTCTTGGCTAAAAATGCGACAAATATCTCTTCCAGATTTTTTCTCTATTTCCTGTTAAAACACGTTTCACATGTACATCAGGTCAGCTGATATGACCTTTCATCTTTACCGCTAGAGGCGCTGCTTGTGATCGAAAGAGAAATTTGCAACGAAAATTTAAAAATAACTCGAAGAATATTCGTGATAGAGACCTGATATTTTCAATATAGGTTTTCCAGATTCTACTCTACATACTGTTGACTTTCTGTAAGATTAGTTACGTATTTCGGACGTGTATAGCCGACAAACAAACATACATACATGCACTGACTTTTATGTATATACGGATTGTGTGTTTCTTGCAAAAACTTATAATATTTATATATCTCAACAAAAATAAAAATAATAATGCTGGCCTTGATATGATATCCTTAAAAAATCTAACTATAAAAAATATAATAAAAGAAACCCTATTAAAAATTTCCTTCAAAAAACAAAATATTTACTCACACGTTCCCGATTCCTCCAAGGGCCAAGGTTGAAATTTCCAAGCTCCGCTCTTCCGGTGACCCTTTCAAACTACCCGCCTTTCCTCCTTAAAACCCCGGGTGACCAAATCATAACAGAAAATAAATACATTTTCATCAGAACACTTTCTGTGATAGGTCGAAAAGATAAAATAATTTACCGAGGTAAAAAAAAATATATATATATATATACTATATCTATATTAATAGAATGGAAATTTCATAAGTGGTGTTCGTTAAAAACTTTCGTTACAATGCATCCATTTCGACCAAATTTTCAACATTTATGTAAAACGAGATGGAGCAGGTTTTGCTTAACATCAAAATATTTTTCCTAACTTTAAAATACATAACTTTGCTGTTATCGATAAAATACAAAAAAAATCAACAGAGTTAATTTTATTTATATATAAATACAGAAAATATTTCAGCAATTCATTCAACTCAATCTAAAAAAATATTCAAAACAAGCAATTTTAAGATAACACCATATGTAAAACAGTCTGCCAAGAAAACAACAACGATATTACATCTTTCTCATATTCACACACAATCTTGATTAATAATTAAAACTAATCTTTAACATTGTTTATTATACTTCATAATATATAATATTCGTTAGGCAAACTTTCACTCGGATAAAACCCGGGCGAAGCCGGGTACACATCCGCTAGTATATATATATATAGTATATTTTGACATAGATAAATCACAACCTTCTTCTAATATTTAGTATAACCCATATCTATATAAAAATGTATCGATCTTGTAAAAATAGTGACAAATAAAATAAAGGGGTAAAGGTAGACCAAGACGACACCATGGACCAGACGACAAAGGCCAGACGTGATAAACAACCCAGGCGAACAGGTGATTATGTTAATGAGTTCAATTACCCCGTCAACAGGTGGCCAGACGTGATAAATAACCCAGCGCTTGACAGGTGGCGTGATTTCTGGGAGCCAATCAAAACGCGCCACCACATGCCAGAGTCCAGTATATAAAGAGCCCAGAAATGGGACAAAGTTAGTAGTTGTAGAGTTGTTTTCAGAGCGACGCCTCATACGGTCGGGTCTCACCCCTATCCGCGATGTAGGCATCCGCGGCGCCCGTGGTCCGACTGTCTTCGTCCGTGGTCTACCTCTACCTTCTTGGAGTTACCATCTAGACCTGCCTCTGTCTTTGCTGTCCCAGTGCGGGAATCCCATCACTCACCCACTACCACGACTGCCCAGTACATTCCACATCGGGATTACTACAGAACCCGTTAAAGTCGACAGGATAACTGAGGACAGCAACATGCAGAGGATGACGGAGGTCAGGGACGACTACGTCGCGGATGCCCTCACCAACATGCAACACCACTACGAAGACCTAATAAGCCGCCTAAAAGACGCCATGCGTGGACTAGATGCACCTCGCATCGAGAAGGTCATCAATGCCCCCATCAACATCTTCTAAGCCACGAACATCTTCCTCCATCAGCTCGAACAGGCAGACAAGATTCATCGAGAAATCCTGGCATTGCCCCGCCAACCAACATCGACAATGTCCCATGGCAACCATCGCAAAAAGTGACCACCAGGCCCCATCAGCGGGACAACAACTAAAGACCAAGTCTCCTGACTGAACAATCCTCAAAACTGTGAGTTTTTAAAAACAACTTGATTCTCCATAAATTTAATGTTTATTTTCACTGTAATCATTTTAAATCAAATTTTGCAATTTTTATAACATTTCAATTCAAATTTTAAATCTTGTACCCCTCATTTATCAATTTTTACTCTATTTTAAGCAACTTTTAAATTTCAATTCATTAATTTCAATTTTACATTTAGAAATCATATTATATTTTAATTACTCGAATCATATTTTCTAAACTTATTTGTATGTTTTTTTAATACCTTATTTATGGCCATAGTATTAATATTTAAATTTATTACGCTCTTTATTTTAATTGACCTTACTATTCAAATTGATATTTATCAATATTTAAGGGTTTTAAAAACTAGTCCTAGATTTGTATTTTTATAATATCAACTTTAAATTATCTCATCTCAAAATGTGCCTCCCATTTTTCCCACAATTATAAATACAACTATAAATGTAATATGCGAAAACTAAATAACATACCATAAAATTTCCATATCCCATTGCATTTCATTCCTGCCTGTGTTAAATTGTTATTTACGTATTAAATACATTTTTATTTCACACTTTCTACATTGTTCACATCAACTTTAATTCCTCTCGCATATCCCATATCCCATTAACACATTTCGCATAATAATAACACATTTATTTATACAATAGTTAATTAATTAATTCTTTATAGCCTACCTTTTCCCAATTATTCACACCCACGATTTCAATATTACAGATTAAATTTAATATCCTTCTAACAGCGGAACCTGCCAGATTAAAACGGATAGGAAAATTATATAAAAATCCTTTTTACCAAATTATTTTTATAATGTTATAGGATAGTTTATAATGTTGTCAACCCGTTTAAAAATTAGGTCCCCACCATCTCTAAAAATCGATCCTGTACATGACACCATATGAGACGTCATCTTGGCCTACATTAAAGAACAATTAATTCCAGTCTTCATCCCAACGACAAACAAATCAAGGACACACTGAACTCCCCCTAATTGTTTTTTCTTATACTTCGTCTTTCCCTCCCTACTTCTAAAGGGGTGGAATGACCTTGTTACATCATTAGCATCCATCATTAGAGAGATAGTCCTTCCTACTGCAACACTCTTACCTGTCAATCAATAAATTATAGGCCTTCCATACTTCTCTCGTCTCTTGATCATTTTCCATTGGCCTTCTATGCCTTCGTTCTAACCACCCCTCGTCCATCGCAGAGTTCCTGTTTGCCGATTTTTTTATTTACACCGGGTCGTCGTCCCAGCATTCTTTATTTCATTCTTTTTTTCCTCAAACCCGGGTTCAATCAATCAATGGCAACAGTCGAGCCCTGTTTTCACAATCTACCTCCATCCTTTAACCTCTTCAACAGTTCCTGAGACTCCTGCTCGTCAACCTTTTTTAATTTTCATTTTTTAATGATCCATCGACCTGGTACACTCTTCCTCCCCATGTTAACTCCACACGGAGAGCTTGGGTAACCAGCGAGATTATTTTTTTTCTCTAACGCTCGACCCAGGCCATCATCAGCACGATGCGCCCACTCATTTTTCGTTTAATTTTATTTTTCATCTGGTCGAGCTCAATCACCGACAGCAGCGCAGCTCTTGAGCCACCATCTCTTTTTAACCGCTCTCAGAAAAGATTTCTTTCCCGTATTCTCCCATTACCTACCTCCCCTCGGTCTTCACGCCTTTTGCCCATCTGATCTAATGCTACTTACAGAGCATCTTGAGATTGCTGAACCCTGAAAACAATACTTCGCTTATAAGCTCGTATTGCAGGGCAGGACTCCTGAGATGTCCTTTGCAGAAACCAATTCAGACCTTCTTCCTTTATTCCTCACTGCGTCACTACCTATCGCAAACCTTTTGCTTAAGTCAATTTTCTTTTATATTTTATTTTACTTTTATTATCTCCACTTCTCCTCCTTCCTGTATTACATCCCCGAAACTATGTTGTAAATACTTAAGGCACTTTAAGTAACAAAAAACTATAATTAGTATACCAACTTTCCCAAATATTTATTTTTGCTATTGTGTGTGTTTACTTTAAATTTATCCTTCCTATGTACGCCTCTTATATATATTTTTGTAGTTTTATAATATTATATCAATGTGTCACACTACTCCCCTTTATCTTTATTTTTATTTTGTGCCCCAAATTATTTCCCAATTAATAGGTTTGCTAGCTTTTCTCTCATTTATTATAAATAGACTTACAGTTTACCTAGTTTTTGGTGTTGGACTTTGTTTTTTAACTTACAGATGTAGATAAAGCATTTTCACTATTAATCTATAATATCATTTTGTTTATTAATCAACATTAACGCCTTAAACTACCAATCAACCCTTTATATATTATTACCTTTAATATTTTTATTTTCTCTTTTTCTCATCATGTTCAGACTTAGCATTTTACAACTTCAACTATCTTAGGCACCATTTAAAAAACCTACACCTAACAATATTTATAATATTCTTGAACAGATAAAACATTTATCATTTTATTTTTCTTTGTAGATTTCAAAATGTTATTTCTGACGCTTCCCTTACAACCTCTAACTCTATCCCATGAACCTTTCCTCCCAACTTTTTACAACCATCAAGAGATTATTGTTCGTCAGCCATTTTTCTTTTTTTTTTGTTGATTAACTAACTAGAAGACCCTTCCTCGCTGTACATTTCCCAACAGTGAGCTCAGGAGACCCAGTTAGGTTTTTATTTTTTTTTCTCTCATCGTCCGGCTCATCATTTTTTCATTTTTCAACTTTTTCTTTTCACCACACAAGCCGGACACAATCAAAATTGACAGCAATAATTCTCTTACATCCACCTCTTCTTTTCCACATCCTTCAAACCTCCAACTACCGTCCAAGGGATTCCAGTTCGCCGAACATTTTGTTTTTTTTTCATTGATTAATCCGACTGGAACAATCCTTCCTCGCTATACCATTCCGATAATGAGTTCAGGATATCCAGCGCGATCTTTTTATTTTTTTTTCTCATCGCCCGACTCATCATTTCAATTCACCATTTTTTCAAACTTTCACTTTTTTTTTGTCATCATTCAACCGGGCATAATCATTATGGACAACAGGGATCCTTCTTACCTCTACCTCTCCCTTTTACCTCCATCAATCTTCCCACCTCTTCTCACTGTCTGAGCTAATGATGCAGAGGGAATATCTTAGGCCTTCTGTTAATGAAAACAATGCCTCACTTAAACAAGTTCGCATTGCATTGCAGAATGCTTGGGATACTACTTTGCAGAAACATGTTCAGATACCCCCTTTCCCTTTTTCAACCTTAGCGTCACATTATAAGTTCAGTCAATCAAAACTAACTTCATTTTTTTTCTCTCATCTTTAATGCAATAAAATATTATTTTCCTTGTACGAGTCATTTTACCATATTTACCATTTTGTATTATATACTTTCTCTTAATCTTTTATCATTCATTTTGTACGTTTTTATTTTTTTATAACCTTAAATTTTATTTCATTGATACACCACCATTACAACATCTTTCTCTGTTTAACTTGTAGCTTAATAATAATTTTAACTAATTTGTATACAAATTATTTCTTTTATTTTTTTTAATAGGTTTGTTAGGTTATCATTCATTACATGTCATTCCCCCAACCAAACCTTCATCACCGAGGACACATTCTGTAGTATATTTTGACATAGATAAATCACGAAAATTAAAATTATACCGCGTTCTCCATTACTCTTCATGTTTCACCTTTCCATACCTCATCCTCAAAGTTAGAAATGTCGCTATTTCTCTTTGAAAATAAATTTCGATTTTTAAAAGAAACATTCGCGGTATAATTTTAATTTTCGTTTTACAATCATCAGCCGCGTTATATTGTATTTTAAATGTTACTTTAAATATAAGTTATGAACGGAAAAATACGTCCAGGGTAGCCGAGTGGACAAGGCACCTGCCCGGTAAGCAGAAGGGTGTGGGTTCGATTCCCGCCCCTGGACACTTTTTATTTTTCCGTTCTCCATAACTCTTCATGTTTCACCTTTCCATACCTCATCCTCAAAGTTAGAAATGTCGCTATTTCTCTTTGAAAATAAATTTCGATTTTTAAAAGAAACATTCGCGGTATAATTTTAATTTTCGTTTTACAATCATCAGCCGCGTTATATTGTATTTTAAATCACAACCTTCTTCTAATATTTAGTATAACCCATATCTATATAAAAATGTATCGATCTTGTAAAAATAGTGACAAATAAAATAAAGGGGTAAAGGTAGACCAAGACGACACCATGGACCAGACGACAAAGGCCAGACGTGATAAACAACCCAGGCGAACAGGTGTTTATGTTAATGAGTTCAATTACCCCGTCAACAGGTGGCCAGACGTGATAAATAACCCAGCGCTTGACAGGTGGCGTGATTTCTGGGAGCCAATCAAAACGCGCCACCACATGCCAGAGTCCAGTATATAAAGAGCCCAGAAATGGGACAAAGTTAGTAGTTGTAGAGTTGTTTTCAGAGCGACGCCGTCATACGGTCGGGTCTCTCACCCCTATCCGCGATGTAGGCATCCGCGGCGCCCGTGGTCCGACTGTCTTCGTCCGTGGTCTACCTCTACCTTCTTGGAGTTACCATCTAGACCTGCCTCTGTCTCTTGCTGTCCCAGTGCGGGAATCCCATCACTCACCCACTACCACGACTGCCCAGTACATTCCACATCGGGATTACTACATATATATATGGTAATTTAAACCAACAACCCTATATTGTATAATACTTATAACAAGATTGTCATGTTGTATATAGAAACACATCAATAAATAATTATACGCAGGATTGACATGTGTCATTGCATCACCATATGTAATGTACTTTGTACAAACTGAGGATGAATAAATAAAACCATGTAATAGATTAAGAGCTGAGCTAAGCTGGAGATCGAGAAAGAAATAGAAATCAACCTTAGAAAGGAATTTGGCAGCCCGTTGCCATCAAGGTCAAAGGGTGCAGAATGCCGCAGACGTGTGAGAATCACTTGAATCAATACATTTTATTTGGGAAATAATTATTAATTTAACAAATCTCAGGAATCATAGAACCAATTTGTAAATTGATTTAAAAAAATTACTCGATATATAATTATACAATTTTCAAAAAATGCTTTGTTAATCTTTGGCCAACATAAAATACTTACAGAAAAAAAAAGGCATGCATAAGAAAGATAAAATTGGATGGTGCAATTGGACGTTCCTCAGGTCATTAAAGGTTCTTCCCAGGATGTAGGATGATTCATTGGGTCACTGGACACTCCTTCAGGCCACAGGATAAATCGTCATGATATGCCATGGTGGTCTGCAGGATCCGGTCAAAGGGTATCCTGCACATTTCAATTTTCCGCCGGGAACCTCGTTTCCATCAGATTCACACTCTTATAATGTTCATTATGATTATGAGTTCATTATATTTATAATGAGTCCAAAACGGACCCAAACATATATAAAGGTATGAATATATGTATGTATGTTTGTCGGTTATACAAATCTTAAATAAGGACCTACTCTGGCTGAAATATTAACAGGAGTTAGAGAAAATTCTGGAAGAGTTTATTAAATAATTTTTAACCAAGTAAAATTGAAATTAATCAAGGTCAGGGAAAAATATTTTTTTTAGTCAGAAAATGATAATGATAATATTGCTGTATCATTTTTGATTTTCAGATACAAATTTATTTCGGGGAAAATTTCATAAAGCAGACTTCGGAAAAAGCCATTAATTATTAATTTGGCAGGAAAAAAAAATTCTAGCAACAAAACATTCATTCGAAGTGGAGAAACGATGCCAGGTCATCTCTACATATAAAATATTCTGATCCAAGAGATCATAGTATATGTTCCTAAATATATAAAACTCAGTGTATGTATGTATGTATGTTTGTATGTACATGTACACGTAAAACGTTTTTTTAACAGTACATAGAGAAATTTATCAGATTATCAGCCAAGGAAATTTTGAAATTGAAAGGTTCTGGGCAAAAATTTTGTTTTTTTAGTCATAAAATGATGATGAAAATATTGCTGTATCATGTTTGATTATCAGATGCAAAATATAACGGGGAAAAATAAAAAAAAAGATATTACGGGTGAAACCAGTTCATTTTAGTATGCAGGAACACAATTTTTAACAGAAAAACATTCAATCAAGAACAAGACACAAAGCCAGATCATCTCTCTATGAAAATATCGCTTCTTGACATAAAGTCAGAGCGGGACGTTTCACAAGAGTGACATTCACGGTGTCAATTCATTATTGTAAAGAATAGTATTTGAATAAAAACATTTAATCGGGTAAAACCTGTTGCCCTGGTCATTCGGCTAGTTATATATATAAAAGTCAGTTTATGTATTTATATATGTATTTATGTATTTTTGTCGGATATAAAATCCTCAATATAGACCTAATCTGGCTAAAATTTTAAAAAGAAATAGATAAAAATCTGGAAGAGATATTTGTCGCATTTTTAGCCAAGAAAAATTGAAATTTACCAATTTCTGGGAAAAATGATAGTTGTTTATAGTAAGAAAATTATGATAATATGATGATACTATTGCTGTATCATGTTTGATTGTCTGATAAAATATATTTCGGGGAAATTCTATGAAGCAAACATAAAGCCAGTTCCTTTTAAGAAGGCAAAAACAAAATTTTAACAGAAAAACACTCACTCGAACAGAAAACACAAAGTCAGGTCATCTCTCTATCGCTTCTCACTCTATTACAGATGTAGCGGCACCCAAATATTAACTTTTCATATTTTCATTATTAGTTTCAATTTGTTTAATAATTATTCAATTCAAATATTAAATTAAATTACCTTATGAATATATAATGCTCATAATATAAACTTTATTAAAATTATATGAATTAACATTAATATCATATTAATTGTTGTCATATCAATATAATAAAATAATTATACATCATTCTAAATATAAATCATAAATAATATAAAATCTAAATATTTATCTATAATATATCAAACACATATATTTGACTTTATATATAATCTAGAAATGATATTTGACCACACACACATATACAGAAAAAAGAATTTCAACGTGTAATATACAACAATTTAACCCCTTCTGATAATTTGTATTAAATAAATGTAATTAAAAGTTGATTTTACAATAAATAATTTGTTATCTGACTCGCCCTAGAAATTCCATGCCGCACACAAATGGGTGAGCCGTATTTAAAATATAAACTTTAACGAACATTTGCAAGCAATCAAACAAGAAATTTCAATTCGATCAAAAGTGAAAAATAAAAATTATTCATAATATCAAATTATAAATATTTAAGGAAATACATATTAAATATTTATATTTAAAACAAAAAATTTAACATATTTCGCAATATTTAAAAACAACGAAAACGTACATCGTTTGGTATTTAATTCAAGGCAAATTTTCAATTTGAACAAAATCGCTATCAAATATAATTTTAAAGAATTATTTATGTGGATTGTCGTTGATTAACCACTATATAAATTGGTGAGCCGAACAAAGAACCAGCACAACGAATTGATAAAATGAAAAGTGAGGAAACTGAGAAAGTTGAGACCTATAAGGTAAATATTAAACCTTCCACCTTTCTGGATTGAAAGACCTGATATATGGTTCTCTCAAGTTGAGGCTCATTTCTTGATAAATAATATAAAGACAGAAAATACGAAATTCAATTATTAATCGCTCAATTGGACCCAAAGTATGTCAAAAACCTCTGGGATATAATTACCTCTAAAGAAATAAATAAATATTCAGAGGCAAAAGAGAGACTTCTTAGAATATTTAAATATGGCGAATCAAAAATAATTCGAAAACTGCTATTGGGAATTGAACTAGGTGATCTAAAGCTTAGCCAGCTGTTGCAGAAATTGAGATCATTAGCAACAGAGGACTTATCCGATAAATTTATAAAGACGCTATGGCTCGAAAAACTACCACAGGCAATTCAGCAAATTTTGATAATTAGCGAGGAAGAGCTCGACAAATTGGCAGTAATGGCTGATAGAATAGCCGAATCAAACCCAAGGCGGAGATTCACGTGGCAGATAAGCCGGAGAATGAAACAAAAATGTTATTAAAAAAATAGAATCTCTGGAACAGAAAATAAAAAGTATGAAATGGAGCGTCAAGGTAGATCTCGTGACCGAAGTTCACGTGATTATCGCTACAATGCATGTTCCCGATCTAAGGGCGGATATAATCCAAAGGGAAAATTTGCTATTTTCCATTATAGGTATGGAAAAAACTGCCTACCTGGAAAATGTAAAAAGCCATGTGAATGGGTCAATGCGGAAAACTCCAACCAGCAGTAAGTGGTGCGACGCACTCTGCTGCTGGACAGAACATACGTCGCAATAGCCGTTTATTTGTAAGTGACAAAAATGCTGGCATGCGATTCTTAGTAGATAGTGGAGCAGTTGTTTCCTTAATACCTTTCAAAGGAAAAATTGGGACCACCCTGAACGATATCAAGCTATATGCAGCCATGGAACGAAATCTCCACATATGGTACTCATATATTATCTTTAGATCTTGGTCTACGATACAATTCCAATGGCCATTTGTAATAGCTAAAACAAACAGGGATATACTTGGAGCCGATTTTCTAAATAATTTCAAATTAATCCTCGATATTAATAGAAGACAATTGATTGACGGTATAACAAACCTGACAATAAAAGGTGATATCTGCTCAATCTCTGAAGAGACTTTTAGCTCTTATAGAACAACATCAAATTTTTCTAAACTATTGGCTAATTACCCAGATATTACGAGGCCCAACGTAGGAATAATGAAAGCTAATCACGATGTGAAGCACTTTATAATAACAAAAGGACCACCAGTGTTCTCTAGAGCTCGACCGTTGAATCCAAAAAGATTATATTAAGCTAAACAAGAGTTCCAATTTATGCTCGAGCATGAAATAAACAGGCCAT
Source organism: Cordylochernes scorpioides (assembly GCA_030710605.1). Taxonomy (NCBI): domain Eukaryota; kingdom Metazoa; phylum Arthropoda; class Arachnida; order Pseudoscorpiones; family Chernetidae; genus Cordylochernes; species Cordylochernes scorpioides. Next base: position 66,127,649 of record CP092867.1, on the reverse strand, counting down.
AAAAATCACAATGGGCTAGTCCACTTCACCAGGTCACCATAAAAGACGGCACATTAAGACATTGTGGTGACTACAGAAAATTAAATTATCAAACCTTGCCTGATCGCTACACAATACCTAGATTGGAGGACTTTCAGCATATTTTAAGTGGAAAGATGATTTTTCTAGACTTGATTTGTTTAAAGCCTATTACCTGATCCCCATTGCCGAGGAGGACAAGCCTAAAACAGCCATAATAACTCCATTTGGGCTTTATGAGTTTAAACGTCATGAGCTTTTGTCTCAGGAATGCACCAGCTATGTTTCAGCGTTTTATTCATGAAGTACTCGTGGCTTGGATTTTACATTTCCCTATTTGGACGATATATTAGTGGCTTCAGAAACTTGTGAAGAGCATGAAACCCATTTAAAATTGGTTCTCGAGAAACTACAAAAACTATGGATTGCGCATAAACATCGCTAAATCTATCTTAGGAGTTGACCAATTGGAATTTCTAGGGCACTGGATAAACACTAATGGAGGGTCTCAACCGCTTCCATCAAAGGTTCAAACAATTCTAGATTTTAATAACTGCCAACGACGAAACAGGAATTGCGTACCTTCCTAGGTATGGTAATTTTTATCGTAGATATCTTGAGAACGCAGCTTCTACGTAGGCTGTTCTTCATGATTATCTGAATGATTCAAAAAGAATGATAAAAGAAAAAATCGATTGGTCAGAAGAGGCCAAGTTGCAGTTTGAAAGATGTAAACAAGACTTTGCAAGTGCTACATTATTATGCTACCCCAACCCTGCACTTCCATTATCGCTCTGTTTAGACGCATCTAATAATGCCATTGGTTCAGTGTTGCAGCAATGTGAAAATAGTTGTTGGAAGCCAATAGCATTCTTTTCGAAGAAGTTAACTAATGCTCAAAAAGTATACAGTACCTATGATAGGGAATTACTTGAATTTATTTGAGTATTGAAAAATTTAAATATATGTTGGAATGAAGAGAATTCTATATTTTCACTGATCATAAGCCATTAGTATATGCTTTCAAACAAAATAATGAAAAAGCTTCGCCAAGACAACAGAGACAACTTCAATATATTTCACAATTTTCCACAGACATCCGGGAAATATTAGTGGTAAAGAAAACATTGTTGCAGATACGTTGTCTAGAATAGAAGCAGTTACAAGTATTGATCATGATAAAATTGCTAAGGAACAAAATTATAGTGATGAATTACTTAACCTACGCAAAGAAAATACATCTCTAAAATTTAAAACAATATCCATTACAATCTCGCAAAATGCTTTGGTGTGATGTGTCAACAGAAAATATAAGACCGTTCATTCCAGAAAAATTTCGAATTCAAATCTTTCCTCAATTTCACGATTTAAATCATTCGGGTATAAAGGCTACAATTAATAAACTTAAATCGATATTTATCTGTAAAGATATAAAAAAGGACGTTCGAAAATGGTCCCAGGCTTGCATTAATTGTCAAAAAACAAAGGTAACGAGGCACACAAAATCCCAAATTGGTACATTTTCAGTGTGATTCATATTGATTTAATTAGGCCACTACCTCCATCAAATGGAAAGTATTATCGTCTCACTTGCATTGACAGATATATGTCCTGGATGGAAGTGATACCCTTGGAGAACATAACATCTGAGAGTGTAGCCCTAGCCTTTTATAATAACTGGGTGTCAAGATTCGGAACTCCCTTCACTATAGTTTCAGATCAGGAAAGACAATTTACATCTCAAGTATTCAAAGATCTTGCAGCTATATGCGGTACGAAACTGCTACATACTACTCCTTACCATCCTCAAGTAATGGTAAAATTGAACGTTTTAATCGGACACTTAAAACTGCTATTAAAGCTCATAATTCAGTCAAATGGACCGATTCTCTGCCGACAATACTTCTAGCGTTACGCGCTGCTATTCGAGAGGATACGGTTTTTCAATATCACAGATGGTTTATGGAAAAAACCATTGAATACCTGGAAAAAATTTTTAGAAGCCTGTAAGTCGAGTTGATTCCAGTTTATTCATATCGAACCTCACAGAGTATATACATATGGTTAGACCAATAACAACGAATCACAATGTAACCAAAGATATTTTTATCCATAAAGATTTACTTAAATCTGATCAAGTTTTCTTGAGAATCAATAGAATTAGAAAGCCTTTAGAACCATATTACGAAGGACCTTATCCAGTTCTTTAAAAATCTGATATTTTTTTTACGCTAAAAATAAGAACAGGGAAGTGAAGATATCGATAGATCGATTAAAGCCCGCTTATATCTTGGGAACACTAGATCAACCTGCCAGCAGTGGAGATCCCATCATACCTGCCAGCAGAGAAAATCCCATCGGGCCTTCCAGTAAACCGCAACCATCTAAGCCTGGGGTGCGGTTCGAATTGCCAAAGGAGACTCGCAACGGAAGACGGATAAAACTCCTTCCAGGTACAATGAGTCTATTGGACGTGACTTACGTCACTGGAAGGGGAGTGATGTAGCGGCTCCCAAATATTAACTTTTTTATATTTTCATTATAAGTTTAATTTGTTTAATAACTATTTAATTTAAATATTAAATTAAATTATCTTATAAATATATAATGCTCATAAAATATACTTATTAAAATTATATTAATTAACATTAATATCATATTATTTGTTGCCATATCAATATAATAAAATAATTATACATGATTCTAAATATAAATCATAAATAATATAAAATGTAAATATTTATCTATAATATATCAAACACATATATCTAACATTATATGATCTAGAAATGATATTTGACCACACACACAAATACAAAAAGAACTTCAACGTGTAATATACAACAATTTAACCCCTTCTGATAATTTGTATTAGATAAATGTAATTAAAAGTTGATTTTACAATAAATAATTTGTTATCTGTCTCCGCCTAGAATTCCATGCCGCCCACACATATATAAAAGCCAGTGTTAATGCATTTATTTATGTATTTTTTTCGGTATTCAAATCCACAATATAGACCTAATCCGGTTGAAAATTTAATAGAGATGGTGAGAAATCTGGAAGAAATATTTTTTGCTTTTCAGCTAAGAAAAATTGAAATATTCCAAGTTCTGGTAAAAATCGTTGTTTTTTTTTCAGAAAATGAAGATGAGACTTTCGCCGGGTCATCTAGGTATATATATTTAAAAAAAATTATAAATACTCTCTCTATATTTGAATGTCATCTATCAACATATATAGTCACGACCGTCTTTCCTCAATTCTCATCGGCCGCTGTCACGGATGCGCGCGCATCATCATTATGATCATTATCATTATCTAATGATAATAATAATAATAATTATTATTATATTATTATTATTATATATATACTAGCCGAATGACCCGGGCAACGCCCGTGTTTTACCCGATTGAATGTTTTTATTCAAATACTATTTGTTACAATTATAAATTGGAGCCGTGGATGTCACTCTTGTGAAAACGTCCCGACTCCAAACTTTACATGGACATTAGGTCAGCTGGTATTACCTCTCATTTTCACCGCTAGAGGCGCGAGCGAATTGACTTTTTGTAAATATACATAATTATAAAGATAGAAGCTTCTATCGAAATAAATAAAATAAGCCGAAATAGCTCAGTTAGGAGAGCGTTAGACTGAATATCTAAAGGTCCCTGGTTCGATCCCGGGTTTCGGCATCTTTTTTTAATTTTTAAATTTCTACTTACCGTAACTTGACACTTAACGTGACAGAATTGTGCATGACGCTGATAAATGTATTAAATATAATTCAAATTGTGTTTTGTGTGTGTGAAATTTATTCCCATTTTTCTTCTTTATCAGATTGTGAATGGCTTAAAACAAACTTCAATATCAACTTGAATCCTAAATTAACTTGGAGGCAGAATGGTCACTCCAGCTAGTCAGATGAAGATATAGAGAGAAGTGAGATATCTTTCTTATCCAATCATTTTATAAATAGGCCGATAGAAAGGGAAGGGCAGGAATAAACTCTTGGCCTAAATTCCAAGAAGAATACCGAAAAAGCCGATTTGGACGCGCAATAAATTTTGGTACTCTAAGAATAAAGGTTTACAAGCTTATCAAGAACGAAAGATACGTAGATATCGTCAATGAATACAGAGGGACATCCAAAAGATCTGCACCTGTTGTAAGCCAAAGTCAGGAAGAAGACGAAAGAGAAAGTACCCCAACGGCGAGCAAACCAGTTACAGTAGAACTTGCGATAGTGAAATCACCAATAACCAAATAGTCCAAGAGGAAGCTAAAAGAACAAAGGAAAGGGAAGATAGGGATCCATCAGAACTAGTAAGCCAACCAGATAAGGAAAAATAAACAAATGAAGAGACTAACAGCGATAACCCAGTAAACATAGAATTGCGGCTGAGAGTAACAAGGGCAATGGAGAAAGCGACAGAAGAATGCTCGAACAAACCAGTTAATGAGTGGACATCGACGTTCAAAATCCCATACGTTAAATATAAAAAGCATATTCTAGAGGAAATTAACAATTATATTGAGGAAAACCTAATGGGGAATCTGAACTTGGAAAAAATCAGCAAAATTATTTATGCAGCGCAAATGGCATATGAACAGTTAACCAAAAAGCCGCAAAGAGCGGGGGACTGGAAATATCCATTAAACAAATCAATCCAAGAGAAAGAAAATATGATGAAAATAATTGAAAAACGAATAGAATCTGGAAAAATTAACAGCAAATAAAACCACATGGTAAAACAAGTAGCCAAGAAATATAGAAGCGACCCCAGGAAAATATCAGATTTAAAAATAGTTCAAGAAAAATAAACCAAGAAATAAAAGTAATACAGAAAAGAATAGAGGTATCAGAAAAAGGAAGTGAATTTAATAAGACAAATTATATGTTTGAACTGAATAGGGGAGCATTTTACAGAAAATTAAAGCCACAAAAAGCAAATGAAGGCCCCATTAATGAAGAAGTTTAACAAATTTCTGGTCCAAAACTTGGACGAAGAATCAAGACCTCGATATTCCGGAATACCTCATCCAGAATATTGATAAAACAAACAAACCAATCGAGCAAATAGAAATAACAAAGAAGAATTCGAGGAAACATTGAAAAAATTGCCAAATTGGAAAGCAGGCGATATAGATAAAATTTATAATTTCTTTATTAAAAAATTGACCCCGCTACACGAAGATCTATATAAAGCCGTTGTTCAAGCTATAAGTAATCCAGAAACAATTCCAGACTGGATATTCACTGCAAAAACCTTCTTGTTTCCTAAAGGAGGAGAGAACACCCCCAGCAACTACCACCCCATAGGTGCATGAGCAACCTGTACAAATTAATCACGCGGATATTATCTAGAAAGCTGAACAAATACATAGATAAGGAACGATATCTGTCTATCAATCAGATAGGAACGACGCAGCGAACTCAAGGCGCCAAGGAATAGGTCTTATTAAACAAAGCTATATGCAATGAACACGCAAATAAACTGAAAACCATGTGGATCGACATAGCGAAAGCTTTGACAGAATCGACCACACAAATACTTGCTTAAGATATTGGAAACATCAAGAGTTCCAAAAGAAATTCAAAAATTCGCAAAAATGCCCTTGACAAATGGCAAGCACAGCTGTACTATGGCAAGCAGTGCCTCAAAACAGTTTAAATAGAAAGAGGAATATTGCAGGGAGATGGGCGATCACCTCTATTCTTTGTCATGTGCCTCGAGCCGATAACAAGGGAGCTCAACAAAGAAGACAGTCCCCAAGTGGAGATGAGAGTAGGAGAGGAAAAAATTAAAATAAATCACCTATTGTTTATAGACGACAAGGATATTGAGCTCTTAGCGAACAAGACAACTCAGCTTTTAAATAATATAGGCTTCAAAATCAACCCGACAAAAACAGCGACAAACTCCACATGAAATTCAGGAATTTGGGACACTAACAGAAAAAGAAACATATAAATATTTATGTGTTCTAGAGGATAACACCAGCGCAGTCGTCCCAGAAAATAAAGAGAGAATAAAAAGAGAAATAGTATCCAGAATGGAATCTTTAGCGGAAACCAAGCTGAACGCTAAAAACCTCTTCGCTGCTTTCAACGAATTTTCGCTCTCGCTCATAAACTACTACGTTGGTATTGTGGAGTTTAGTGAGCGAGAACTAAAAATGTTGGACCAAAAGGTGAGAACAACACTGAGCAAATTCAAAATCCATCTTAAGCCAGCAAATAAAGAAAGATTATATCTTCTACGCGAAGAAATGGGAAGAAGATTGGTGAACTTGGTCCAAAAAAACGAAAGAATTCTGCTAAGCCTCTACACGTATATATTTGGGGGGGAGACAACAAAAGAAAGGAAGCCATTAAAGCGTGTGAACAGGGCGAAAACACAGTGCTCACACACATTCAACTGATTATAGAAAATAAGTACAAAATAGAAGCCCAAAATATCACAATGAAAACTCTGAAAGAAAAACAGATTGAAAATCTAAGAGGAATTATTGGCTAGAAAATAATCCACAGAACATTCTTTAGAAATGAAGACCAACCGCTATTGGACATGATATAATCCTCACAGTGGCTCAAAACGGGAAACCAACACTCCACAAAATGAAGGGTTTCTACATGTTTATACAAGATAGAAACGTGTTCCCGAAGGAAAAATCCTGAAATGCCCTCACTCTGAAAAGGTACAGAGGACGGTGGACCACCTTGCTACAAACTGTGGAAGATTGCTTCCTTACGACTACACTGAGAGGCATAATGAAGTGGTGAGATGCGTCCACTTCAACTTGGCTAGAAAATATAATTTCACAGAGAACAAGAAGATAAAGCTCCACAAAATAACGACTAAGATTTAAAATACATACGCCAAGATAATAACGGACCTGTAAATGATAAGCGATATCAATATCAGAGCTAACAAACCTGATATAATAGTATATGACAAAATAAAAAAGGACATAACAATCATAGAGATAGGCGTTACCTCCCAAGACAATATCCAAACTACGGAGCTGACAAAGAAAATACCAGCTACTGGCGAGGGAAATGGCCCAAACTGAAAAAATGCCCGTAAAATTAGTGCCGATAGTCTTAACATGGGATGGAATAGTAACCAAATATAACAAACAATACAAGAAGGAAATAAACATAAGAAAAGGGGACTTTGCATATATTCAATCCCTGGTGCTAAAAAAGACGATGGAAATTATCTCAACAGAAAAGAAGAATGATCCTCACGATAAGTTACAGAGAAATAAAGAAATGGAAGCCATGGATAGATTATTGGAACGATGTAAGGAGCTGCATGTGATGACGAGGAAGGTGGAACACCAGACATGGAGCACAGGGATACGACGACCATAAAAGAGATCCAGGAGAACGACCTAGAGCAGATGACAGGAGACCTGACAGACAAGAATGGATCAAGGCCAGGGGACCATTTTATCGAGGAGCCACTAGGAGAGGCCATAGAAAGACTGCTGGAGTGCTGCAGGACATCAGAGGACCATAACGGCAAAGACCACAGCACTGACCAGGAGTCAAGATAGCAAATGTAAATATCTTTGTTTACTTTTACTGTTGTCATTTATTAAAGTTGTAAATAAAAATATGTAAATAGACTGACCATTCGCTACCCTTTTTAGAGAAAAACTTGTAACCTTTTTGAAAAATAAATTATTATTATTATTATTGTATTTTATTAATTAACTAACCGATGTACCCGGCTTCGCACGGTTTTTACCCGAGTAAAGGTTTGTCTAACGAACATTTGTTAAAACAATTCTCTATAAACTTATATAAAAATAGATAATAAAATTATGTATTAAATATATTTTGATTATTTGAAACTCGTAAATTTGAATAACTCGATAAAGTGAACATTTTTCCCCGGTCCCTTGAAAAATACTCGATATGTTGAAATAAATAAATATTAATTGGTTCCCTCGGTAATTGGAAATAAAAGGAATAGTATCTTCCCTTGATATTGTATAATTATTCTTGTCTCAAATAAATTGCCGTGTCATTCTGAATTTTGTCTTTCCTAATTTTCTACATTGCAAAATCATCATTTTATCTATTCTCCCAATATATATGTTGTAGATAAATGATAAAACTAACTTTGACTTGTGCGCAATTAATAGTTAGAAAATCTTACTTTTGATAAATAATATTTGATATAATAAACTTAGTGATAATAAAACTTATAGATAAAAAACTTGTTATCCCCCGCTAGAGGGCGCTGCTTGCGAGTTAAACCTACAAATCTGCAAATAACTCTAAAGATATTCAAGATATTCAAGAAATTATTTTCAAAAACCTTCCCGGGGATATACCTAATAATATCCCAAAATTTCACGGCGATTGGATGTATGGTTTTTGAATCTATAGAGTACAGACAGACAGACAGACATTCAATTTCATATATATATAGATTATTATTATAATTCATATTCATAGAATTTTATTGTTTCTTATCATCATTTTTTGTTGTTGTTTTTTTTTTCTTCTGTTTTCGTTTGTGTTATAAATACAACTATATCGCATCAAATCGTAATGTAATTCTCTTTTGTTGTTTGAAGTAAATCGAATTGAATCGAATTGAGTCAGCTCGTTCTTTCTAGAAGAAACTTGCAGATGTAGAATATAATTTAGAAGGCCATGATAAATACGCACTTATGCAAAATAAAGAAGACTTGTTAAATTTAAAAGCTAGCTTTGATAATCAATATGTGAAATTAGTAAAATATAAAGGCATTAATGCTGAAGAAAAATTTAAGGTATCCTTTGAGGCAAAGTCTAAAATAAATTATTTTTTGATAAAAATAAATAGAGTGCTGGGAAATTTAAATAAAAATACATTTTCTGGTGAAACGCATTTAGAACTTCCCAAATTTCAATTGCCCACCTTTAGTGGTGATAGTTCAGATTGGCTGAGTTTTAAGGAAATATTTATTAGATTGGCCTCATTTGAAAATCTTCTGTTGGCTGACCCCAATTTTGACAAATCCAGCCAGATTGATTTAGTGATAGGAGCAGAACTTGCTCCATGCTTATTTAACGGGAAGGTTAGATTCCAAAATTTATCTGGACCCACTGCGTGCGGATCCAAATTGGGATGGTTACTTACTGGTAAAATATTACTGTCAGGTGAAAATTCCAATCAATATATAAATTCGCGTCGGAGGAACAAGATGAGTTTCTAAAAAAAAATATTGGAGCTGTAGTCAGTAACCTCTGCCAAATCTTTAACCAGAGAAGAAATTTTGTGTGAAGAAATATATATTAATAACCTCAAAATTCTGGAAGATGGAAGGTATTCTGTTGGGCTGCCATTTATAACAATGCCAACTCTTGGCGAATCTAGGATCAATGCTCTGAAACGATTTCTATAACTTGAAAGAAAATTACAAATATCTCCAAGTATCCTAAAACAATATTGTGATTTCATGGACGAATATATTTTAATCAATCATATGGAGCTTATTCCCAGTGATGAGCTGGATACACCTTCAGGACATTGTTACTATATACCTCATCATTGTGTTTTAAGGAGCAAAGCACCACCACTAAATTGAGAGTTGTTTTTGATGCATCTTGCAAAACTAGCAATGGCAAATCTTTAAATGACTTTCTTCATGTAGGACCAAAACTACAACAGGATATCTTCAACATTCTGATAAGATTTCGAACACTCCCAATAGCTTTTTCAGGAGATATAGAGAAAATGTATCGCCAAGTAAGAATCGATTCTAGGGATTGCGATTTCCAGATAGTTTTATGGAGAAAAAAAACCATCAGAACCTTTATTGGATTATAGACTACTGACTGTGACATATGGATTGTCTTGTGCGCCATATCTTGCCATGCGCACCCTACATCAACTTGCAAGGGACAAGGTATCAACTTTACTAGTGGCCTCAAAAATAGTACAAACCGATTTTTATGTTGATGTCTTGTTTTCTGGTGCAGACACAATTGAAGAAGCAACATGCCATATTCGTGAAGTCAATAATCTTCTTTCTTAAGCCGGATTTTCTCTTAGGAAATGGAGATCAAACGTCCCGGAGGTCCTTTCTGGATTTTCAGAACAGGTTGAAGATAGGCATAATCTTCGGGATTTTGAGAGTGATTCATGTGTCAAAATACTTGGTATTTGTTGGAATCCTTCCTTGGACATTTTTCAGATTCTTGTTAATGACATTCCAGAACAAACGAATTCTAAAAGACATTTGTTGTCCCACATCTCCAGAATCTTTGATCCTATAGGCTGGCTGTCCCCGGTTATTATTCGTCTTAAAATTTTGTTTCAATCACTTTGGAAACAGAAGTTGAATTGGGATGATTCCTTGCCTGATACTTTGTGCTGTCAATGGAATAAAATCGAAAAGGAATTATCCGTATTAAATAAAATTCAAAATCGTGCAGGGGAGCTTTACTTTCTGTTGAACTTCATGGTTTTGTGATTCTTCAGAAGTTGCATATGCGGCAGTATTTTATATAAGATCTTATTTCAAATCGGGCCATGTGAAAGTTTCTCTCATTGCTTCCAAGACGAGGGTAGCTCCTCTGAAAATGATTTCCGTACCACGGCTGAAGCTGTGCGCTGCTCTTCTTCTCGGAACTTTATATGATACAATTCGCAATTATTTATGCTTAAAAAATGATAGAGTATTTTTATGGACTGATTCCAAAATTGTTCTCAGCTGGATTGAATCTGAATCTAGACATTGGAAACCCTTTGTCGGAAATAGGATTGCTGAAGTTCAAAGATTGAATTTACATTCTTCCTGGCATTATGTCATTTCGAAAGATAATCCTGCAGACTGCGCTTCCAGAGGTATAACTCCTTCAGAGCTGGTGGATCACACTCTTTGGCGGCGAGGACCAACTTGGCACTCGGATGTGAACTTTGAAGATCCAATTCAAACTCAATATGATTTTCCGAAAGAAAATTCAGGTGAAAGACGAAAAACTTTCTCTGTTTTCATATCACTAATCTTCTTTTTCCAGACTTCATTTTCAAATACTCAAATATCAACGAACTTGTTAGAATTACAGCATGGATTTATAGATTTGATTTCAATGTCCAATGTTCTTTCAATGAAAGAAAGAAAGGGCATCTATTTTCAAGCGAATTAACAAGTTCAATTCACAATATCATTTGTTTCATTCAAAGTTCTGAATATTAATCAGAAATTACCTGTTGCAAACAGAATAAATATTTACCAACCAACTCAAGGCTTTTATTTTTGAATCCTTTCATTGATGAATCTGGACTATAAGGGTTGGAGGAAGAACACGTCATTCAAATCTGCAATTTGATGAAAAGCATCCAATAATATTGCCAAGAGATCATTTTATCACGGAATTAATAGTGCGACAGTGTCATCTGGATCATTTACATTCTGGTCTACAACTGACCATTATGATTACGATATTGGATTCCTGCAGGCAGAAGTTTGGTCAAGAAAATAATCCACCAATGCATGGTATGTTTCAGGGCTAAACGCCAAGTTACCAAGCAAATCATGGGATATCTGCCTTTGCACCGAATTGGGAAATCAAATCCGTTCACTAAAACTGGAATCGACTTTGCAGGACCATTTTAGATGAAACCAAACATCAAAAGATCCAAAGTAAAATTAAAATCATATGTTGCTTTATTTGTATGTTTCTGCACAAAGGCAATTAATATAGAAATTGTATCAGACCTATCTTCAGCGGCTTTCCTCGCAGCTCTCAAGCGGTTTATTTCTCGTCGAGGAAAACCTTCTGATATATTTAGTGATAACGGGACCAACTTTAGGGGAGCTAACAACATTCTCCGAGAGTAGTTTAGTATATTGAAAGCTTCAACAATATAAAAATGCATATTTAATGAACGAATCAACTGGCATTTTATACCTCCTTCCGCCTCATATTTCGGAGGTATCTGGGAGGCTGGAATAAAATCTTTCAAATTTCATCTTCTCAGATGCTCAAAGTCTCAGATACTCACATTTGAAGAGCTGAGTACTCTGACAACTCAAATAGAAGCGTGTATAAATTCGCGACTCATTTGTCCTCTAAGTTCAGATTCAGACGATTTTAATCTTCTTACACCATAACACTTCTTAATCGGTAGACCATTAACTGCCCCTCCTGAATCTAATGTTGATGTTCCGAAAAACTACCTCGATCGCTGGAGCCTAAATAAAAAAAAATAAAAATGTATTTTGGAAACGTTGGAATCGAGAATACCTCAACAATTTGCAACAATGCCTAAAATGACAAAAATCCTCACCCAACGTTAAGGAAGGTGACCTCATCTTGCTCTTGGTCGCATCATCAAAGTCTTTCCAGGAGCGGACGGAAAAGTTCGAGTCATCGAGGTGAAGACCAAGCACCAAGAACGCCTTACTAGAACTGTCTCTAAAATAGTACCTTTACCTTTTGCTGAGGACTAAGTTAGTCCACCTGGGTGGAGTATGTTAGGTTTTTTTAATTATTATTATTATTGTATTTTATTAATCAATTATAATTCATATTCATAGAATTTTATTGCTTCTTATCATCATTTTTTTGTTTTTTTTTCTTCTTCTGTTTTCTTTTGTGTTATAAATACAACTAAATCGTATTAAATCGTAATGTAATCTCTTTTGTTGTTTGAAATAAATCGAATTGAATCGAATTAAGTCAGCTCGTTCTTTCTAGAAGAAACTTCAAAGAAAACGTGCTAACAATAATGATTTTACTAAAACGTTATTCAACGAAAAGGGTCGATCTAAAAATGAGTTTTATATGAGGAGACACATTTTAAAAGTTTTCTACAGTATAAAAAACAACGAGAAAAAAATTTTGTCACCCCCCCTTTTTATTTCATTTGTTGGATTATGACAAATATCCAGTTGAATAATCAAGTGTCGCCGAATTGTCAAGAAACTATACATTTCTTATAGCAAGAAATCCTATTAGTAGTGCTATCATAATTTTTGGTATCATATTAACATTTCAAAAATCATGTATTGATATCAGCAGTGCTTTTCAAACCTTCAATCTATTCCACAATCTAAAATATAAGTTTTTTTGCTACATGTTTTAATTTGGATTCACCTCTTTTACATATCTCGGATTACATTTAAAAATCGTCATCCAATTCTTCTTTTTTCTTTGACGATATGGTGTTTTATTAATTTATCATTTGATATTGATAGGGTTATTTCCTGGTATTTAAAAAGGAATAATACGCGTCGATCAGTTATATTTTTTTAATTTATCACACAATTTGATCGCTTAATCTCTGATTCTGGTAGAGCGTCATCTAGTGAATAGAATTGTAACTAGAATCAAATTCGAAATTTTCATTAGTTGCCTTAAATATCTCATTGCATCCTGAACATAATGGTGTTTGTTAAAATTGTTTTATTTTAAAAAGAATATTACGCCTCTAAAATAGTTTTATAATTTGATAACAGATGGCGCGCTAGTACATCGTGATATAATGGTGTTTACCGCATTACTCTAGCGCAAATATTCGCGGAGTTATCAATTTTTAAAGTTGTGCAAGACTTTTGGATCACCCTTAAGACTAAACCCAATATGATGAAATATTACAAGGATAGAACCGGTGTAACTTTGATGGACTGTTCGATGGCTTACTGGCTGAAAGTGATTACGGCCTTACTGATAATTGGATTTGTAGAACTAAATCCATGGCCGAAAAGACAGGCCACATTGACAAATATGCCTCACTCAACTCCGGACCAGGCACCAATGGGCGATTTAAAGCTACTGATAATTAACCTTTCGGCTGAAGTGAATAGATTGGGAGAGAAAATGGATACAAGGTTGCTTAATATTGAGCAGAAGATGGAGGATTGGGATCGAAGAATAACTGGAATAGAAACATCTATAGCTTCATGCACAGATGCATTGGCGACTAACACGAGGTCAATTTCTCACAACACCCTAAAAATAAGGAATCTGGAAGAACGCGCGGAGGCTTTGGAGAGACGAGCCCGAGAAAACAATTTAATAATATACGGCATCGAATCAGCAGACTGACAGTCGGGAATTGCTGCTACAAAAGGTCAAGAAGTTAATGGCGGAAGATATGCAGATTACTGATGAAGTGGTAATTGCCGAATGTCATTGCCTGGGCAGGGGACCAAAGGCGTCTATTGTGATTGAAGTTCCCGATCACGAGTCCAGAATAAGTCTCCTAAAGAACTCATCCAAACTTCGAATACTCAATATTTTTATGAGCAGGGATTACAGCCTCTAGATTAGAGAGCAGAGAAAAATTTTAATAGAAAAGAGAAAGGAACTTTACAAGAAAGGTATAAGATCGAAGTTGAGGGATGATAAACTTCTCCTAAACGGCATCAACTAGATGGTTGTGAGGGACAGGTGGTGAATGCCAAAGAGAACCAATATAGCTAGAGGCACACCCGCGGATCTCTGTAAAGAGATGTAAATTTTCAGGTAATAAATTACATTCAAATGAAGATGCACAATCTAGAAACAAAACTCAACTCACAGGAACTCCTCATATTTCACATAGCAAGACTCATACCATTAAAGAAAGTCAACTTAAGGGCACAAATCTGAAGCATAATAAAATTAAGATCGAAAAAAATAAAACCAATGGTTGACATAGCTATAAACGAACGATTCATGTATTGAAATTTAAACTGCTTTTTTAGGATAAGGTCTCTCTTCCCACTGTATGAATATTTGAAACAATTTGAGATGTTTGCGCCTACAAAAACTTGGTGCCACTTCAATATCGACTTGAACCTGGTGAACTTCGGAATGTATCAATCACCTGCTGTAAAGTCAACAGATAAAGGGAGAAGCTCTGGAGGTATAATTCTTGGCATAAATAAAAAACTACAGCCCCAAATTGATAATGTTGAAATTGAAACCTCTCTTGGATTGCAGTTACACTCAATCCAAATTTAGACAATGACTCATCAGCGATTTGTGTAATATTCGTATATCTACCCCCAAACGATACACATGCTACAAACCTTGGACGACTATTCCATTTGATGGAAAATAAAATATATAACGGGCTTGAAATAATACTGGTCGGCGACCTGAATGTCCATATTGGCAATCTGGGGGGTTACCATAATTTGATTGATACTTCAAACCTTATTTCAAATACCCGAAATTCCTGTGGTCTAACAAAATTTGCCAAAGCAGAAATATGTATTGACTTTCTTGACAAAAATCATTCAACTATAATAAATGGTAGATCCATTAATGATAAAAGTTGTAAATTTACATTCATCTCCAAAAGAGGCTCTTCTGTGTTAGATCTGGCGATTGTCTCACCTGCGGTGCTTGAACACATAGCAGATTTTGAAATTGGTTGTATGCCATATTCGGATCACTTACCAATAATATTAAAGTTTATCGGCCCAAATAATAAAACTGAGAATTGTTACATGGAGCCTAGTGCTAAGATTAAATTTTCCTGGTCAGTAGATAAAATCCCAACATATATAGAAATTTTAAAATAACTAACTCCCGAACATCCAGCTGACTCCACAATTGATATCCAGGCTGATGATTTTACTGGTTTATTTCAAACAGCAATGTTACGCTCGGGGACGCGGATGGAGGCAAAAACAAAAAATATAAAATCTAAGCCATGGTTTGACAAAGACTGTTATTCGGCTAAAAAGTAAATGAAACAAAATCTTAAATTATACGTAAAACATAATATATCTCGGCCGATAAAATTGCATACTTGTCGAGTAAGAAGAAATATTCAGATATCCTAAATCTAAAAAAAAGGGAATATACTGACAAAACTCAAGTTATCCTCAGTAATGTAAAATATCCTTCCCAATTTTGGAAGACTATTAATTCACTTAAATATAGGAATAACCTACAAGGTGAATTTTTTATTGCAGACTGGCAGGTCTTCTATCGGGAGTTACTTTGTTCAAATCCAACAAAAGTTGTACATCTACCACTTGAGATATTGGACATTGACCCCGAATTGGATTGTGAAATTTCTCTAACTGAGGTCACCACGGAAATTTCCAAATTGGGTATAAATAAGGCTACAGGACTTGATGAAATTTCCAACAAATCGATTAAATATTTATTAGAGAACATACAATTTTTTTCTCAGGTACTTATTCAATAAAATCTTAGGGACATCCCAAGTTTCTCAACAATGAACAAAAACGATAATCCACCCAATATTTGAAAATGGAGATCCGGACAACCCGTCAAATTACAGAGGAATATCCCTGATTTCTAACCTATCGAAATTATTTACATCTATCTTGAAGACAAGATTGAATGATTGGATGGAGAGAAAGTCAATTTTGGCATAAAATCAGGCTGGTTTTAGAGAAGGCTACTCTTGTCAGGACCACATTTTCACGCTCGTATCATTAATTCAAATGACCCTTAGACGTAGAAGGGGAAAGTTATATGCCTTCTTCATTGACCTAAGGAAGGCCTTTGATACTGTGCCGCACCATCTACTTTGTCAAAAAATTGGCATTAAATGGTCTGAGCTGTCGATTTATTAAGCTAATTAAGAACTTTTATACCCAAATTACGGCAACAGTCAGATGGCGGGGTTCCTTCACGGAGGCTATCAAAATACAAGCGGTAGTATTGCAGGGGGAGCCGTTGTCACCTTATTTATCCATTCTCTTCCTAAACGATCTGGTACCCCTGTTCGATGAATCAGAATTGCCAGGCATAAATCTTGAGAATTATGGAACTATGCACCTTTTACTGTATGCAGACGACATAGTGATCCTAAGAGAATCGAAAATAAATTTGCAACTAAAGATTAACTCACTTGAAAAGTACTTAGAAGAGAACTGCATAACGTTAAACTAAAATAAATTTAAAATAATGGTGTTTAGAAACGGTGGAAAGACAGCTCGTTCCGAGACATAGTTTTGGGGTCAGCAACCCCTGACAATAGTAGCTAAGTATACATATCTGTGTTACCCTCTGACTACAAAAGTTTCGACCCAATATGCTTCTCAATACTTTAGAAACAAAGCACTGAATGCAATTAATGCACTTTGGAGAATCCTTACAAAGGCGCGAATAAAGTCCTTTACCTCGGTGATGAAACTTCTTGACACTATTGTTCTTCCTACGTTACTATTTGCGGCTCCAATGTGGGCAATTAACCAGCTGAAGACAGTCAATAATACCCAAGATGCATTTCTTCGTCGTCTCTTAGACTTACCAAACTTCACACCAGGATATATCCTCAGAAGAGAATGTGGAAGAATATCAATAACATAAAGTTTTGGGTCAGGATCTTAAAATTGGAGACGAGCAGATTACCACATGCTTGCTTAAACTTTCTCTGGAAAGTCACCGCGAAAAAGGAAATAGAAAACAGTTTTACTCAAAATTTAGTAAAAAAATTAGACTCTGAGGGATATTTCTTTCTTAAGGGCTGCGAAGACTACTTAGCTATACAGAAAGAGCTGCCAGGCATAATTAGAACCACCATAGGCAAACTAATTCAAAAAGATCAGATGAAAATCATTTATTCAACCCACTTTGCTCACTACAATTTTTTGAGTGAATCATTCATGACAGAGGAGTACCTACGATTAAATATCTCGCATCCCAACAAAAGACTAGTTGCACAACATAGAGTTTTATGGCAATTTTTCAGAGAAGAAAGAAAATACTTCTGGAAAGAAAATGGCCGGAACTGTTTACTTTGTAAGGATCTCATGGATGATAATTTGGTTCACTATTTCTTCCAATGCCCTCTCTTAACAGAAAAACGTACTGAAATTTTCCCAAGCCCTAACTTTGGTCAATTTAGATACCATCGCATATGTCAACTTCTCTCTTCAGCTCTCGATGATGAATTACTGATTGTTAGATACTTTAAGTTCTGCACAGAAGCTGGGCGCATGAGAAAGAATGCAGGGCAAAGGATACTGGAGGATGACCTATCTGTAAATAGGTAAGTGATTGTGAGACAAACTTTATTTTGTTGTAAATGTTTCCTCTTCCCTCTCCTCTTGTTGATGTGTAAATACGGCGAATCCTATATGGGGCGGAATGCCCTAAATAAAGGCTTTTGTTGTTGTTGTTGTTGTATAGATGTCTTGATACAAATCGATTCAGTAGATAGAGTATGTTACTCGGAGAAAATATTTTAAATCAAATATTCATTAGGCTAACTTTCACTCGAGTAGAACCCGGGCGAAGCCGGGTACTTCCGCTAGTAATTTATAAATAAAGATTCATTTAAAAAAGCTTTCATTTAAAATGATTTTTTTTTTAATAATAATTTTATCTTCTAGTTGATCCGAAAGCTTGCACTTTGCACGATTAAGTAACGCATTGATACTGTTTATATTCTTATTTATTACTTTATATCAATTTTCTCTTCTAATAAAAACAAAAAGGGATATCCTGATCGCGCTCACATGAGCATTTTCAAAATGACAGACCGTCATCTATTGGGACAAAAATAAACTAAGCGCTTATTTAATTTTTTATTTATTAATTTATTTAATTTGTTTCGTCATATTTGGCCAAAATATGTCTTGATAAAGCAAGAAAAGCCAACAAAAACGCGTTTTCGGGCTGTTGACACTCGTCAGCGTGGCGCAGACCGTACCTCTACGATCAAAATTTGGTCCCAGAGGCTTCCTGAGAAATAAAAAAATGAGTTTTAAAGCCAAGTTTGCGTGAACACGCTGTTAATGAAAAATACATTTTTTTTAAATGGACAAAATGTGAGGTGTTGATATTAAAAACAAATAAGGCATATTCTTTGGGTTGGCCAAATATCGCAGAACAAATTAAATAAAGGTTTAGTTTATTTTTGTACCACTAGATGGCGCTCTGCCATCTAGAATATGTTCGTTAGAGCGCGGTCAAGATGTGCAATTCTTGTTTTTAATATCAACACCTGCCCTTTTTCATTTTTTAAAATTATTTTCTAAAATACATATCGGTAAATTTTAATTAATTAAATTTAATAAAATGTTTTTTTAGCCCTTTCAGAATTTGCTACCAAAGTTTCACAGATCTGTTTAACTTCCAAAAATAGACAGGTTAAGAGGCTGCCATAGATAATATTTTCTGAGATATAGCAACTATTGCCCTATCACTACAGAAGTTCCATCATTTCTCTACACATATGATGCCTGTAACATATTACCTAGCTATTAACTAAGTTCTTATCAAACCGTTACAGAGGATGACACAAGCCCACTACACAGATGAAGCCTGAAACATGTTACCTGATTACTACATAAGGTTTTGACTAACCGCTATAGAAGATGTCACCAGCTCACTTCACAGATTATGCCTGTAACATACTACCATACTATTACACAATGTCTTGCTTAACCGACGAAAAAGATGAAACCGGTTCGCTACACAGACGATTCCTGAAAACACTACCGACTACTACCTAAGGTCTTGCCTAACGGCTGCAGAGAATGACACGAGCACACTACACAGATAATGCCTGAAACATGTGACCTGACCATTATATAAGGGGTTGCCTAACCGTGCAACAATTATATATATATATATATATATATATATATATGATACATTTTGAATGATAGAATGTAAATTTTATTTTGTTTTTCTACTGAAGATTTAACTAAATGGTGTATGTAAATTTTTGTTTTGTTTAAAAAGATTTGAAAAAAATAAAGAGATGATTATTGAGGTGGAGACAGCCACAAACGACTGCTAATTCTTTTTCACACATAGAATTACATCAGCTAGTCGACAGGATCGCTGCCTACGAGAATAAATTCGAAATGACATCGAAGAAAGACTTGAAAACTTTACGGAAAGAAGAGGTTGTTACCGGAGCGAGAGTAGACATTTCAATTAAAGAAATTTTGCCGATTATCAACCCGGATACAGGCCTTACGTATCAAGAATGGCGGAATATTTTTGAAAGAACAGTCAAGCTTCAAAATATTTCAGAAAATGATGCTCTATCAATGATCCCGAGCATTTTTAAGGGAAAAGCGTTAGAGATATACGCCTCGATGTGCCAGGACGTGTTTACGTTGGATGAACTTCACCAAGCTATGAATACATTTTTCCCGGTATCGACAAGTGGATTGATGAGGCAGTTTTGGACTGAAAAGAAGCTACCATCGCAACCCCTTATGGACTACTACTTTAATAAACTGAATTTGGCAAAAATATTGAATATAAGTTCGGAGCAGACCCTGGAAGCGCTTTCTTCGAATGTAAACGCAAAGCTGAGACCATTTTTGATCGCTGCCAATCCAGTTAATCTGGACATGTGGATTAAGATTGCATCCTCCCTGGAAGAAGGATTTCGACAGGAAGAGACATCTTCATTCTTTAATGGCCCCAGATATCGACGGGACTTTCAAAATATCGACTCAAGGAATGCAGCGCCTTCACAGGATTCTCTTCCTTCAGGTGCCCGCCCCAGCAGAGAGGTTGGCGACTGACAAGAAACCCGGCGAAAGCAGTTTTACCAAGACTTTCGAGGTAATGTAGGGCAACAATGATGGTGCCCAGGAGTGATGAGTGACGTTGGGGTAGATTCATTACTCTTGGGAACCTATTTAGTACTTTTTGATTCAGGCAGTGACATTAATATTATTTCCGTACACCTATTACCTGAATGCCTTTTAGATAAGATAAATAACTCTGGCGAACAACACACAAACACACCTAATTTGATTAGCACTGTATCTAACCGTATTGGAATATTTGGACAAATTTGTTTAACGATCAGAATTGGAGATATAACTAACAATATGTTGTTCTATATTATTGATAATCCAAATTTGAATTTTCTGTTAGTATCCACTAAGTACCTGAAATATTTTAACCTAAAGATTGATTTTTATGAGAATATTATTATGCAAAATAATGTGTTTTTATCCAAATTTCAATATACATTTTCTAAAGATGAACTCAATGCTTTGCAATATTGTGATAACTCAAAAAAATATTTTGGTGTTTCTAATAATGTTAAATATTGTAAAAAACATAATTATTGTTTAAAACTTTCAGGAAAATGTAATCACATAAAAAGGTTACCTCTTTTAGATAAAACTATTGATCAATCTATATTAATAAAATGGAAATTTCATAAGTGGTGTTCGCTAAAAACGTTCGTTAAAATGCATCGATTTCGACCAAATTTTCAACATTTATGTAAAACGAGATGGAGCAGGTTTTGCTTAACATCAAAATATTTTTCCTAACATTAACATGCGTAACTTCGCTGTTATCGATTAAATACAAAAAAAATCAACAGAGTTAGTTTTATTTATATATAAATACAAAATTAAATTTCAACAGAGTTAATTTTTTTACATACTAGCTAATAATCTCAATCTAAAAATATAATATAAAAAGCCAACAATGAAGAGTGAATGTAAGATAAAAAGCCAACAATGAAGAGTAAATGTAATATAAAAAGCCAACAATGAAGAATGAATGTAAGATAAAAAGTCAACAATGAAGAGTGAATGTAATATAAAAAGCCAACAATGAAGAATGAATGTAAGATAAAAAGCAAACAATGAAGAGTGAATATAAGATAAAAAGCCAACAATGAATAGTAAATGTAATATAAAAAGCCAACAATGAAGAATGAATATAATATAAAAAGCCAACAATGAAGAGTAAATCTAATATAATTGCCTTATTCTGTCTGTGTGAAGTTCACAGATAGATTTTGGTCAGAATATAATATAAAAAGCCAACAATGAAGAATGAATGTAAGATAAAAAGCCAACAATGAGGAGTAAATATGGTATAAAAAACCAACAATGAAGAATGAATGTAAGATAAAAAGCCAACAATAAAGAGTAAATGTAATATAAAAAGCCAACAATGAAGAATAAATGTAAGATAAAAAGCCAACAACGTAGAGTAAATATAATATAAAAAGCCAACAATGAAGAATAAATGTAAGATAAAAAGCCAACAATGAATAGTAAATATGATATAAAAAGCCAACAATGAAGAATTAATGTATGATAAAAAGCCAACAATAAAGAGTAAATGTAATATAAAAAGCCAACAATGAAGAATAAATATAAGATAAAAAGCCAACAATGAAGAGTAAATATAATATAAAAAGCCAACAGTGAAGAATGAATGTAAGATAAAAAGCCAACAATGAATAGTAAATATGATATAAAAAGCCAACAATGAAGAATGAAGGTAAGATAAAAAGCCAACAATGAAGAGTAAATGTAATATGAAAAGCCAACAATGAAGAGTAAATATAATATAAAAAGCCAACAATGAAGAGTGAATGTAAGATAAAAAGCCAACAATGAAGAGTAAGTGTAATATAAAATGCCAACACTGAAGAATGAATGTAAGATAAAATACCAACAATGAAGAGTGAATGTAAAATAAAAAGCCAACAATGAAGAATGAATGTAAGATAAAAAGCCAACAATGAAGAGTGAATGTAAGATAAAAAGCCAACAATGAATAGTAAATGTAATATAAAAAGCCAACAATGAAGAATGAATGTAAGATAAAAAGCCAACAATGAAGAATAAATCTATATATATAAAATTGAATGTCTGTCTGTCTGTACTCTATAGATTCAAAAACCATACATCCAATCGCCGTGAAATTTTGCAATATTATTAGGTATATCACCGGGAAGGTTTTTGAAAAATAATTTCATGAATATCTTGAATATCCTTAGAGTTATTTGCAGATTTGTAGATTTAACTCGCAAGCAGCGCCCCCATTGTGACGATGTAAACAAGTTTTCTTATCACTAAGTTTGTTATCTTAAATATTATTTATCAAAAGTAAGATTATCTCAGGATGACACAGTAATTTATTTGAGACAAGAATAATGATACAATTCCAAGGCGAAGATACTATTCCTTTAACTTCCAATTACCGAGGGAACCAATTAATATTGATTTTATTCAACTTATCGAGTATTTTTAAAGGGACCAGGAAAAAATGTTCACTAGATAAAACTATGATTTTCTAATGTAGAAAATTAGGAAAGACAAAATTCAGGATGACACGGCACAAAGGGACCGGGAAAAAATGTTCACTTTATCGAGAGATTCAAATTTACGAGTTTCAAATTATCAAAATATATTTTTTTTTTTTAAATAAGTTTTTAGAGAATTGTTTTAACAAATGTTCGCTAGACAAATCTTTACTCGGGTAAAACCCCGGGCGAAGCCGAGTACGTTTTATAAGTTTATAGAGAATTGTTTTAACAAATGTTCGTTAGACAAACATTCACTTGGGGTAAAACCCGGGCGAAGCCGGGCATATCCGCTAGTATAACATAAATGTCTCCTCTTGTTTTAAATCTAAACTCTTTACCAACCAAACTTTCGACCCTTACCCTTGCCAAATCTAGAAGACAGCTATCTAAATAATGATGGCAAACTTAAGAATAATCTCTACATTTTATTAAGTCGCTATAATGATATTTTTGGTGAAAACAAATATAATATTAGACCATTAAAAGTAGATCCCCCCAGGTTAAGACTCAAAGATAAAACTCCTGTTTGTCTCAGACCTTATCGACATAATCCCAGGGACACCGAAATAATTAAGGAACAAATTAGACAATTATTAAAATATGGGATTATTAGGAATGCTTCTTCTCCATATAGTTCGCCAGTAACTTTAGCACATAAAAAGGGAGAAAAAGATAAATCTAGACTATGTATCGACTTTAGGAAATTGAATTCAAAACTGATATGAGATAGTTTCCCAATTCCTTTAGTTGAAAATATCATACAAAAGGTGCAAGGCTCAAAAGTATTCTCGTGCCTTGATATTCTAAGTGCATACTGGACTATTGGTTTACATGAAAAAGATCAACCTATTACTTGCTTTACCACCACAGAAGGTTCTTACCAATGGTGCAGATTACCATTCGGATTGCGGACAGCTCCTGCTATTTTTAACAGGATCCTCACTTCCATATTGCAGAAATATGAACTTAAAAATATAATATCTTACTTTGACGATATATTGGTTTTCTCAAAAGATACCGAATCCCATTTAGAACACCTTGGGGAAATATTTGCAATCCTACAAGAGGAAGGTATCCAACTTAGGAAAGATAAATGTTTGTTTTTTATGCAAAATATAAATTATTTGGGTTACGAAATTTTTGGAGATCAAATCTCTCCTTCAAGTACTAATGTTGGTATAATTAAATCTTTGCCCCCTCCTCGTGATGTTAGATGCTTAAGGTCATTTTTGGGCAGCGTTACGCATTATGCAAAATTTATAGATAATTTTAATAAGTTGAGAGCGCCTTTAAATGATATATTGAAAAAAGATGTAAAATTTACGTGGAGTGAAGAGTGTCAGAGGGGTTTTGAAGCCCTTAAAGAAGCATTAGTTTCGAAACCAATACTCCAAATTTATAATCCATTATTAGCTACACATATCTTTTGCGACGCTAGTATTGCAGGTTTAGGAGGCGTACTTAAACAGGAGTATCCTGATGGCACCTTAAGACCCATAGCGTTTTATAGTAGGGCTTTAAGGAGGGCAGAATCCAAGTATACAATAACAGAACTTGAATTATTGGCGATAATAGAAACATGTAAAAGATATCATCCCTATATTTCAGGTCAACATGTGATAGTTCATACCGACCATAAGGCATTAATTTGGTTAAATAATTTCAAACATTCTAACGGCAGATTATTCCGATGGGCGCTAAGATTATCAGAATATGATTTGGAATTTAAATATAATAAGGGATGTGAGAATCATGAAGCCGACATGTTGTCTCGACTGCCATATACCTGCTTCTTAATTGTTCAAAATATAGAACAAGAACAAAAATCATTACTTAAGCCTTCATCTAAACTATATTTCATTAAAAACGGTATTACTTATATTAGCCTAAAAAATAGAGATAGGATTATAGTACCACCCTCCTTACAACAACAATTGATAAGTAGGGCTCACGAAAGTTTAGGACACCCCGGCATAAGTTCAATGGTAGAGTTATCTCAACACAATATTATTTCAAAGGAATGATAGGACAAATAAAAAATTATATTCTGAATTGTAAAATATGTCAGTCTGTAAAGAAGCCAACTACACCTTCGTATGGACTCATGGGTAATTTACCACTAGCTGAGAAACCATTTGATGTAGTTGCCCTTGACAGTATTTTAGGATTAGGGGATTATAACAGTACAAAGAATTGTCTTCATGTGATAGCTGATCATCACTCAAGATACATCTGGGCTTATCCTTCTAAGAGTACGTCTATAGCAACGTACATCAATATAAAAAATCAGCTATTAAATGTAGGTAAACCAAAAATTATCGTTACTGATAGGCACCCCTCATTTGTGTCCAAAAGGTTTAACAAATTTATACAAGAAAAGGGCATAAAACACGTGATGACATCCCCTTCGCACCCACAGTGTAATGGGCTTGTAGAGAGGGCGAATGCGACAATTATCTCGAAACTTAGACTTCACTATCAACAAAATCCCAGAATACCATGGCCCAAATTATTACAAAAGGCCTTAGAGGAATATCGGAGTATTCCTCATTCCATAACTAAAATGCCTTCCGTTTATTTGCTTTTTGGCATAACGCCATCATATATCAATAAATTAACAAGGGCATATCCACCCATAGAAGAGGCTAGGAAAATTGCAAATGAAAATACCGAAAAATTACATCTTAAATTGGTAAAAAGATATAATGAATCCCATAAAACGCCTAATCTAAAAATAGGGGATAAGATCCTTTATAAGATCCCTTACCAATCAGGTCAAGGAAAGCTCATGCCAGCCTTTTATCCAGAACCATACACCATAATTTCCATACCCTCACCACAAACCATAGAAATAGATAAGCCTTGCCAACCCGAAAATAAGCATGCAACAATAGTTAATATTTCTAAAGTAAAGCTCTGGGATCCGGTAAATGAATATAATACTGAACCACCATTCCCATTTCAGAAAGAAGAGGATTTGGAAGGATGCTTGGGTATCGAACCTAACAAGCAAGCTTCCACCGATAGTCCTCAGGTTTTATTCTCTTCCATTGAAGAAAAAAATCCAGATCACCCCACAGAGCCCCTGGAGAAACTACTGCCGGTTTCGGGAAAATAACAAAAAAGTTGCCCTGGAATGGGATTCTACATGGAGAGTGTCTCCATAGACATGTAATGTCCATATCATTTGTTTTTCTCTTGCCTATTGTTAGTTAGGTTTTGTATGGCCACCTTTTCCTGTGATTTTCCCCAACTAACAGGCTTTGGTCGCCTTTTACCTCTAACAATATGGTTACTTGTGTAATATATATTTTTTGCAATGTATCTTATCCTTTACCTTCCATCCCCTCCCAACCTCCGTTGAGAAAAAAATTAATACATTTTTTTTTGTGGGGGGTAGTGATACATTTTGAATGATAGAATGTAAATTTTATTTTGTTTTTTACTGAAGATTTAACTAAATGGTGTATGTAAATTTTTGTTTTGTTTAAAAAGATTTGAAAAAAATAAAGAGATGATTATTGAGGTGGAGACAGCCACAAACGACTGCTAATTCTTTTTCACACATAGAATTACATCATATATATATATATACTTATATTTAACAAAAATAAAACTATGCGCTACAATATATATATATATATACTGCTGGCCGCCCAAATTTAAACACCAAGAAAGACAAGAGATGTCACAACAAAATTTATTTTTTTAGATAACATGATGACCAGGTATCAAATGATTAAATTTATCGAATTCTGCGAAGTTTGGTTCCTGCCAGAATCAGTAGTGAGATTAGCCACCATTGTTGGAGATCACCGCTGCCACACGCTTCGGCATTGATTCGAAGAAAAAGGTGTTCTTGGGGTACAGCAGATCAAGCAGCTCCCACACATTGCCAAAGTTGATCTGGTGTGGCAGGTGGCGATGTAATCTGGGTCAATCGTTGAGCAACCATGGACCACATATTTTCTATCGGCCAAAGATCCGGAGAGCGAGCCGGTCAGGTAAGAAATCAGTTTGGCGATTGAGGAAGAACCTTTGGACATTGCGTGTAACGTGTGGTCACGCATTATCCTGTTGAAATATGGCTGTGGGAAAGCACTGAAGGTGAGAAAGGACTATTGGCCCCAACACTTCGGAGATGTAGCGTTGACTGTTTAAAGTACTGGCAATGGGTATTAGAAGAATGCGAGAGTGATATCCAATTCCGCCTATACCAAAATACCCGGTGCAGGACCAGTGTGGCGGTGCGTAGCGCAGCTGTTCAGCATCCTCTCTCCACGGTGTCTCCAGATTCGAATCCGAACATCGTTGTGTTGCAGACAAGAGCGTGACTTGTTAGTAAAGACAATCTCATTCCATTCTGCCGTCCACATTCTTATTTCATTGCATCATTGGCGGCGAAGAGTTCTGTGGCTCTGCGTCAAGGGTAGAGGAAGCAATGGACGTCTTGCGGACAGACCACTCTGCTGTAAACGGCGTCGAATGATACACGCAGACAGTGGATGATGCGCTACAGACTGAATGGGCTGTGCTACGGTTCGTGATGTGACTGAGCGATCTGTCACTGCCATGCGCACAATTTGCCTGTCAGCACGTGAATTGGTGCACTGAGGTGGATGCGATCGAACACGTCGGTCCGTCGTACCTTCCTGCATCCAACGACCACATATGCACATTACAGTTGTTAGGTTTCATCCAACACAACTACCGATTTCCCTGAAAGATAATCCGCAATCTCGGTAGGCCCCTATTCTTCCTCTGTCGAACTCGGAAACTTGATCAAAAGATTATCGCTGCTTTTTACGAGGCATAATTGATTGTCAATTGCCGAAATTGAAATCGTCGTAATCTCAAATTTCAAATAGTGCTTTGAAGTGGAGCCAAAGGCGCGCGTGATGTGCGTCTGCGCTTTAATTCTAATCATTTTCATATTTCATCTCCGATAATGCATGTTTTCAATTTCATGTTATTTGCATGCTTCTTTCAGGATGTTGTATTTACGGTGGCCATCATTTTATATAAATTAATTTGACGTTCTTGACAAATTATTTATTTTTTATTTCTCTCTAAAATAAATACAAAATAATTGTACGAAATAAGAAGACAGAACAAAATAATGGCATAATTGAAGAAATTTCTGGAAACCGCGAGGAATTGGATCTTAGTAAACTATCTTTTCTAGATATGACTCATGGATCTTTCTTTGAAAGTAATTTCAACTTCACGGCTAATTTTATAAAATAAAATCTTGATATAAATATACTAATATATATACAGTTTAATTTTAAAATAAAAAACAATATAGCTATTAATATTGAAGCGATGCAGAAAATTAGAAGAGAAGAAGTGGGAAAGCCAAGGGAGGAAAGGCACGCCCGCGCGAGCACGCGCGCGCGAGAATAGAACGGTAAACAGTTGGAACGGCTTCGGTTGAAAGATGGCGTCGGAACATGGACTCGCTATCGTGGTGTGACGCATTCCATTTCAGGAAGTGGGCTCCGGGACTGTGTGGATTAACAAGTGGAGGACGAGGAGAAACCTACCTGGGGCGGCATTGAAGGCAAGTCAATCTTCTGCTGTATAGTTACTTATCTACTCTTTAAGCTCGTATAATAAATATACCGCACTAAGCTGTATCCTAAACGAACTCACATTGTCTTCTCAGTAAACCTTGAACGCAAACATCGACGGCTGAGAAGCGTCGTAACAAATGGTGTCAGAAGTGGGATACAGCTTAGTTAATTTTAATTGAAGATTTTATTTTGCGCCAATTTAAAAAGAAAAATGGAAAAACTAACCGACACCGAAATCGAAAAATTCACAAAATTGCTCAGTCAGATAAGCCAGAAATTAGATGTGCTCGGAGAAAACTGGGATTCTCGATTGAGCCGACTCGAGCATATTCGGAATGTCAAACGTTCTGCCACACTCAATGTACTATCGCCAGAAAATCCTGATGGCTTTTCAAAGGCAATCACAGCGACCAATAGCCCACGTATTCAATGTCTGAGGGGACAAGAGACGAGTCCAGGTGATGAAGATCCCGGCAAGACCATCACAACAGGGACCATCACGTCGGGAGACGTCGTAAGTGAACTGTCAGAATCTACGCTGGAAGATTC
Source organism: Cordylochernes scorpioides (assembly GCA_030710605.1). Taxonomy (NCBI): domain Eukaryota; kingdom Metazoa; phylum Arthropoda; class Arachnida; order Pseudoscorpiones; family Chernetidae; genus Cordylochernes; species Cordylochernes scorpioides. The sequence continues at coordinate 66,098,481 of CP092867.1, read as the reverse complement.
TCCCGTGATCCAGAAGTCCGAAGAGTGTCGACAGCAGGAAATGATCAAGACTGGTTGTGTAGCGGAGGAGGACGAGCTGATCGCCTCAGACAACGGCTGTGGCAAGAGTGATTCGAAACAAATCAGGCGGACGGAGGGAGAGTGCCCTCCAGGTGATATACAGTGTGGAAATTCAACCCCTGGGATTCTTTCTGAAATACTCCATGAAAAGAACAACGATCTTGGCGAGCTGCAATGTGACGGCGTGGCTGACTTCTGCGACAGTGACAGGTTGTCAGGGACTACAGCGGCGATCCAACTGGACGGGACGGAGCTGAGCGCTCCGTGGAAGTGCGACAAGACTAGATGGTCGAAGCACCCCGAAGTTGGAGCCGGCGACCCGACTGAACGGGATAGAGCATTGGACGCTCTGTGGAAGTCCGACGACAATGTCTGTGACGCGGAAGACGCGCGCAGTGTGTCAGCGCCGTCGTCTGCAGTGCAAGCTGAAGAGATGTGCCAAGAACGTGTACCATTCATATTCGTTCCTTCGCCCGAAAAGGTGCAGATCAAGCAGCCACCGCCTGGGAGGAGTTCTACCGACCTTGAGACTGCCACGGGATCCGACACCTCCAGAAGGTTTAAGAAATTCACAGCCCTGTGCGTGGTCGGCACTAGGGAGCCCAGGTTTGAAGGGTTAGGAAAAAGAGAGCCTCTAGAGCAAGCGAATGGGAAACCTAGAGAAGAAAAGGGAGGCCACGAAATGAGAAGCGTGGATCAGGTGGACGAATCCACTGTAAAGATCGGCGATCTACAGCCCCGTCGTGGAAAGAAAGCGCGAGTTGAGATGTGGTTCTGCAAACAAGGGTTGGTGTTAACCCTGCCGTTACGCTTCCGGGAGGCTGACGACCCTTATGTGGCCAGAGACGTCAGGGAGATCAAAGGGCCGCCGATCAGTGCCTCTGGTGAAATCAGCCTTTTCGGGACGAAAAGGATTGAGAAGGGGGCAGTGAAGCGATGCAGAAAATTAGAAGAGAAGAAGTGGGAAAGCCAAGGGAGGAAAGGCACGCCCGCGCGAGCACGCGCGCGCGAGAATAGAACGGTAAACAGTTGGAACGGCTTCGGTTGAAAGATGGCGTCGGAACATGGACTCGCTATCGTGGTGTGACGCATTCCATTTCAGGAAGTGGGCTCCGGGACTGTGTGGATTAACAAGTGGAGGACGAGGAGAAACCTACCTGGGGCGGCTTTAGAAGGCAAGTGTTTATCTCCCCTGTATAGTTATTAATATCCCTTTTTAAGTTCTTATAATAAATATACCGCACTAAGCTGTATCCTAAACGAACTCACATTGTCTTCTCAGTAAACCTTGAACGCAAACATCGACGGCTGAGAAGCGTCGTAACAATATGATATATATACCGCCCGTTTTCCTTAGCTTCGTCACAGTGATTATATTCCAAACCTTGATTGTTTCAAATGGTTGCATATTAAAAGATTAAATTATAAAATTAATGATCATTATTTTTGAAATAGAAACAATAACATGCTGAAAGATGAAAATGTGGTAGAATGCGCAGTCGAAAATGAACAACTAATAACCCAACGATCGAATCCCGCATTGAGCACTTTTAATAAATTGCTTTGCAAACTTATAACTGCGAATCTGATATGTTTATTGATGTACAAACGTGTTATGCATGTGCAGTAAAAATTCGCGGCACATTAATCAAGATACTCACCGCCTATACGATATGTACTTAAAATAAATATAAAATTTGTTTGAAAAAAACTAAATTTAATATTCAAAATAAATTCTGTCATTTAAAACAATTTACTATCAACAATTTGTTCCTTAATATTGGATCCGCATGAAAAAAAAAAAACATTCTGTATAAACATTGTAGAGTAAAACAGAGAAACCATTTTCTAATCATCAAATGAATCAAATATTTCGTCCCCTTCAAAGGAATTATCAATGGTTCAAACATAGCATATTCAGAAAAAATACAAAAACGGCTAAAAAGGACTGTAAAACAGAACTGTAAAAAAGAGAGGTAGTTATTTGCTTTTCCTTTGTGAAATTACGCGGTTAGGAACCTGACAATATCCTGGTCTAGACATGGTCCGTTTTTAAATGCTCTCCTAAAACTCCTAGATTTCACATAGGAATTTATGGAGATAAATATCGATTTTCCTCTTCTTCAATCATCTTATGTGGAATCTCTGTTGGGTTACGCTGAAATAATATAACATGTGCACAAACTTCGAACAGCTGTATTAGTCTTGTTTTATGCGTTTAATCTTTAATAGGTTGTTAAATGAAGGCTTTTAATTAATATCTAGGCACTATTCTGAGGATTGCCGAAGTCGCATTTGAAGTTCACATCCGATATAGTAATATAGAATCTGATAATATATTTATATAAAATGAAAGAATTTAAAAGCACGAATGTTTCTTTTATACATAATACAAACTTCTACTGCCCTTAATGCGATGAAAAAATATGTATTGGGAGAGATTGGCTCATCAGAGGTGAACCCTCCCAGCGGTTTCGCCAATTTAATCCACCAGACCGCTTCTCAGAGCTCTATACTGTATTGGACGATTCTGCTTATATACGCAGCACTGAAGGGTGGAATCTCAGAAATGGTTTTCAAGAAAACTATGGACATAAGATTATAGGACAGTAGAATTACATTCAAATAATTGCTTCGAGCAATGCTCTTCCGCAAACAATAAATACAAGGTCAGTTAGACATAAATTAACTCAAAGCAATAACGCGCCATCTATACATAAAAAATGAAAGAATTTAAAATCACAAATGTTACTTCTATACATAACTAGAAGAATGACCCGGCTCAATAATAAGTAGTAGAAGTGCCATAGAATAGCAATACAGAAGAAACACATAAACTACAGGAAAAAAAGTGTGTAATGGCAAAAATGGTATTATATTAGTGTTTAGGTATTTGATTTAATTATTTTTGCAATCCATTTAGTTGTTTCAAAATTAATATAGTTTAAATCGACGGCAGCTTTTCCACCAAACCCCCATTAACCTTTGAAATTGCCTGAGTTGAGTGTCTGACTGTAAAGAATCCTGACTGCGATGCCCATATTCTCAGTAAGAATAATAAAAAAAGGTTTATAAAATAATTAATCCAAAATACTGGCATGTAAATATTTATCTGTAAAAAAATAAAAGAGGATATGGAAATATCATGCAAACATATGTGTTCGCTAATGATTGCGACTGCATTTAAACGATTTTTAAAAATATATTTGAACAAATAAAGGCCAGAACAAAAATTAATAAAAAATATGAAATCCATTATTTACATACATTCACAAAAGCAAACGATGACAGATTTGATGACTCTGATACTTGTATATCCTTATATCTATAAAAATGAAATCCAAAATCGATGTTTGTTATCGCGTTGCGAAAAATCTACAGAATCAATCATTATTATATTTCGCATGTAGGTAGCTGAGGATTTCGTTTAACATATAGGCTATTCAAAAAACTAAAAGAGTTAATGTGCTTTTTTTTTAATAAAAAACCAAAAAGCGTTAGTTCCAGCCTTTTACCGCTTGAGCGCAGCACTGGTCGCGACGATAAATGAATTTGATTGGTTAATAATTAACACGTGGTTTGTTTACACGATGAATGTTAGTTTGTTCACACTATGAATGTTTTTAAAAGGTAAGATTATCCAATCGCCGTGAAACTTTAGGAAGTTATATATTTACTATACTAATGGGAAGATTTCTGGTTTGAATTCGATTTGAAATAAATATTCTTTGCAATTTTATTTACAAATTTTCTACTTTCACTCGCAAGCAGCGCCTCTCGCGGCTTCTGGTGAAATTACATTTATAAATTGTAAAAATGCTGAAATGTGTTCCAAGTATAATACATTTAATTAGAAATATAGTAATATAATATTCCAAAGACGTTGAAAAAAAACTTGGCATTTCAATATTAATATATTTAAAGAAAATTTTGTAAAGTTTTTGTGTTAAATGTTAAAATGTTGTAATGTTAAAATATATTTTTACATTGTTTATTTAATTTGCTGTTGTTTTGAAATAATGAAGATGCAAATTTAATTGTTGTTGTTTTTATCGTTTGTTTATATAAAAATACATTGTTTATGATGATGATAACAAAATTGAAAAAAAAAAATAAAGAAAAAAAAAAGAAAAATAAAAAGAAAAAAAGAAATAATATTTTATAAAATCCACAATCGTGACAATATCTTATTTAAAATTTAATAATTGTTTTTAAAAATATATATGTTTCAAAAATATATTCAAACACATATAACAATATTTATATACGTTTATAAATCTATATAGAGGTGCATTGGATGTTTTCTAGAATCGTTTTAACAAATGTTCGTTAGGCAAATTTTTCCTCGGGTAAAAACTGGGCGAAGCCGGGTACATTTGCTGAATACAATATATTTTTTCATCGCAGTAAGGACAGTAGAAGTTCGTTTTATGTATAAAATAAACATTCGCGCTTTTAATTCCTTTTGTTTTATATGTATAGATGGCGCGTTATTGCATTGTGTTAATTTATTCCTAATGACCTTGTCTTTATGGTATGCTGAAGAGCATTGCTCGAAGCAAATATTTGAATATAATTCTACTGTCCTATAAGCTTATGTCCATAGTTTGCTTCAAAACCATTTCTAAGATTCCATCCTTCAGTGTAGCATATAAAAGCAGAATGATCCAATACAATATTAGAGCTCTGAGAAGCGGTCTGGTGGATTAAATTGGCGAAACCGCTGGGAAGGTTTACCACTGATGAGCCAAGCCCTCCCAATATATTTTTTCATCGCAGTAAGGACAGTAGAAGTTCGTTTTATCTATAAAAGAAACATTCGCGCTTTTAATTCCTTTTGTTTTATATGTATAGATGGCGCGTTATTGCATTGTGTTAATTTATTCCTAATGACCTTGTCTTTATGGTTTGCTGAAGAGCATTGCTCGAAGCAAATATTTGAAATTAATTCTACTATCCTATAAGCTTATGTCCATAGTTTGCTTCAAAACCATTTCTAAGATTCCATCCTTCAGTGTAGCATATAAAAGCAGAATGATCCAATACAATATTAGAGCTCTGAGAAGCGGTCTGGTGGATTAAATTGGAGAAACCGCTGGGAGGGTTCACCACTGATGAGCCAAGCCCTCCCAATATATTTTTTTATCGCAGTAAGGACAGTAGAAGTTCGTTTTATGTATAAAAGAAACATTCGTGATTTTAATTCCTTTTGTTTTATATGTATAGATGGCGCGTTATTGCATTGTGTTAATTTAAACCTTCCCAGTACTATACTAAATAACTTCCCAAAGTTCCATGGCGTTCCAATGAGTGGTTTGGTCAGGCATAAAGGACAAACAGACACACATACATTCATTTATATATATAGATATATATATATACTGTGATGTGGTGACCTTCGTGGTGGAAGGCGACACAGCTGGGCCAAAGGTGAAATAAACCTACCGAGATATCACTTAGAGGCCTCTGACGTCAAGAAGGAATGGGACGAGGAGATTTCTGGCAGGAAAGAGTTTACCTTTTATCGGAGCGTCTGGCGCACTGGTACTCAAACAAAGACTAACTAAGGACTGGCTAACTGAGGATCGGGGCCTCCTTTTATAGCTGAGCTGGGTCCATGCAGGTCACTGCTCTTTTCTGACGTAAACAGGGGGGGAAAGTTCTATTATCCAGGAGGGCCACGACCTCGTAAAAGTTGGACTGGGTTTGCTAGGCCTGCTTTCCTATTAAAACCTAAGTTTTAACCTCAATTTGCTCCTGTTAGTCTCCATTCCTTCTATCTGCACAGTTACTATACTTTATTAGATTCTTACGCGGTACAGATTGATGTTAGTTGAGGCTTTCTATTTGCAGTAAATAGGAAGTTATATACAGTCACGTGGTGGAACCTGTGGTAGTAGATATCTGGACTATTTACAATAATTCCATGGTCTTAAATCATCACATACGGCTATTCACGTCCTCAATATGTAACTAATCTCGCTGAAATTTTAACACGACAGAGAGTTAAATCTGAAAGAGTTTTTTGTCGCGCTTTAACCAAGAAAAATTATAATTAACCAGGTACTGAGCAACAATATTTTTTTAGTCAGAAATGATGATGACAATATTGCTGTATCATGCTTGATTGACATGAACAAAATTCTTTAGGGGAATATTCACTTAAACAGACCACGGGCGAAGCCAGATAATAATTTTCAGTAGGCGCAGAACAAAATTCTACCAGCGAAAAATTCACTCGAGCAGAAGATACACGAAGCCAGGTCATCTCTATATATAAAATATCGTTTCTCGGCCTTTTGTCTAAGATCATGTAGTATATCTCTAGATATTTTTATTTATATATATATATTTTTAAAATCTATTCAGTAGAGAGAGTGGATATGTTTTCTCGAAAAATATATTTATTTATTATATAAATATATAACGTAACGAATATTATTATCATTATTATCATAATATTCTGTTTGTTTCGGAATATAATTATCAATAATATTCGTTAGGCATACTTCCACTCGGATAAAACCCGGGCGAAGCCGGGCACACATCTGCTAGTAGAATAATATAAATGAGTTTTAAAAATTGTAAAAAAAAATGCATCGCCCGGGAATTGAACCCGGGTCGCCCGCGTGGCAGGCGAGCATTCTACTACTGAACCACCGATGCTTATAAGAAATGGCCATATTTGGGTATTTATTCCGTTCACAAAGGTAAACGATGACAGAATCGATCGATGATGACTCTGACACTTGTATATTTTAATACATTTTCTTCGCAGTAAGGGTATTAGAAGTTTGTACTATGTATAAAAGAAACATTCGTGCTTTTAAATTCTTTCATTTTATATGTATAGATGGCGCCTTTGAAAGGTATTAAGGAAACATCAGCTCCACTAAGAATCGCATGCCAGTATTTTTGTAACTTACAAATAAACGGCTATTGCGACGTATGTTCTGTCCAGCAGCAGAGTGCGTCGCACCATTTACTGCTGGTTGGAGTTTTCCGCATTGACCCATTCACATGGCATTTTACATTTTCCAGGTAGGCATTTTTTTCCAAACCTATAATGGAAATAGCAAAATTTTCGTTTTGAATTATATCCGCCCTTAGATCGGGAACGGGAGCGTGCATTGTAGCGATAATCAGGTGAACTTCGGCCACGAGATCTACCTTGATGCTTCATTTTCATACTCTCTATTTTCTGTTCCAGAGATTCTATTTTTTTTAAATAACATTTTTGTTTCATTCTCCGGCTTAGCTGCCTCGTAGATCTCCGCCTTGGGGTTTAATTCTGCTATTCTATCAGCCATTACTGCCAATTTGTCGAGCTCTTACTCGCTAATTATTAAAATTTGCTGAATTGCCTGTGGTAGTTTTTCGAGCCATAGCGTCTTTATAAATTTAATGGATAAGTCCTCTGTTGCTAATAATCTCAATTTCTGCAACAGCTGGCTAGGCTTTAGATCACCTAGTTTAATTCCCGATAGCAGTTTTCGAATTCTTTTTGATTCGCAATCTTTAAATATTCTAAGAAGTCTATCGTTTGCCTCTGAATATTTATTTATTTCTTTATAGGTAATTATATCCCGGAGGCTTTCTATTTGCAGTAAATAAGAAGTTATATACAGTCACGTGATGGAGCATGTGGTAGTAGATATCTGGACTATTTACAGTAATTCCATGGTCTTAAATCATCACAGATGGCCCCGGATGTGAGAAGGTTCATATGGAGGGATTTAAGAGAGCGGAATAGAAAGACTGTTATTAAGGAAGTAATTTTTTTAAAAATTATTAAAATGAATTGGTATATAACATGGGGTTGATTTCTGTATATCCATAAGAGATAATAAAGTATAAACAACTAATACTAAACATACAAGTAACATTAAAAATAGGAATAACGATTTAATAGAGAACATATAATGATTATAGGTAAAAACATAAATGATTGGATGGGTAAATCTTGATCTCTTCGTGATGGGCGTTAGAAAGGGTTAAGGGGTTAGTTATTACTAGGTTGAGGCAATGTCACTTTGACTCAAGTCCCAAACCATTTAATGTGCACGGCACTGAGAACCTAGGCCATGTTTCACATGTAAATTTAAGGACCTAATAAAGTTACAGTACCACAATCGAATAGTAAGATAAGGGTGATTGTTATGGGTGTTATTAATTATTCGTTAAGACGTACGCATGCAGGATAAATGAGGGCGAAGATCAGTGACCAGAAATAAAAGTTTTAATTGGAGTCGTCAGGGGCTTAGCGAGAAAAAGGGTAAAATAAAAAAGATGTGCCAGCGTGTGGCATGAGAGTGCCCTGAAATATATGAAAAAATACAATTTGCACGTGTCCAAGCCAGAAGTTGGGATAGGTAAATCTGGGGGGTGGTGTGTCAATATTGGTAATTACGAAATCAAAATAGGTCAAGTTTAGCCTGCGAAGGAGTTAAATGTTCCTGCGTAAAAGGAATGTTAGTATTTATTAAGAAGTAACCTTTGAAGTGGTTGATTAAGAGGTTATTGAAGATTGACCTGTTTTCAGATCAAGATTTTTAGTTTGATTATAAAATAATATATCATTGAGATATGAAGTTGCGAAATTAAGGCTTTGCATATAGCGTTAAAGGATTTGAAAAATCGAAAATAGAATTGCGAAGTTAAATGCAAAGTAATCTTTTAAAAAAAAGTAAATTTAGTCATGACATAATACAAAGATTAACACACTATAACAGTATATAAGAAGTAATAGAAAGTCGAAATATTAAATGAAAATTAAAAATGAGCAGTAATATACTCGATAGCATTGAACATAGTAGCGGAATATGAAACAATGTAGAAAACATCTAATTTATAAAGTGAGAGAAAATATAAAATGACAAATGCAAATTAGTGATATAAACATGAAATATAAACTTGAGATTATTAGATATGAGAAATAAAATATAAAGTTGATTATAAAATGGAGTCATAAAGCAAAATTAAATAAGCTTTGGTAAAGAAAAAATAAAATAAAATGAAACTAATTTAAACTGAATGGTTGACGTAAATAAAAAAAAGCAATTATAAGAGCTATATAATGATCATATACAAGATATTAAAATTAAATTTAAAAAAAATGTTCATCGAGAAAGAAGAGCAAGTAAGATTATACATATATATTATATATCGGGAAAGAATGGGAAGTAGTAGGCCAAATGTATGTTCCTGTTTTTTAGGATGGGTAGAGAGAGCTTTAAATTGTCCTCGATTGATATCTTTGGTCTTGTTGGCCTAAGTTGTTCTAACTTATCGAATTTGTTTTATGTTTGACGCGACTCGTGGATCACATTGTTTCTAACTGTGAAACTCACTGAGTCCTAATCTTGTCGATTTTTTGTTCCCTGCGCCACGTTTAGGTGAAAACGTGATTCTTCCTAAAGCGGCATTTATATTGTGTGTGCAGGAAACACGGCGATCTATTCTTACCGATCAAGGGTTGTTGTTGTTTTTTTTTTTTTAACATGTGTGGGTGTGTGTGATTTTTGTAGGTAAAGTGTTGTCCTTGGATCTAAGTGTCGATTTTAAGTGTACAAGTTAATCGAGGGCGAGAGAATCTAGACCTGGTGACTTGGTTTTGGGTCATTACTAAAAAAAATAGATATTTCAATTCATTGGGGTTTAGGACGGTATATGGTAAAAGGCACGCACTAACATTTAATTCAATAGCTGACGAAAGTTCATTAGAGAACACGGGGTGGCGACGGGCCGTAACAAGATGTCGGCTGTTTGTTTGTCCATCTTCCCTCGAATTTATTATTAGCGAGTTCCGGGGGGTCACGACGGATGTGTAATTAGGTCAGGGGCCCTTTGCGGGGTTGCTTGCTTTCTTCCAACTTTTCGGAAGATCTCTGCATTAAGGTGCAGAAAAGGAGCTGAGCAAGTCGGGTGTATAAGACAGGATTTCTGAGCGTCATGTATTGTGGGACATAAATGGTTGAATTCTACTAAGTGTACATCAGGTGTTACGCGAGGTGTTTGAATTAGAGGCTGGGGCGCGAGGAATAATATATTTTCTGTATAGTATTTAAGTTTGTTCACATGAACTGTATCATCTTCTTTATTTAGGGGTCGATTGGGTCTGTTAATTCGGACTACGTTCGGAGATTTTATTTATACAATTGTAAACGGACCTGTGAAGTATGGTGCCAGTTTTCCCGTATCGGGGGTGTTCATAATTTTTTACGAGGACTAGGTCACTAATCTCGAAATGCGAGGCTTGATGACCTTTATCATATATTTGTTTGTCCCTTTCATGCTTAAGCTGTGTTCTGCTGGAGGCAAGTTGCCTAGCCTTCTGTACGTCGGGGAACGGGTTGTAATGATTTTTTAGTTCTGGTGGGATGTTATTAAACATCAAAAAGATCGGTGGGTAACCTGTGACGGTGTGCGGGGATTGGTTATAGATTTGGACAACTTGTTTAATCAGTTTGGTCCACGATGTCTTCGGGTTTTCGAGATAAAGTAACCTTAGTTATCCAGTGATGGTGGCGTTCAATCGTTCTATCAATCCGTTAGCTTGCGGATTGTTACTGGTGGTAAGTAGTGGTTGTATACCGCGAGATAGCAGAAATTTGCGGAATTTTTCGGAGGTGAATGCGGGCGCTCTATCCGAAAGTAGACGCTTTGGAGACCCTTGTAGTACTTTTTTTAGGGTTTGGATGTATATTAAGGTACTAGTAGATTTCGATGGGAATGCCCAAGCGTATCTGGTCAAGTGATCCACTATAACATAAGATACGTCTTGGAGTCTCCGTATTTCGAAAATCCGGATACCGTATCTATTGATATTAAATCGAATGGTTGTTGTGGTGGGGGAATTTGTCCTAAGGTGCCATAAGGCTTACCTTTGGGTCTTTTGATGATTTGGCAGGTATGACAGGAGTTTACAAATTTTTGTATGGATTTGGCCATACCTTTCCAGTAATACTGAGTAGAGATTAGGCGAGCCATTTGTGAGATACCGGGATGGTTGTATTCACTGTGAACCTGGTTCATAAGCAAGTGTTGAAGAGCTTCGGGTATTATTATTCGATTTACACCTTTACACCGTATAGTGTGTAGACCGTTGACGTCTACAGCGACACTGGTATCTGTGATATTCGGTTGGTGCTTATTAATAGTACGAGCACTGAGAAATCCACAAAATGGATTGCGAGAAAGTAAGTCGGCCTCGTGTTGCTGTGTACCCTTGAGGTACTGTATTTCAAGTTTCAAAAAGTCGTCCTGGTGGGTTTTTAATAGTTTTTAGCCATTGTAGGGCTTGGTGGTCGGAGTAGACAGTGAATTTGGCACCAAATAGTTAGATGCGGAATTTTTCGATGCTTTCTACAATCGCTAAGCATTCTAATTCTGAAATGGTATAGTTGCGTTCGTGAGGGCGCAGTGCTCTACTGTAATACTGTGTGGGGTGAATTTTTCCGTCCGGATGTACTTGTTTGAGAATGCCTGCGATTCCCTGGGTGGAGGCGTCACAGTACAAGCGGCAGGGTAAGCCATCTTGATACAGATGCAATACGGGCTTACGTGTTAAGCTCTTCTTGAGAGCCGTGAATGCCTTTTGACATTTTCCGTCCCATTGAAATTTAGTGTCTTCTTTAAGTAAATTGTTGAGTGGTGCTCTGAGACGGGCATAATCTGATATAAACTTGTTATATACACGATGACGGCTCTTAAAAAGGACTGTAACGTTTTTTGGTTGAAGGGAGGTTGGATAGCGTTAATAATATCGAGGTTACGAGTCTGCGGGTGTAGGTTCCGTTTTTAACAGTGTATCCTAGAAATTCTATTGATGTCTTCAAAAATTCACATTTTTTATAGTTTAGTTTAATGTTTTCCTGTTGGCAGATCTCCAGGAATTGTTCTAAGTGTTGAATATGCTCTTCTAAGGTATCCGAAAAGATAATTAAATCATCGAAATAGTGGGCTATGAAGTTTAACTTATATATTTAGAATATTTGGTTTATTGCGCGTTCAAAAATCTGTGGTGAGTTGCGCATCCCAAAAGGAAGCCTACAAAATTCGTATTGCCCGTCTAATGTCACGAAAGCTAAAAGGTGACGGGACTGGGATCTATTTCGACCTGCCAGTAGGCAGAAGATATGTCGGCTGAGGATAAATATTTGGCGCGCGAGAGTTTGTCGAGTATATTCTCTATCAGGGGAAGAGGATGGACGTCTGGTGCAATGATTTCATTAATCCTACGATAATCAACACAAAAGCGTTTTGATTTGTCACGTTTGGTGACAAGCGTAATGGGACTGGCATAGAAAAATACAGAGGTTGTAATTATACCGTGTTCAAGCATGTGTTCGATTTGTGTTTGTATTTCAAGTTGGTCATTTAGGGGTACGCGATAAGGACGTGTGTTGGTTAATTAACGACAATCCACATAAATAATTACTTAAAATTTTATTTGATAGCGATTTTGTTTTAAGATGAAAATTTGCCTTGAATTAAATACCAAACGATGTACGTTTTCGTTGTTTTTAAATATTGGGAAATATGTTATATTTTTTTGTTTTGAATATAAATATTTAATATGTATTTCTTAAATATTTATTATTTGATTTTATGAATAATTTTTATTTTTCACTTTTGATCGAATTGAAATTCTTGTTTGATTGCTTGCAAATGTTCGTTAAAGTTTATAATTTAAATACGGCTTACTAATTTATGTGGACGGCATGGAATTCTAGGCGAAGTCAGATAACAAATTATTTATTGTAAAATCAACTTCAATTACATTTATTTAATACAAATTATCAGAAGGGGTTCAATTGTTGTATATTACACGTTGAAATACTTTTTTCTGTATATATGTGTGTGGTCAAATATAATTTCTAGATTATATAATGTTAGATATATGTGTTTGATATATTATAGATAAATATTTACATTTAATATGATTCATGATTTATATTTAAAATGATGTATAATTATTTTATCATATTGATATGACAACAATTAATATGATATTAATGTTAATTCATATAATTTTAATAAAGTTAATTTATGAGCATTATATATTTATAAGATAATTTAATTTAATATTTGAATTAAATAGTTATTAAACAAATTAAAACTTATAAAGAAAATATGAAAAGTTAATATTTGGGAGCCGCTACATCACTCCCCTTCCAGTGACGGAAGTCACGTCCAATAGACTCATTGTACCTGGAAGGAGTTTTTCCGTCTTCCGCTGCGGGTCTCCTTTGGCAATTCGAACCCGGGCACCCCAGGCCTAGATGGTTGCGGTTTACTGGAAGGCCCGATGGGATCTTCTCTGCTGGCAGGTATGATGGGATCTCCACTGCTGGCAGGTTGATCTAGTGTTCCCAAGATATAAGCGGGCTTTAATCGATCTATCGATATCTTCACTTCCCTGTTCTTAATTTTTAGCGTAAAAAAATTATCAGATTTTTAAAGAACTGGATAAGGTCCTTCGTAATATGGTTCTAAAGGCTTTCTAATTATATTGATTCTCAATAAAACTTGATCAGATTTAAATAAATCTTTATGGATAAAAATATCTTTGGTTACATTGTGATTAGTTGTTATTGGTCTAACCATATGCATATACTCTATGAGGTTCGATATAAATAAACTGGAATCAACTCGACTTACAGGCTTCTAAAAAAATTATCCAGGTAATTTAATGGTTTTTCCATAAACCATCTGTGATATTGAAAAATCCGTATCCTCTCGAATAGCAGCGCGTAACGCTAGAAGTATTGTCGGCAGAGAATCGGTCCATTTGACTAATTATAAGCTTTAATAGCAGTTTTAAGTGTCCGATTAAAACCTTCAATTTTACCATCACTTTGAGGATAGTAAGGAGTAGTATGTAGCAGTTTCGTACCGCATATAGCTGCAAGATCTTTGAATACTTGAGATGTAAATTGTCTTCCCTGATCTGAAACTATAGTGAAGGGAGTTCCGAATCTTGACACCCAGTTATTATAAAAGGCTAGGGCTACACTCTCAAATGTTATGTTCTCCAAGGGTATCACTTCCATCCAGGACGTATATTTGTCAATGCAAGTGAGACGATAATACTTTCCATTTGATGGAGGTAGTGGCCCAATCAAATCAATATGAATCACACTGAATATTTCGTCGGGCTCTCGAAATGTATCAATTTGGGATTTTGTGTGCCTCGTTACCTTTGTTTTTTGACAATTAATGCAAGCCTGGGACCATTTTCGAACGTCTTTTTTTATTTATTTCCAGATAAATTCTGATTTAAGTTGATTAATTGTAGCCTTTATACCCGATTGATTTATATCGTGAAATTGATGAAAGATTTGAATTCGAAATTTTTCTAGAATAAACGGTCTTATATTTTCTGTTGACACATCACACCAAAGCATTTTGCCAGCTTGTAATAGATATTGTTTAAATTTTAGCGATGTATTTTCTTTGCGTAGATTAAGTAATTCATCACTATAATTTTTCCTCTACATTTTTATCATAATCAATACTTGTAACTGCTTCTATTCTAGACAATGTATCTGCAACAATGTTTTCTTTACCACTAATATGCCGGATGTCTGTGGAAAATTGTGAAATATATTGAAGTTATCTGTTGTTTTGGCGAAGCTTTTTCATTATTTTGTTTGAAAGCATATACTAATGGCTTATGATCAGTGAATATATAGAATTATCTTCCTTCCAACATACATTTAATTTTTTTAATACTCAAATAAATTCCAAGTAATTCCCTAACATAGGTACTGTATACTTTTTGAGCATTATTTAACGTCTTCGAAAAGAATGCTATTGGCTTCCAACAACTATTTTCACATTGCCGCAACACTGAACCAATGGCATTATTAGATGCGTCTAAACAGAGCGATAATGGAAGTGCAGGGTTTGGGTAGCATAATAATGCAGCACTTGCTAAGTATTGTTTACGTCTTTCAAACTGCAACTTGGCCTCTTATAATCAATCGATTTTTCTTTTATCATTCTTTTTTGAATCTTTCAGATAATCATGAAGAAGAGCCTGCGTAGAAGCTGCGTTCTCAAAAAAAAATTAAAAATTTACCATACCTAGGAAGGTACGCAATTCCCGTTTCGTCGTTGGCAGTTTATATTCTAGAATTGTTTGAACCTTTGATGGAAGCGGTTGAGACCCTCCATTAGTTATCCAGTGCCCTAGAAATTCCAATTGGTCAACTCCTAAGAATAATTTATCGATGTTTATGCGCAATCCATGGTTTTGTAGTTTCTCGAGAACCAATTTTAAATGGGTTTCATGTTCTTCACAAGTTTCTGAAGCCACTAATATATCGTCCAAATAGGGAAATGTAAAATCCAAGCCACGAAGTACTTCATGAATAAAACGCTGAAACGTAGCTGTTGCATTCCTAAGACCAAAGCTCATGACGTTAAACTCACAAAGCCCAAATGGAGTTATTATGGCTGTTTTAGGCTTGTCCTCCTCGGCAATGGGGATCTGGCAATAGGCTTTAAACAAATCAAGTCTAGAAAAATCATCTTTCCACTTAAAATATGTTGAAAGTCTTTCAATCTAGGTATTGGATAGCGATCATGCAAGGTTTGAGAATTTAATTTTCTGTAGTCACCACAAGGTCTTAATGTGCCGTCTTTTTTGGTGACCAGGTGAAGTGGACTAGCCCATTGTGATTTTGATGGCCTGATTATTTCATTCTCGAGCATAAATTGGAACTCTTGTTTGGCTTCATTTAATCTTTTTGGATCCAACGGTCGAATCTAGAGAACACTGGTGGTCCTTTTGTTATTATAAAGTGCTTCACATCGTGATTGGCTTTCATTATTTCTACGTTGGGCCTCGTAATATCTGGGTAATTAGCCAATAGGTTAGAGAATTTTGATGTTGTTCTATAAGAGCTAAAAGTCTCTTCAGAGATTGAGCGGATATCACCTTTTTTTTGTCAGGTTTGTTATACCGTCAATCAATTGTCTTCTATTAATATCGAGGATTAATTTGAAATTATTTAGAAAAGCGGCTCCAAGTATACCCCTGTTGGTTTTAGCTATTACAAATGGCCATTGGAATTGTCGTCGTAGACCAAGATCTAAAGATAATATTTGAGTACCGTACGTGGAGATCTCCGTTCCATTGGCTGCATATAGCTTGAAATCGTTCAGGGTGGTCCCAATTTTTCTTTGAAAGATATTGATTAAACATCAGCTCCACTATCTACTAATAATCGCATGCCAGTATTTTTGTCACTTACAAATAAACGGCTATTGCGACGTATGTTCTGTCCAGCAGCAGAGTGCGTCGCACCACTTACTGCTGGTTGGAGTTTTCCGCATTGACCCATTCACATGGCTTTTTACATTTTCCAGGTAGGCAGTTTTTTCCATACCTATAATGGAAATAGCAAAATTTCCCTTTGGATTATATCCGCCCTTAGATCGGGAACGAGAGCGTGCATTGTAGCGATAATCACGTGAACTACGGTCACGAGATCTATCTTGATGCTCCATTTTCATACTTTTTATTTTCTGTTCCAGAGATTCTATTTTTTAAAATAAAATATTTGTTTCATTTTCTGGCTTATTTGCCTCGTAGATCTCCGCCTTGGGGTTAATTCGGCTATTCTATCAGCCATTACTGCCAATTTGTCGAGCTCTTCCTCGCTTATTATTAAAATTTGCTTAATTTCCTGTGGTAGTTTTTCGAGCCATAGCGTCTTTATAAATTTAACGGATAAGTCCTCTGTTGCTAATAATCTCAATTTCTGCAACAGCTGGCTAGGCTTTAGATCACCTAGTTTAATTCCCGATAGCAGTTTTCGAATTCTTTTTGATTCGCCATCTTTAAATATTCTAAGAAGTCTATCTTTTTCCTCTGAATATTAATTTATTTCTTCAGAGGTAATTATATCCCAGAGGTTTTCGACATACTTTGGATACAATTGAGCGATTAAATAATTGAATTTCGTATTTTCGGTCTTTATATTATTTATCAACAACTGAGCCTCAACTTGATGGAACCATATTTCAGGTCTTTCAATCTAGAAAGGTGAAGTTTAACATTTACCTTATAGGTCTCAACTCTCTCAGTTTCATCACTTTTCATTTTACTTCTAAATTAACAGAAGTTGGGGAATAACACAAGAATTGTACTTACTCAATTCGTTGTGCTTGTTTTTTGTCCGGCTCACTAATTTATGTGGTGGTTAATTAACAATAATCCACTTAAACATTTTTGCAAAATTAAGTTTTGTTTTATTGTAATCATTAATGTTATACCTCGTTATTGTTATTAAATTCAAACAACAAAAAAAAGAGTGAATACAATTAAATAGAAAATATATATGATGTATTTCTACTATAGATGTGTGAAAAATTAGCAGTTGTTTGTGTCTGTCTCCACCTCAATCATCTCTCTCTTTATTTTCCAAATCTTTTATACAAAAACAAAATTTACATACATGTTAACTGCTTTAAAATTTACATATTAAAATATTTATATTGTACAATTGAATTTAGAGATTTTGGTTTTATTTGCATACATTACAGAGAAACTATGAACAAAGCTAAACTGGAAATTTACTTTCTATCATTCAAAATGTATCACTACCCCCCACAAAAAAAAAATAGTATTAATTTTTTCTCAACGGAGGTTGGGAGGAAATGGAAGGTAAAGGATAAGATACATTTTGAAAGAAAAAAAAAATCAAAAATTATATTACACAAGTAATTGTATTTACACAAGAAACCATATTGTTAGAGGTAAAAGGCGACCAAAGCCTGTTAGTTGGGGAAAATGACAGGAAAAGGTGGCCCTACAAAACCTAAATAACAATAGGCAGGAAGAAAAAAAATGATATTTTAAAATTTGAACATTACAGGTCTATGGAGACACTCTCCATGTAGAATCCCATTCCAGGGCAACTTTTAGTTATTTTCCCAATGAATCGCACCCCAGTTCTTGGAATTTATATGACCTCTTCCACCTTTGGTAAACCTCACAGGATACAACTGGTTCCGATTCAGTTTGGGTGTCTACCGAAATCAGCAGTAGTTTCTCCAGGGGCTCTGTGGGGTGATCTGGATTTTTTTTAATGGAAGAGAATAAAACCTGAGGACTATCGGTGGAAGCTTGCTTGTTAGGTTCGACACCCAAGCATCCTTCCAAATCCTCTTCTTCCTGAAATGGGAATGGTGGTTCAGTATTATCTTCAGTTACCGGATCCCAGAGCTTTACTTTAGAAATATTAAGGCAGCGATCCTGTCGACTTGCTGATGTATTTCTACTATAGATGTGTGAAATATTAGCAGTCGTTTGTGGCTGTCTCCACCTCAATCATCTCTCTCTTTATTTTCAAAATCTTTTATACAAAACAAAATTTACATACATGTTAACCGCTTTAAAATTTACATATTAAAAGATTTATATTGTACAATTGAATTTAGAGATTTTGGTTTTATTTGCATACATAAAATTGAATTTAAGGAAATGAGAGGGAGAGAGAAACTATGAACAAAGCTAAACTGGAAATTTACTTTCTATCATTCAAAATGTATCATATATATAAATTAGATAATAAAAATATTGCATATTTGCAACAAACAAATATGAAATTTAAAAAGAAAATAAAATTTACATAAAATAGAAATACAAAACAATAATTTTTACATGTCCCCTACATATGTATACGTGTCGGAAAAGACGGAGTTCAAGGCAGCCAATGGGATGCCGACGGCGAGGCTACTGGGATGCTGCGAGTGGAATCATGGCTGGCGCGAAAAAATTGTAAACAACTTCGAGTACGAACTGGGCTATTTGCTTTCATCTCCTGATTATGCTAGTATAACTACATTGAATTATATAATTTAATTAATAACCCATTTCTATTTTTTTAATTGCTGATAAATATAACTCATCCTCTTGTTTTCGTGGGATATTCTAAAAGGAGGTACAGCAACGACACCTCAACTTTGAACTTTCAACCCCGCCGACCAAGAATAAAGGTGAGTGAATCCCTTTATAGTACTTACTATCGTCGTCACAACTCAGAGTGGCGGTAAAGTCCCAATAATAAACATGATTGGCATGTGTCATTGCATCACAATATTTAATGTACTGTGTACAAACTGAGGATAATAAAATAAAACTGTACTAGAATTAGAGTTGAGATAAATAACAGAGATTAAGATATATAAGTCAAACAAAGTTTATGAACGAGGCTTAAAGATATAGGAAGTTGCCTGAAAGTCGTTAAGAGTATACAATGACCTCTCTTACATGTTTCATGTCCTTATTTCATCCGCTGAAGGCCCAGTACTTCCTCATTGGAACGATACATAAATCTCCGCAAGCCGGAAATGTACAGTCACTTCATAATCCGCGGAAGCCCTCGTCACTTCATCTTTTGATGCTCGACTATGCTGCCGTAGATCAGTAAGAACTCTACTTAATTCTCTCCAACTTTTGCTGCTTACCTTAACTCTATCTGTTCATGGAATTTTCTAAGTACCGCTGTGTCCCTCCGTTTTTTTTTTTTTTTTGTGTAGAAATTCCCAGGTTTTCCATTCTGCTCGACCAGGACTGTCTGTAGTCTATGAGAACTGAGAGAGAAAATAGTGGTAACCCAGGCTCCTGGAGCGTAAATCGCCAACTACCCGGGCTGTACAGCAGTCTAGAGGAGAGGTCTAGTCATGGGGGAGGGGCAGATTCTGAGGTGAACCAGGTAACCAGGTAGTTCCAGGCCGGCAGGGAGTCAGGAAGTAGGGGCAGGGCTGTCGGGATGAAGTCTTGTACAACAAGCAGTAGGACTGTCTGTAGCCTGTGTAGCATAAAAGCTGGACAGGAGAAGAGGAGGTGATCCACAGTCTGTGACCCTTCCCGGCAGTGAGGACAAGTTGGATCCAGATCTCTATGCCAGAGCGCTAGATCTGCCAGAACGTGGCCGTGGCCGGTAAGGATGGTAGTGGTGGCCATCCTAAGGCGGATTGGGGAGGTCGCAAATCTTTTTAGTTTTCTGTTATGGTAATCCTGGGTGTAGACTAAGGTCCAAGCTTCCATAGCAGATGAGTGGGCACGGCTGCGGGCAAAGCTTTGGGGAAGGAGGGAATAGGATTGTTCCAAGTTAGAGATTGCTGCAGTCTTTGCTGCCTGGTCAGCCAGTTCATTGCCTGCAACTCCACTGCGACCCTTTACCTAACAGAGGCTGACCTGAGGTGCTTGGTCTAGCGCTAGAATTATATCCGCAATTAGAGCCGTTTGGGCTGGACCAGGAGTACATATAGCGGCCAGTGCCGATCTGCAGTCAGTCGCTATAGTGACTCTCGGATTGGCTGGCATACTTTCCGCGAGGCGAGTTGCCCAAAGAATGGCAAGCAGTTCGGCTTGGAAAGCAGAGCAATCCGGATGTAGTCTGAGGAATATTGGTTGGTCTTGAGAGGGAAGGATAATTGCGGCACCAACTCCTGCCTCGGATTTCGAACCATCAGTATGTATAACAGGGAAAGTGACTTTGTCATATTCTAGACTGAAAGTAATTGTGCGTCGGAAGGGTGGGTAAGGGAGAGCAGCTGGACCAGGCCGAAATTCGAACCGGCCCTCCTTAGCCGCCTTGAGATAGGTCATTCGCGCTTTGATTATGATATCAAGCGGAGGGCTACCAGTTAGATAAATGGCTGAGATAGTTGGAGTGCAGGGACCACCTCGTATCGTGCGGCGCGCGAAGAGGTACTGCAGACTCCGGAGCTGACGAATGCCTTCTCTTGAGTAAGCGCGACTGCCCCAAGCAAAGACCCCATAGAGGAAGGCCGGTACTACCACAGCTTTGAAAATGCGGTTTCCAGCCACAAAATATAGACCACATTTTCCTTGGATGGCATTAGAGAGACGCGGAATTATGCAGCGGGTCCGTAGTACAATTTTCTTAAGATGGGAGACGAATTTATGAATTTGATCGAATTCGACCCCCAATATGGTGATATTCTGGCTTATGGTAATAGGTTGTACAAGAATCTTTAACCCAGAATCCGTGTTGGGACAAACTCTCCTCCACTGGAAGATGCAGGCCTGTGTCTTCCTGGGTTTGAGCTGGAGGCCATTGTCAACACACCAAGCAGTCATCCTATCCAAAAAGTCATTTATAGCCACGACAGGCAAACGACCACGGACCTGGATTAGGAGGGTGAAGTCGTCTGCAAAAGCCACTAGGGAACTTTCCCTGATTTGAAAAAGCAGGAATAGTTCGCGAGCGACCACATTCCAGAGGAAGGGACTCAACGCAGAGCCTTGGGGTGTTACCCGCTGGGAGAAGGTTGAGGCAATGGATGACCATGCGGAATACGTGGCTTCCCTGTCCTCGAGAAAACTTTGCACGAGGCAAACTAGTGAGTCTGTGCAGATTAGGCGATCAAGGCTTTGGACAATTGTCGGTCTCCAAATGGTATCGAAAGCCTTGCTGATGTCCAGTGCATTTTGGCCAGTGCATCTTCTGCCGAACGCCCATGGACAAATCCAAATTGGTTGTCAGAAAACCAGCCGTGTCGATCTGCCGGCCATTGGAGTCTGGCCAGAATACATCTTTCAAACACCTTTGCCAAGTTGTTCAAAAGTGTAATGGGTCTATACCTATCTAGCTTGTTCGGGGCTGAGCTAGAAGGTTTAGGGATAAGGATGAGGCGTCCAGATTTCAAGGGACGAGGAAAATGGCCAATTTTGAGGCACTTGTAAAATAATGTGGCCAGTAATGAATGTAGTGGGGGTCCACCAAGGACTAGGCATAGAGATTCAAGCCCATCTGGACCTGGGGTCTTCCTGCTGCCACAACGGTAGATGGCTCTGGAGATTTCCCAAGGCTGGAAGTCTGGTTAATCGGAGTAGGGTGAAGGATC
Source organism: Cordylochernes scorpioides (assembly GCA_030710605.1). NCBI lineage: Eukaryota > Metazoa > Arthropoda > Arachnida > Pseudoscorpiones > Chernetidae > Cordylochernes > Cordylochernes scorpioides. The sequence goes on along the minus strand of CP092867.1, from coordinate 66,076,530 downwards.
ATTTTTAAGTGAATGTGGTCGATTGTCTGGTGGAAGGAAATGCTCTAGGACTGTGCGGCATGTCTCCTCTGGAGTGATGGGGGAGCCATCATTATGATGGAGGAGAGTAGGACCCCTGTTGGGTTTACGGCCCTGAGCTATGAAGCGGTGTATGGCGCTCCAAGCAGTAGCTGAAACTTCGTTGCAGAGGTTTAGCCAACATTTACTCTTGGCTTTTCGTATCGCTGCTTTGAGTCGATTGTGGCATGCTCGATAGAGGCCACGGAAGAAACTCCGGATTGGACTATGTGTGCTCTGCGAGCAGCGACGGAGGGAAAGGACAAGTTTTCTCAGCCACTAAGTTCAGGAGTCTACCAGGGTTTTGAAGGTCTGGGACTGTTGGACCGTCTCCGCATGGAGGCATCACAGGCACCTTGGAGAATGAACGTGAGGAGCAACACTACATTGTCAATCTCTTCAGGAGTGGACGGGTCTTGGAGGAGGGGAGCGACGCGATGCAGCGAAGATTCCAGATAGGATGTGAGTGTGGCCCGTTTGCACGAGGATTCAACCCATGTGTCGCTAGGTTCATTTGTCACCATGTCAGCGAAAACAGAGAGAATGGGAATGTGGTTTGTGAATGCCAACTCACCCACAAGATGCTTGGTAGCATGGGCTGCTAGGGAACTTGACGCCAGTGTGACATCAATAGAGGAAGAGAGGTGACCAGTAGACCGACTTTGTTGACGCCACAACTTCCTTGGAGGCCTCGAACGTTGGGTGTATCTTCTGGATCTCCCTGATAATATCCCGTGGGTTGGCCTTGTTATCTGTGGATCTAACCACCACGTGAGATCCAAAGTTTGGGGACAGGTTCGCAAAAGGGTAACTTAACTTCCTTATTGATGGTGGCTGTTTTTTTTTTTTGCATAGAATCTGCAGCTGCCGCGGGGGCAAAAGACGGGGCTTGGGGTTTGTATACCAGAGGCGGAGGGCGTCGTAGACTCACTCCTTTAAATGCGTCTTCCAGGAGCATTTCTGTCTTTTGAGCCATCGAAATGAATATGCCTCTGATGGCCAGCTGCTTCTTCGATGAAGTATCCAGGTTGGCGTCCAGCATAACGGCTTCCAGAGTTTGGCAGGCAAAATTGAATAGATTGGCACAGCTGTTGAACGTGAAATTGTGCTTGGACGATAGTAGGAAATCGTCGTTGTCCTGCCGACTCCGTTTATTATTGGATGACTGGCCGGATTGTGCCGACTCCATCTTGGAATCCAACTAGTAGATGTTCAAATTGTAATATCTTCAAATATTGTTAGAATATAGAAAAGATATTCACCCAAATTGGTGCAATAGGCTTGAGCTGCAGTATGATAATAAAAATATAAATATTAAATAATTATATTTTGAAAAAAAAGCAAAAAAATATGGCTTGTTTACCGGAAACGTGTGTTTTCAAAAGCAATGTTGCCAGGTGTATGAGAACTGTTAAAAGTCTTCCAAGGTGCAGAGAGGAATTGAAAAACTCTCCACACCCTGACTGTCCTTTATTATGAAAATTTTAGGATTAATATTTTTTTTTATTTAATTTAAATGTGTGAGGTTTGTTTTTTTTTGTAATAAATAATTAGTTAGATTATATTTAAAAAAAAAAAGAAAAAAGTACCACCAGCAAAGCACATATATATATATATATATATATATATATTGTCGTGTTCCAATTAAAAAGAACGAGTTTTAAGAGACATGAGAAGCTTCATAGCAATAGAAACTCTGACTTTATTACTCTCTTGACCTATATATACACATCGTGCTTCTCGCGGACATGCAAATATAACAACCTTTCATAAGAAACATAATGTAAAAATATATAAACAAAACAATGCTATGCAAATATGTCGAGGTATGCGACAGACTCCCCCTCCATGACCTCTCATCACTCCTGTGATGTGACTCCTGGTGGTCTATGATGAAATTGTCCTCCGGCCACTTGGTGATGGTTATATCCTGCATGATGTCTCCTCAATGAATTCAGTATGTATTTCACAAGCAGAGTTAAATTCTCGCATTTCATTATGGGTCCAAATTAGCTGAGAAACCCTCTCGTAAAACACATTCGGATTAGGATCATCTTCTTTATCTCCGTCTTTAGAATTTACTTTATCAGGTTCCTGAAGAGGCTCCATAGTGTAAGGGATGCAATTGTCCTTTTTTGCTGCGTCATTGGAAAAGTCTACGCCATTGATATCGTGGCTATGTATCTCATTCAAATCCAAGCGTTTTAGCGCTTCTCTAGTCTGGTTACACCACATCATACTACGATCGTGCTTGAAAACATGCTGGTAAAAAACAGAAGGTTCGTCTTCATTGCCAACGAATAACATGGGATTAGTCCACTTAGGAATCATGTCATATAAATGTCCTATAGATGCTGGTTTACCTACGTGTTTAAGATATGCCAGAACAGGCTCGTCATAGGGTGGGATGCAATACACTTCCAGACAATTCACGAGTAATTCCATCTTCGGTCTAGTTGGTCTGCCTATTTTGACACACCACTTCTGAGTTCGAAGTAGCTGCAGGTAACGATAGAACCTCGTGGCCTCTAAAGTAAAGGATAAAAAATCCTCCCCAATCATGGCAATGTCACGTAGTCCTTTCTTTGTCAAATTCGCTTTCACAACTTCCTCGTATATATCTACAAGAGATCCTCTTTGTTCAACAGATTCCGGTTTATGGAATTCAAGAATTGCCAAATCTTTTAAGATTGGAATTAAACCCTCATACAGTTGTAGACATGTAGTTACTCCTGGCAGTTCAGGTAGTGCTGCACGAAGTTCCAAGCTCATATTTATCATTTCAAAATAGAGTCCACTCAGCATAAATATACTCCTTCTTGAATACTCAATTGGACATGGCCTCTTTCCATATTTACTAATCATCCTTTGTCTATAATCTATATCCTTAATACACCTGGCATTCCCAAAATCGATGACTTTAGCAATATATCCAAGAGTTGGGATTTTAATCTTTTTTGAAGCTACTTCGTAATTGATTAGTTTCTCTTCTGTTTCTTTAACTAGAACATTGTTAATATGAAGATCATCATGTAAAAGTTCAATTTCCTCTTCACCAATTGCAAAAACTATACAAATCTGGCGAAATAATACTAATAAATCTTCATATGAAAGTCTCGAATTGATAGCCATTTCGAGAGTTATTCCTCCATATTCCATTAGGAAAACAAAATAATTTTTTCGTTCTCCTTCACAATAGTAAGGCCATGGTTTTCCTTTTTCAAAGATATTCTTGAGAAGCCTAAACGTCTTTTCAGTATCTTTAACAAGCATAAAGGAATATGGATAACATAAATTGACCTGACCATTTTTTAGGGTTCTTAAAGAATTGTAGATGGCCAATTCATTTCGTAAATCATCAATGTCATATTCCTCAAATTCTTCAGCAGTAGATTGTCCCCATGAACGTCTTTTTAAATTCAATCGTCCAATTCTATAAATAGTTGAAAACTTGTCGCTTGATAAGACTTCACCATAGCAAATACATTGGACACTTTTTCCTACATATTTCATTCTTTTTCCTTCGAAAATATCAGCGAAGGTTACAAAAGCATTATGTACGGATGCTGTTAGCAATTCCTCAAGTCCTTCAGCTTCTCTTCTGAATCCACTTTCTATCTCAGAAATTTGCATCATTCCAATGTCGTAATTATCATGCATGCTTTTTTGCATCTGGCTGAATTCTTTAGCATAAATCCAAACTTTTTGGCAGCGTGTTAATTTCTTTAATATTAACAAACGACATCTTGCGTGATTGCATTTATCGAAATCACCTATTCCAAGGCCGATAATAGCATCACATATTCCTAATTTCATATTTCTTTTTTCACCGCTTGTTTGAAACGAATAGATTCCTTTCTTGAGAGTTTCCAACAGAGTATCGTAACAGGGTAGCTCTCTCAAAGCTCTTTTCAATAACTTCATGTCTTTGGTGATGGTGTTTCTGTTATTCCAGGAGGTGGAGAGGCTCAACTCCTTTGGAGGTGCTTCTTCGCCGGTACCAGGCTTTGGTTCTTTTTTGCCAGTACCAGACTCCTTAGTAGGTTCTTTTTCGTCAGTACCAGACTCCTTAGTAAGTTCTTTTTCGCCAGTACCAGATTCCTTAGTAGGTTCTATTTCGCCAGTACCAGACTCCTTAGTAGGCCCTTGTTCCCCAGTACCAGACTTTTCAAGACTTACTTCAGACTTTTCAGTATTTTTTACAGACTCAGTACTTTCCAGAGACTCAATACTTTCCAGAGACTCACTACTTTTTACAGACTCAGTACTTTCCAGAGACTCAATACTTTCCAGAGACTCAATACTTTCCAGAGACTCAATACTTTCCAGAGACTCAAGGCTTTCTTCTTCTTCCTCCTCTTCTACATCTTCTTCGCTGAAATATTCTTCTTTCCTATTTCCACAAAGAATGTCCGTCATCAAGCGTTGCTGGATCGCCAACGCCCCGATGAGGCTTTCATTTTTTTCCACTTGAGCCTTTTGACTTTCTTCAGACTTTTCAAGACTTATTTCAGACTCAATATTTTCCAGAGACTCAAGGCGTTTTAGAGGCTCAAGGCTCTCTTCTTCTTCGTTAAAAGAACAAATGAATTCCTGCTTCCAATCCTTCCAACAATATTCCTCTTCATCCTGGAATTCGTTGTCGAACCATAACAAAGCCGATCCTGTTAGATAGGATCGCATCCCAGCTATTCTAGCCTTGTCTCCAACCCATCCATTGTTTTCACAAATGTTTTCATATAGTTTGATCCAAATTTTAGGATCAGCATTTCTTCCATCATAGGTAGCCACATTTATTTTAACTGGCCTACCTACCCTGATTCCACTATTATTTCTAAGAAGTCCCTCATTAGGCGTTGCTGCCTCGCCATCGCCCTGATGCGGCTTTCCATGGTCGATATTGATAATCCTGCCGGCTGCGCCATCTTGTTGTGTTCCAATTAAAAAGAACGAGTTTTAAAAGACATGAGAAGCTTCATAGCAATAGAAACTCTGACTTTATTACTCTCTTGACCTATATATACACATCGTGCTTCTCGCGGACATGCAAATATAACAACCTTTCATAAGAAACATAATGTAAAAATATATAAAACAAAACAATGCTATGCAAATATGTCGAGGTATGCGACATATATATGTCATAATATTACCCTTCCAGGAATAATAAAGTAAATCTACAGTCGACCAGAGAGAGACGTAGGGAGGAGGATGTAAAGGCCGGTCACTTGATATATCAGTCACATTTCAAGGGGGCCATTTTCGTAGAACCTCAGAACTATTTTTGGACAGTCGGGGGGTGGTGGCGACACAAAACGGTCGTTCAGAAGTGACATCCGCGCGCGCTCCCTCTCTCTCGCTGGTTGCCTGGGTTATTCCTCTACCAACTCGTCGTGTGATTATTTCTCTCTCCCCACATTATTATCATATTGCCACATTGAAAGTCGACAGGATAAGACCTGACCGGGAAACAAATCCCTCATATACCAGAGTATGAAGAAAACAAGAAGCAATACCACGATGATCGAACAAAACCCCAAACAAGTTCCACAAGACCCAACGACCGACTCTACTGTAGCCGCTTCCCTTCGAACTCTCACCCTCTGTCTCGACCAACTTTTAAACCGTGAGCCTGAAGAAGCAATCACCTACGACGGAGATGAACCTACCGCGCACTTCTTCTCACAACTTGAGTCTCAGCCGAACTTCCACAACTTAGAGCCAGCACGCCAAGCTCGAAAGGCTCTATCATCAACGCTATTAGAACCCCTATCAACATTAAAACCCTACAATCATTTTTAGGGGCCGTCAACGTATATCATAAATTTATCCCAGAATATGCTAGACTTCACCACCCATTAAATCAATTACTAAAAAAGAACGCCAAATGGCTTTGGAGCCCGAATTGTCAACAAGCCTTTGATAAATTGAAGCAACACCTCGCAACACAACCTGTGTTACATCTATTTCAAGAAGGGCTCCCATGCCAGGTCTATTGCGACGCTTCCACGCAGGGCATCGCAGGTGTACTCAAACAAGTACATCCTGACGGTAACATCTACCCTGTACAATATTACAGTCGCGCGTTGCGTTCCTATGAGCGTAATTACACTATATCTGAACTGGAGTGCTTAGCCATTGTAGAGTGCGTTGACAAATTCCGAGTGTACCTCCTAGGTACAAGGTTTGTCATCTACTCGGATCATCACGCCTTACAATGGCTAAAGACCATAAAAGACCCCACCGGACGCCTCTTTCGTTGGAGCCTTCGACTCTCAGCTTACGACTATGAGGTCAAATACCTCAAGGGCTCGCGTCAGTACGAAGCGGACCTACTCTCTCGTAACCCTTTCTGCGGATTTCTATCCACAGGTCAAATAAAAGATCATCAGGGCGAATTACGGAGGGACACAAGGTATATCCTCAATGACAAGGACTTTATGACCATCACACGACGAGGTGTCACTAAAATAATTGTTCCACCATCACTCCGTGGCACCCTACTACAACGAGCCCATCGCGATATCAATCGCCCCGGCATTTCGCAGATGACCAGACTGGTCGCAGCCCAATACTATTGGGACGGCATGAAAAATGACATCAGGACACATGTAAGAACCTGTTCAGTATGCCAATTAGTCAAACCACCAAAAGGACCTATCTACGGAGAATTGGGACAACTCCCCCCAGCGGTCCTGCCGTACGAACTAGTGTCACTAGATACTATTTCTGGATTCGCGAAATATGGAAATTCTCAGACCTTCTTACATGTCGTAGTGGACCATGCCACACGGTACGCGTGGGCATTTCCATCGCGGTCCACCAGCATTCTCACCTATACCCAAGTGATTAAAAGGGTGATGCAGTTTGGTTCTCCTAAACGTTTTTGACGGATAGAGCTCCTGCCTTCACCTCTCCGAAATTTAGTAGATTTTTGATTAGACATAACATTGGCCAACTTCTCACGACAAGCAACAACCCTCAGGCCAACGGATTAAGTGAACGACTAAACGCCACGATTACTGGCAAACTTAAACTGTTGCGCCTCCAACAACCTAAGACGGCCTGGACCAAACTACTACCTCAGGTTCTTCAGGCTTATAACCATACCCCACATTCTGTGACCGGGTTTCCACCGTCATACCTTTTGTTAGGTAGTTTCTCGCTACAACTATCCGAGCATGTACAAAACTACCCAAAAATCGACGACGCCAGAGAATTGGCCTATCAAAGGACACACTAACGACACTTACGCGACAAAGCGAGATTCGACCAAACACATAGAGCTTCCGATTTTGAAGTAGGCGATCTCGTTTTGGCAAAAACATACCACCATCCAGACACCGGTAAACTGGCACCTTTCTTCTCAGGACCTTATGAAATGCTGGAGATAATTTCCCTTCAAATCGTACGGATCAACCGCTCCAACGACCTCTAAGTCGTGAGACAGATACAATTCATGTCAACGAATTAAAACACTATACGGAAAACGAACAATTTATTTCACCGCCCGTAAATGATCGAGACCAACCCAAAACTACCTTCAATTTCCCATATAAACACTTCAATCACACTCTAATCCATACTAAAACGGCTATTAACTCACGAAAGCAACATGACTACACTTACAATCAAGATGATCAAAGATATTTGAACCGCTTATCCCCTGAAATCTTTACCAATTACTAACCTGACAACGAGACTTTACGAACCCAGTAGTATCTAAATAATTAAGGTAGAAAGGCCCAGGGCAAGTTTCCCCTCGCTCTGTCCGCCTATATTCTACCTTTGCATCTCGAAACTATTTTATCTTCGAAAATCAAATATAAGTCCATTTGACTTCCTCACCTACACACGGGACTTTTCCCCTCGGACTCGCTACACAAGTAAATACATAGATAAGGTAGAATGGCCCAGGGCAAGTTTCCCCTCGCTCTGTTCGCCAAGGTTCTAACATTGTATGTAGTTCTGTATTTACCTCAGTCCTGAGCTCACACAATTTCCAACCTCAACCTCATTTCTCTTACTCTACACCTATAGCATAGAAAGCCCATGCCAAGTTTCCCCTTGCCATGTCCGCCTGAAAAATAACTTAAAGTGTAGAGTTTCCCAGTCTTAATGACCTTCAGAATTTCATCATGTGTATGTGACTCCCCTTCTCGTTGTTCACACTCCTCCATAGCATTTCCCTTATAGTACATTAGATTTTGTTGTATATAGCCTTTTATAACCTTGATATTTTCAAAGATTTCCTTAAATGTCAAACTCTCCGGTGTTGTAAAACTGCTTGTAAATAATATTTACTTGTGTACTATGCAATATGTTATTTACATAAAACTATGTCACCATTACCTTAATTAATTTCAACTGTAAAATTATTTTCTCTATTCCTGGCTTTTCCAGCTTTAAGTATACTCAAACCATGTTCTGCCTTCTTCAACGGGGGCCATATGTCATAATATTACCCTTCCAGGAATAATAAAGTAAATCTACAGTCGAACAGAGAGAGAGGTAGGGAGGAGGATGTAAAGGCCGGTCACTTGATATATCAGTCACATTCCAAGGGGGCCATTTTCGTAGAAACTCAGAACTATTTTTGGACAGTCAAGGGGGTGGTGGCGACACAAAACGGTCGTTCCGCAGTGACATCCGCGCGCGCTCCCTCTCTCTCGCTGGTTGCCTGGGTTATTCCTCTACCAACTCGTCGTGTGATTATTTCTCTCTCCCCACATTATTACCATATTGCCACATATATACATATATATATATATATATATATATATATATATATTATTTTGAAGATTTGGCAATCCATGATTAAAATTATATTTAAAAAAGATGCATATATTGGATTTCTAATTATTTTATTGTTCCAATATTTCGAGGGGCAACTCGCCTCTCTTTATCGAGGATGTTTGTGTTTTTCACTAGAACATGCGCGCACGCGTACACCACTCTCGTTCTACAAGGCCAATAAAACAATTGTGGCTTTGATTTAACTATTGTATTCAGTATATATACAGCAAATAATTATATTTAATATTATAGATTATCACTAAATATCTATGAAAGATAGATTTATATACAACAGTGTAATTGTAAATAATTGTGTGTATACATATTAATTCTAATTAATAAAAATTTTGGAAAGCAAAATAAATGAGTAAATTAAAAGTATATACATAGTTATTTACAATAATTAAGATATAAATTTGTTTAATTTAGATAGAATATTTATGTTTATATAAAGGTTTAATATAATTTTTCTATGATTGTGTAAATATTCATTGAATTTATCATCATCACCTTTGTTGTTTACAAAAATGTTATATGAAAAATAAAGTAATGGTTGCCCTCATTTTTACTGATCCAATGTTTTAATAATCTAAGGTTTATGTTGTAAGAAAATTATACATTGAGAAGAACTATACATTGGTCAACTCGAGCCAATCGAACGTAAGTAAAAGTCAAGTTAAAATTTATTCTAAAAAAAGGGCAACTTATAAGTATTTTGTAACCATATGTTTCTAGTAAAATTATTTGGGAAGATAATTTAATAGCAATTATGGAGGTAGAAACTTTAATTAAAAAATTAAAAAGGATAAAAAAAACTATAAAAGGCATAGAGGAAAATATCGAATCCATTGTGTCTATGGTAGATATTAATGCAACGGAATGCAAACTAGATTATGCAAATAATGATTTGATGAAAATGAGGGATTTTTTCTTGCAGCAACTTGAGGATGATGATTTGAATGACGAAGTGGAAAATTTGTATAGATAAGTGTATTAGATTAGAGTGTGAATTAGATTTAAAGCATAATGGGCAAGAACCGTCTGAAAAAAAAAGAAGTTAATTTACATTATAAAATGCCTAAACTTGAGTTGCCAACTTCCAATGGCAGATTGGAATCATGGCTTTCATTTAAAGATCTATTTTTTTCTGCAATTGGTTCTAACTCACAAATACCTGATATTGAAAGTTACAATATTTGAAAGGCCAAATGAGAGGCGAAGCCCTAAGACTGTTCAACGCATTTCCAATTACAGCCGATAATTATGTTGAGGTTGGCAAACTTTATTAACAAGATATGATAACCCAAAGAGATTTTCACCCAAATAGATAATGCATTAAGATTATCAAAATTAGCCGATGACAACCATAATTCAATGTTTAAACTTCTAGATAGCTGCAACGAAATAATAGAACAGTGAAGGTATTGGGTTATCATATCGAAAGTTTATCTGAGGTATTTTTCGTCAAGATCATACAAGATAAGCTTGATAAAACCACAAGAAAACAATGGGAATTGCAGGATAACCAAGAGTTGTGCCTTCAATTAAAGATTTAATGGAATTTTTGAAAATTCACGCAAAAAGCTTGCAGAATTTACCAAATAAAGATTCAAATGTAGAGAAACATTCGAAGAAAAAGGAATTACAAAAGGTGAATGTTTATAATTCATATATGATAAAATGTCTTAAATGTGAAGGTGCACATGCTCTTTCAAGCTGTAATTTATTTTCTAAATTACCTGAGTCAGAGAGAGTGAATTTTGTTAGTTTGGCTAAATTGTGTTTCAGATGTTTAAAGCCAAACCATTTAGCAAAGAATTGTTATTGCAAAAACATTTGTCAAATTTGCAAGAAAAGACACCACACTTTGATTCACCAAGAAACCAAGGTTCAAGAAGTTGATGAAGGGAAATTTGAGTGTGGAAAAGACATCAAAAATACAACTTGTCTTTTAAGTAATGAGAAATATTTTTCAAATGTCATGCTTACAACCGCTAGGATTAAAATCAAGGATAACAATGGTGTGCCTCAGACATGTAGAGTCTTGATAGACTCAGGGTCTCAGGCGAACTTTATATCAGGACAATGTAGAAAAGACTAGGACTTGAATATGTTACCGTACATTCGCAAATATCGGGAATTTCGGGACATTTTGCGAGTCACTTTTATGGACTTGTGGAGTTTGAATTTACGCCACATTTCAAGGTGAACGCCTTGGTGTTGAATAAGTTGACAAATAATTTGCCAACTCTTACATGTCCAAAGTCAAACTTGGCGCATCTCAAAACCATGCCTCTGGCTGATCCAGATTATAATATCTCTGCTCCCATCGACATATTAATTGGTGCTGAGTTAGCTATGACCCTGTTCACTGGCGAGTCCGTTATCGGCGATAAAGAACAACTAACTGCTACTTCTTCTAAATTAGGATGGCTCCTTTCTGGAAGAGTGTTCTCTAAGGGTAGTAGGAGAGGTATTAGGAATTTCATTTAGTCACATCATGCATGCCTGGAAACCCAAAGTATAGTCGAAAAATATTGGAAATTGGAATCAATTCTTGATGTGACTTCTATATCTAAGGATGAAAATGTGAAGGTGAAATCCATTTTGTGGAAACACATGGAAGGGATTCCACAGGCAGATATGTTGTACAACTGCCATTTCGGAATGACTGCCAATTAGGAGATTCAAGATCCAATGCGATCAAAAGACTTTGTTCTTTGGAAAGATCTTTGATTCCACGACCTGAAGTTTATGACCAATATAGAAGATTCATTAAGGAATATCTTGAATTGGGACATATGAGCTTAGTACTAAAGGAAGATATTATTAAGGGAAGGTACTAACTGCCTCATCATCCTGTTATAAAGGAAAAGAGTTGCACCACCGATTTGCGATTAGTATTTGATGCATCAGCAAAGATGGTTGCCCTCATGTTCACTGATCCATTGTTTTAATAATCTAAGGTTCATGTTGTAAGAAAATTATACATTGAGAAGAACTATACAGAATTCTTTAAAAATTTCTTGAAAATCAATTTTTCTGTTTATACTCTGTATATCTTCGGCAGTAGTCCAACTTTCTAAAAACAGTCTACAATTCTTTTCTGTATTAATTTGTATATAATTGTGGTCTGTTTGAAATCTGGTACATGGCTATTGTTTAGGGGAGTGGTCTACTAGTAGGGATAATGGTTTGTAGTTTTTTAAAGCTGCTTTATGCTGATTGATAAGATCTTTTAGCGATTTACCTGTTTCCCCAATGTATGTAGCTTGACATCGTATAGTTACTCATTTATTTTGCTTTCAAAAATGTTTATTAATTTAGAATTAATATGTATACACACAATTATTTACAATTACACTGTCGTATATAAATCTCTCTATCTTTCTTAGATATAAAATAAATAGACGAATGGCCCGGGCAACGCCCGGGTTTTACCCGAGTGCGAATATATTTTAAAAACGTTGTCTTGGGTGGTCGCTATAGACAGGGTGGTCTGTATAGACAGGTGTATGTATCACACAGCTGATAACAGGGTTGTCTAGATTGGCCGCTATAGACAGGGTGGTCTGTATAGACAGGTGTATGTATCACACTGCTGATAACAGGGTTGCCTAAAGTGACCGCTATAGACAGGGTGGTCTGTGTAGACAGGTGGATGTATCACACTGCTGATAACAGGGTTGCCTAAGGTGACCGCTATGGACAGGGTGGTCTGTATAGACAGGCAGCTGATAACAGGGTTGTCTAGAGTGGTCGCTATAGACAGGGTGGTCTGTATAGACAGGTGTATGTATCACACTGCTTAAACAGGGTTTCCTAAAGTGACCTCTATAGACAGGGTGGTCTGTAAAGACAGATGAATGTAACACACTGATGATAACAGGGTTGTCTAGAGTGGCCGCTATAGACAGGTGTATGTATCACACAGCTGATAACAGGGTTGTCTAGATTGGCCGCTATAGACAGGGTGGTCTGTATAGACAGGTGTATGTATCACACAGCTGATAACAAGGTTGCCTAAAGTGACCGCTATAGACTGGGTGGTCTGTATAGACAGGTGGATGTAGCACACTGCTGATAACAGGGGTGTCCAGAGTGGCCGCTATAGACAGGGTGGTCTGTATAGACAGGTGGATGTATCACACAGCTGATAACAGGGTTGTCTAGATTGGCCGCTATAGACAGGTGTCAAGATTAACACAAAGCAATAACGCGCCATCTATACATATAAAATAAAAGGATTTAAAAGTGCGAATGTTTCTTTTACACATAAAACGAACTTCTACTGTCCTTACTGCGATGAAAAAATATATTGGGAGGGCTTGGCTCATCAGTGGTGAACCCTCCCAGCGGTTTCGCCAATTTAATCCACCAGACCGCTTCTCAGAGCTCTAATACTGTATTGGATCATTCTGCTTTTATATGCTACACTGAAGGATGGAATCTTAGAAATGGTTTTCAAGTAAACTATGGACATAAGCTTATAGGAAGTTGAATTACATTCAAATATTTGCTTCGAGCAATGCTCTTCAGCAAACTATAAAGAAAAGGCCATTAGGAATAGATCAACACAAAGCAATAACACGCCATCTATACATATAAAATAAAAGGATTTAAAAGCGCGAATGTTTCTTTTATACATAAAACGAATTTCTACTGTCCTTACTGCGATGAAAAAATATATTGGGAGGGCTTGGCTCATCAGTGGTGAACCCTCCCAGCGGTTTGGCCAATTTAATCCACCAGACCGCTTCTCAGAGCTCTAATACTGTATTGGATCATTCTGCTTTTATATGCTACACTGAAGGATGGAATCTTAGAAATGGTTTTCAAGTAAACTATGGACATAAGCTTATAGGACAGTAGATTTACATTCAAATATTTGCTTCGAGCAATGCTCTTCAGCAAACTATAAAGAAAAGGCCATTAGGAATAGATTAACACAAAGCAATAACGCGCCATCTATACATATAAAATAAAAGGATTTAAAAGCGCGAATGTTTCTTTTATACATAAAACGAACTTCTACTGTCCTTTCTGCGATGAATACCACAGCTGATAACAGGGTTGTCTAGAGTGGCCGCTATAGACAGGTGTATGTATCGCACAGCTGATAACAGGGTTGTTTAGAATGGCCGCTATATACAGGGTGGTCACCCAACCTACCACAACCCACCACCGCGGGACAACAACCAGCGGGCATCACGTGTAACGTATCAAATTACACCTCCACCCTCGCCTTGCAAGTATTGCAATGCTATGCACTGGCACTCCCAGTGTGAACAACGGTTCCCACAGAGCCGAACACGCCCAGTCTATAGCGCCAGACCACGCACAACCACTGTACCAAAACGTGGTATCTACACCCGGCCCAAGGTCCAATCCTTGAGCCCTGTTCCCCAAGTCCTAGCTGCAAGCCAAGATGACTCTACAAGCCCCGCGAGCAACTCAACGGTAGAAAAACCTGCAACCTTTTTTAGTTGAACAGCTATTAATATGGACTGAACTGTCACCAAATGTAAAGTTTCCCTTTTTAATAGACACGGGAGCATCTATTAACATACTTAACTTAGATATTTTAAGAACCATAGAAAATATATTACAATATAAAATTATTATCCATCAGTACAGCTTAACTATAAATTCAATAATCCACAATGTAAATACCCTTGGATATATTTTTTAAAACTTAAAATCGGTAACCTTACCCAAAAACTATTTTTTTTTTATAATAGAAGGTTCACTACCTTTTGGTAATTCAACTATTAATACCCTTAAAACATTTAAATTAATTATAGATTTTAATAATCTCCAGATTTATCAAAATTATGATGCTCTCCCAACAAATGTCTATAGGTTCACCAAACGCAAACAGGATTTATGTCCCATTCAGCCGAGGGAAACAGCTATTTTTACCACCCTCTCCTCCAACCAGTCTTGTTTACATGTGGCGGATCCTGCCCCTATATGTTCCCCAACTGTTGTAGCACCCCCTTTATCTCCTGCCCATTATTTTGAGTTATCTATACCTTCTAATGCGGCACTTCAGTTAGAACATTGTCCACACGAACTTCACCGAATTCTATATGAATTCTCGCATGTGTTCTCTACTAACAAATACAACGTGCCCAAATTGAACATACCACCGATAAAAATCAATACCACCACAGATAAAATAATAGCATAAGCCCATATAGAGTGCCACTCCACGACCAACAAGAATTACAAACCCAAATAGAGCAAATGCTCCAACATGGACTCATTGCCCCGTCAGTCTCACCTTATGCCAGTCCAATAACTCTTGTTACGAAACGTGACAAAACGAAACGTTTCTGTATTGATTACAGAAAACTCAATGAAATCATCGCTCCAGACGTACTTCCTTTACCTTTAATAGTGACACGTTTCTGAATTTTGTAATTAATTTTTCATTGATTTTTAATATGTAATCAATAACTTTTATCATCATTAAAAAAAAGAACAATTAATAAACAAAAGAACAACAACGTGGTAAATTTGCCTATTTATTTAAAACAAACAAACAAATTAGATAAGGCTTTAAAATAAAACATTTCTTTAAAAGTTAAAGCAAAAATAAAACGTTACATAAAATATTTGGCGCAGCTACGAAAGGATTAAAATATAAATCAAAAAAGGCTTCGACGAAAGAAAAAGTAAGTACAATGGCAGCTAATGTAAACAAATTAGAGAAATTTAGCGGTGATAAAGGTTCAATTCGGCCTGAATCATGGCTTAAACTATATGAATTGGAAACTGGTAAACTAGATGAAGTTGATAGAATCAATAGTCTAATTTATTATTTATCAAAAGATGCTTTAGAATGGTTTGCTGATGAAATATTGAGCAACGCATCCATTAAAAAATGGGATACTGTTAAACTCAAATTAATTCAGCGCTTTGGTTATAAAGTTGAAAGCCCTATAGTTGCAGCATCAAAAAGAAGACTTAAAAGAGAAGAAACTGTGGAAGATTATTTTAGAGATAAAATTAGATTATTAAATCAAACAAGCCTCAATAATGTCGAGAAGCTAAAAATGTTAACGGATGGATTTCCATTAGATTGGAAAAATTATCTCGTAACAGCCCAGCCTAAAGATCCATCACATTGGATGCAGATTGCCATGGAAATTGAACAAAACAATAATCAAATAAGGCAACAACAGAGAAGTAAAACCAAGGTTTTTAATATAAGTACACCTACAGTCTCAAAAAATTGCCCATATTGGTGTCCTATTTGTAAAAAAAAGGATTGTATTTTAAACATTGGATAAGTGATTGCAAAGATTATGATCCTAATTATAAAGACAAGCTTCAACACCAAGCAACTAATATCACCACAGATGTTAAACAAACCATAGCTGATTCACTTTGGATAGCTGATTCACTTTGCATAGCAAATACCAATTTTCCTTATAGATTTGTTAATGTTGAAGTTTTACTTAATAATATTCCAGTTCCATCTTTTATTGATACCGGGTCAACTATATCATTAATGAGTTGTTCGCTTTTAAAACAACATAAGTTAAAATTGAATGTAAATGATAGAATCAAAATTAAACAAGTAGATAGTTTTGCATATACTTTAGGATCAGTAGAAGTATTTTTGAAAATCCATTCTAAACTTGTCTGGTGTAAGCTTCATGTGGTGAAAAACCTTAGTTATCCATTACTTATTGGGCTTGACATAGCAGAAAAAATTGGATTGATAATTGATACAAAAGACAAAGCTGTGTATTTTAAAGAAAATGAATGTCTTTCCATGTCTGATGAAACTCACCTCCCATCTGAACAACAAAAAGAACTCAAGGTTAAGAAATGCTCCATTGAAAAACAAGAAATAAGATATTTAGGACATATCATAGAACACAACAAGATTAAACCTGACCCTGAAAAAACAAAGGCAATAAATGAGTTCCCTCAACCTAAAACAGTGAAGCAAGTAAGGCAGTTTTTGGGTTTAGCAAGTTACTACAGGAAATTTATTCCTAAATTTAGTGAAATTGCAGATCCTTTAACAAGCCTCACAAGAAAAAATAAGTTATTCAAATGGACTACTGAAGTTAACAAATCATTTCAGGAACTAAAGTCTCATTTATCCACAGATCCAGTTCTTTCTACATATGATCCTTCATTACCATGTAAGCTTTATACAGATGCATCTAAACTGGGAATTGGTGCTATTTTAGCTCAAATTGGAAATGATAATCAAGAACATGTAATTTCCTATTATTCAAGAAAACTTCTACCACATCAACAGAACTATTCTGCATTTGAGATGGAATGCTTTGCTGTAGTTCAATCAGTTGAATACTTTGAAGTTTATCTTGAGAACAATACATTTGAAGTCATTACAGATCATTCGGCTTTGGAATGGCTCTTCAACGTAAAGAAACCAAAGGCAAAATATCTCCGATGGATAATTGAATTATCAACCAAGTCAATGAAAATAGTTCACAGATCAGGATCAAAGCAATCGCATGTTGATGCATTGTCAAGATCACCAGTGTCACTTCATATATCAATCCCCACTCTTCGACTACACCAACAAAAAGCGGATCTCAGTTTTGTAAAGAACTCTCATATTCATCGAGATCTTATTATGGTGAAACATAATGGAGTTCTAAAAACAGTTGTTCCAGAATCATTCCAAGAAGAAATTCTCAAAGAATACCACGATAATCATTCTCACCCCTCAATTAACAAGACAGTAAGATTGATAACACCATTTTATTGGTGGCCGAATGCTATCAGATGCATCAAGGACTATGTTCGCTCATGTAAAATATGTCAAATAACTAAATGCAGTCATAAACCATTTATTAGAGAATATGTTGCACCAAACTCTGATCTGAAACCACTGGAATTAATATCAATGGATACTATTGTGCTAGGCTCTGCAGCAAATGTAACCAAGCACAAATACATTCAAGTAATAATTGACCACCTAACAAGATTTGTTTGGGCTTTCCCTACTGTCACCAACACTTCTCAAGCAGTAATTCAATGTTTGGACAAAATCAATAAAACTGTTCCCCAAATCAAATGTATTTTAACCGACAACGGAAAGAATTTTACATCAAAAGAATTTAACAAGTTTTTGAATGATCATCAAGTTCAACACACTTATTCGACGCCATATCATCCTCAGAGTAATGAACTGTGTGAAAAGATGAATGACACTATACTCACCAAATTAAGAACAAACCTTCAAGAGAATCCAAGACTAAAATGGTCATCATTACTTGCCAAAATTGTGAAAGATTATAATAGCACACCCCATGATGTCACTGGGTTTTCTCCAAATTTCCTACTTTTTGGTGATTGTGCAATACCAGAATTTTCTGAATCACCACATTTCACCATAGAAAATGCAAGGAAGAAAGCAATAGAAAATAGCGCAAAGCATAGAGAAAAGTGGAAAGCACGACACGATGCAAAACATCCGCAGTCGTCATTCAAAGTTGGTGATCTGGTCCTTCGTAAAATACCTAGTAATGATCCAAGTATGGTCAAAACATCCCCAAAGTATGAAGGTCCTTTTCAAATAACAAGAATCATATCTAGTGTTACGTGTGAATTATTGAAAGATGATTCCTCCTTGGTTAAAGTTCATGTGTCACAATTGAAACCATTTATTTTGCGAAAATAAATCCTTCAAGCCGAGGGATATGACACGTTTCTGAATTTTGTAATTAATTTTTCATTGATTTTAATATGTAATCAATAACTTTTATCATCATTAAAAAAAAGAACAATTAATAAACAAAAGAACAACAACGTGGTAAATTTGCCTATTTATTTAAAACAAACAAACAAATTAGATAAGGCTTTAAAATAAAACATTTCTTTAAAAGTTAAAGCAAAAATAAAACGTTACAATAGAAACCATTCTCGATAAATTGTCGAAAGCCAAATACTACTCTTCTGTAGATATAGCATCCGCAAATTGGCAAGTGGAAATAGAACCTAACTCACTAGCTTTCGTGACGTTAGATAGTCAGTACGAATTTTGTAGACTTCCGTACGGATTTAAAAATTCGCCACAGATATACCATCGTGCCATAAACCAGGTAATGCAAAAATATAAACTAAATTTTGTTACCCATTACTTCGACGATTTCTTTATTTTTTCCGACACCTTAGAGGATCATCTACCACACCTACAGCAATTTCTAACGGTGTGTCAACACGAAAACATCAAACTCAATTATAATAAATGTTCATTTTTTAAAACATCTATAGATTTCTAAGGATACTGTCGCGTTCAGCGGCGCAGCGCCCAGGCTCTATTTTGCCCAGACGCCCGAAGTCTCTTATTCTGGTCCCGGGGAGGAAAAAATCCGTGGAATCTCAAAGGTAGAGAAGAGCGATTCCCAAGAAGTCAAATCCGCGGAAGTGTCTAAGGCAGGTATCAACCAAGGCGTAGACCTCTCGAGAGCGGGCCGAGAAACCGCACGACTCTAACCAGTCAAATTACTTTATTTTTTGTCACGAATATATATACATATAAATATTTACATATGGCAAATATGTTTCTTATAATGGATTAAATTTACATATATTTAAAAAATATAAATCTATAAGAAAAATAACATTCTTTTCCCAACATACTCCCACCTTGAGTTTTTCTACAGAAACTCAACCAATAGTTGGGAAACGACCGTTCATTCCAGTTTTTTAGGATTGGGCTATCTTCGTAGGGTCTTTACTGGCTTCTCCTCGGGAACCTCCCCGGCGTGGTTCCGACTGTATACTCCTCAAGGTACTCCCCAGATCGGCGGGTATCTCTAAATTGTAGAGCCGTTGAACCGGCCTAATCTGGACGCCCTTGCTGGTTCTCAACTTGGCGACCCTCACAGGTCCATCTCGGCCAGGGTAGACCTCCACAACTCTCGCCAAAGGCCAATTGACTCGCTTAGCATTATCTTGTCCAATCAACACCAGATCTCCCACCTTGATAGGTCTTGTCTTCGAGCGTCTTCTAGTCTCCTGCCTTAAGAATCCAAAATACTCCGTCCGGAATCTCTTCCGCAGATCTTCTCTTAACCTTTGTCTAAATCGGTATCTCTTCTGAAGACTAGCCCTTTCAATAGAGTCCAGATCTGGAACTCCTATTTCTTTGAGGTCGTGTAAGAACAAGGCAGGGGTTAATGGACTAAGATCTTCGACATCTTCAGACATGTAAGTCAATGGACGTGAGTTCATCAAAGACTCTGTGTCACAGATAATGGTGTAAAGTTCTTCAAATTCCAAACGAGCTTGACCAAGAATCTTCCTAAGGAGTTGTTTCAGCAAACCAATCAATCTTTCCCACCATCCACCCCACCATGGAGCCGACGGAGGGATAAACTTTAATTAATATTTTGCTTGGTACTCTCTGATTGGACTACCGCATTGTCTAGATTCCCTAGAGCTCTGCTCGCACCACAAAAATTGGTACCGTTGTCCGAGTACACTACATAGGGGCGTCCTCTCCTTGCTACAAAACGTCTGAAAGCTTGCAGAAAGTTCTCGGTTGAAAGAGAAGTCACCAATTCCAAATGGACCGCCCGATATACGGCACAAGTAAATATAACAATCCACACCTTTCGCCTGTTCCTTAAAACAAGTGGTCCAGTAAGGTCTATCCCCACTACCTCAAATATTGAGGCATCCCTTACTCTATTTTCAGGTAATTCCACGGATTCAACAGAACCCGATTTAGCCGTGAACCGTCTACACTTAACACATTGATGTATGACCCTTCTTACAGTCCTCCTGAATTTCAAAATCCAATAATCCTCTCTTAATAAATTCATCAGAGTTTGAAGTCCCACATGCCTCCAAGTTTCATGCTTCCATCTAATGAGTAAATATACCAAGTCATGATCAGAAGGCAACAATAAAGGCATTCGAAAACTTTCCAGATCTTGTCTCCTACTTATTTTAGTTTTGACCCTCAACAATCCCAAAGAATCGCAGCATAACTTGAAATCCTTCAACCTCTTGTCCTCTGGTCCAGTGAAGGATTCCCGTTGGATAACTCTCACCAGCATCAGTTCCGCCCTTTTAATTTCATTCACAGTAAGATCACCTTTCACTCGCTGACCTATTGTTCCTCTCGCATTTGTTAAAAACCGGTTTATCCAGGCAGTTACTCTCAATATCTTGTAGTAGTTTGAAAAGCGATAGTAGTACTGATCTTTTTCCCTTTCAATACATGTTGATGTTAAAACAATCTTTCTCTTTTCCGAGTTCACAATATCTGGGTCAGGGTATATTTCCCTATGGGGCCAATCTCTTCTTGGTCTTCTCAACCAACTCGGGCCCTCCCACCACTTCGATCTCTCCAGAGAATCGGCTAAGCACCCCCGTGATGGTAAATCCGCTGGATTCAAACATCCTGATACATGATACCAATCCTCTGTCTCACTGAGAGATCGGGTCTCCATAACTCGATTCATTACAAAAGTCGCCCAGTTATCTACTTTCCCTTTGGAACTGTTTGAACAAGGTTCTTCTTTAGCTTCTTCCATGTTGGAACTGTCTGGACAGAGTTCTTCTTTAGCTTCTTCCATGTTGGAACTGTCTGGACAGAGTTCTTCTTTAGCTTCTTCCATGTTGGAACTGTCTGGACAGAGTTCTTCTTTAGCTTTGGCACTAGCTGGGCAGAGTTTATCCACTCCCCTCTTGACATGCTCAGAACCGTATCCGTCTTTAGACTCGGTTAACTTGACCCTGCCAGTGGGGTATTCTTCTTTCGACATGGAATATTCAGAGATTTTCTCACCCGTCCTAGACGCTGGAGTTCTGCTACGTTTTTCGGCAACATCTCTATTGTCCGTGAGTAGTTCTCTTTCGCGAATCCAAGGAAGGGCAACCTGGTAACGCCCCTCACAATCCTGTGAAATAGTACGTGCAAAATATTCTTCCGTTTCTTTTTGTATCGAGTCGTCTTGACGAGCATCTGAAATACCAATAGCCTCTAATCTCCATAAATTCTCCAAATCGCTAGTCAACAGTGAAGTTGTGCAAAGTCCACTAACGCTAGTTTCTTCTTCTGTGGCCGGAATCTTGCCCATTAAAGTCCAGCCCAACCTCGTTTGCACTGCCACAAGCCCAGAAGGAAGTCTTCTATGCTCTCCGGTTAGTAATTTTCCAGCAATATCTGCTCCTATAAGAATCTCAAGAGGTCCCCTGTGTAGATCAGTTAATTCTATGTCATGAGCACTAAGATCTTGCATCCATTTACCCTGATGGACCCTGGGCACGCTGTCGCAGATAACATCTTGGCTCAGTGCTTCAAAATTACAGCCATAAGATCCGTCTAAATTGCTCAACCTGATATCATAAACTCCATGTTCGTACAACTCTGTGTTCGATCCACCAAACAAAGAGTGGCGAAGAGACTCTTTTTTGGAACATTCATATACCATTTCTTCCGCCGTGTCCTGGAGTACATAGGACCTCTGAGATCCCGTATCAATCAAAATTCGTCCCATTCTTTCTTTACACTTTCCTCTGATAGTCACTCTCAGTATGGGCAACAACACCACAGGCGTCGTCAGATTGGTCAAAGTCTCATCCCTCATCATCCCTCGGGCTGGAGTAGCATTCTGGTTCTTCCTGGGGCACATAATCCTTGAATGTCTCAATTCCCCACAGCTGGTGCAACTTGTCTTAACTTTGCAGAATTTGCTCAAATGACCATATTTCAGGCATCTGAAACAAGCCCCTTTCTTCTTTAATTTTCCCAATTTATCTTCCAATGTCAAATTTTCTGCGAATTCGCACTTTGTACTTTCATGATCTCTTTCACAAAAGGCGCAATTCTTCCTCTTATTCACTGCTTCAGAGGCATTCAAAAAACCAGCAGCCGTGGGCAGGGGATTCCTCTCATTTCTTCGATACTTCACGATAGAGCTTTGTGACTGAGGGTGCTCATTTGATGGTTGGCCGGCTGTTATTTCGTCCCGCGTGCCGAACGTGCTTTCTAATGCAATCAATTGTCTCTCCAAAAATTCAATCAAATCTCCAAGAGAAAAAGCTGCTGTGAATTCCCTGTGTAATTCAAGCTTTAAGTCTGATGGCAATAGCTTGAGGAGTAAAGGGCACAATAAGTTACCGTAGCTTTCAACGACAACACCCAATGACTCCAAACTTCTAATCTGCACCAGGATTCTGCCGTACAATTCTCTGAAAGCCCTCACGTCCTTTGTCACTCTAAGTGGTTTCAAGGCCAAGAGGTTGTTCATATGCACGTCGATCAACCTTTCCCCTTTTCCGAAGCGTTTCTTCAACAATTCAACGGCCTTATCGTAATTTTCCTCAGATAGGCAAAATCCTTCCACAGTTTGGGCCGCCGTTCCACCCAAGTAGGCTTTAAGATAGTTAAATTTATCTATCTTGGTCAAGTGTTCGTTCCTATTGATTGATGAATCGAAGGCATTCCAAAAATTTAACCACTGGCTAATTTCCCCGTAGAATCTTTCCATTGTTAATTTGGGTAACTTAACCATCCCAGTTAGAGTCGGTCGACTGATTTTTCCTGGATATTCCTTCTTCGTGGCAGTTGCAGTTTCCCTCTGCATTCCTTCCGCTACCACCAGACTTCTTGTCTTTAGCAAATATTTCCACGCCACGGCCTTTTCCCGGTATTCCTCTACCATCTTTAGATCTTTCTCTAGATCTTTGATGTCAATCAGCTTACCGATTTCTTCGTCTACCCGCCTCAGTTCTTCGTAGACATCCGAAAGCTGCCCCAGCAGTTCCTCGTGGTCACACTCCTTGTGCACGTCATATTCCTCTATTCTTTTCCCGTACTTGGATAAAGACGTGCGGAGTATGGTTCTCTTCTTCTTGAGTCTCTCTAGCGCTTCTTCTCTTTCCATCTTCTGATCCAAAAGGGTTCCAAATATAGGCACGGCTTTCTCCTCGCGTCCCGGCTGGGATGCCAAATGTCGCGTTCAGCGGCGCAGCGCCCAGGCTCTATTTTGCCCAGACGCCCGAAGTCTCTTATTCTGGTCCCGGGGAGGAAAAAATCCGTGGAATCTCAAAGGTAGAGAAGAGCGATTCCCAAGAAGTCAAATCCGCGGAAGTGTCTAAGGCAGGTATCAACCAAGGCGTAGACCTCTCGAGAGCGGGCCGAGAAACCACACGACTCTAACCAGTCAAATTACTTTATTTTTTGTCACGAATATATATACATATAAATATTTACATATGGCAAATATGTTTCTTATAATGGATTAAATTTACATATATTTAAAAAATATAAATCTATAAGAAAAATAACATTCTTTTCCCAACAGATACATTGTTACCGCAGGTACTTATGCACCACAGACACGCAACCTTAATACCATAAATGCCATCAAACCACCTACCAATCAAAAGACGCTACAATCATTTTTAAGAGCAGTGAACGTTTATAATAAGTTTATAGCAGATTATGCCCGCTTACGAGCACCTTTAAATAAACTATTTCAAAAAGATGAGAAATGGAATTGGAACCCAGATTGTCAGCAAGTTTTCACCACTTTCAAAGAGAGTTTCACCAGTAAACCAGTACCCTAACGTACATTCAAACCCTCAAAACTGTACTACCACAAGGATTTCCAAAACGTCTGTTATCTGACAGAACGCCCGCTTTTATCTCAGAGAAATTTCGTAAATTTCTAATAACACATGGTATACAACCCCCATTCACCACCAGCAATAAACCACAAGCAAACGGTTTAATAGAACGCTTGAATGCCACCATTACAGGCAAACTCAGACTAGCTAATCTAGAAAATCCGAAAGCTTCCTGGACTCAACTAGTTAAACGCGTCACTCAGACGTATAATAACACACGCCATTCTGTCACAAGTTTTCCACCCACCTATTTAATGTTCAAAGTTAACCCCCAGATCTAAGAACACATCTTAATCCATGCCCCGAAATAAATATACCTCGAGAGATAGCACGCTCTCGTACCCAAAATAAGCATAAAAAGATAAAGAAACATTTTATAAGCAGCACAGAACACCGCATTTCGAAGTGAATGATCTTGTTTTGGTCAAAAATTATAGACATCCCGACACAGGTAAATTAGCACCATATTTTACTGAACCATATACAATAATTGAAATAATCTCACCCAATGTTGTTCGAATAGATCGCCCAAATCAACCCCTCAATAAAGACAGTGACACTATACATGTAAATAAATTAAAATATTACACAGAAAGTGTTCTGTACATAACACCTCCACACTAGGACCCGGGTTCGATTCCCGCATTGGGCACTTTTTTCTGTTTAAAAAAAATGCTCCAATGGCCCCCGATTCTTGCAAAAGTCCAACCCCACCAGCGAGTGCAAGTAACCAAACGGGGCTCTGGCATTTGTAAGTGCAAAGTCGAACTGCTTTTCACATGTGTAGACATGTGGTGCGCTTACAGTAAAAGCAGTCGCTAACTACCCACCATGATTATCATGGCCTGTACCACGTGTACTAGGGAGAAGCAAAAAAAAAAACCCCGATTTATTCAAAACCCACAGCGAATGTCTCAATATGTATATCTCAGTGAATTCAAACATTTGACTCCAGATATCTTCGAGACGCAACTAACCGAATTATACCGCCTCAAACTTCTCAGCCGTTCCTACATTTAAATCCAGATTTATTTATTATCGATCGTTTTGAAACAAACCTCAAGTAGCGACCAGAAAATTCTCCGTTAAATTCAAAAACCTATTCTATCTACATTCTACACCAACCCATTTGGATCTGTATTACTTACTCTCATCCACACAATATTTCTTTGAACCCACCAGATTCTGGCAAGAAGAGAAAGAATTTAAAGCCAGAGTGCTGTACCCAAGCCCCATATCTCCCCCTTCAAAAATAATAAACATCGCACCCCGGTCGTAAAAATGAACGTAATCACCGCTAGTTGACTGACATACCAAAGAAATATGAACTAGTTACACACCACATTTGTAACTTCTTTTTAGAAGAAATACTAAACCTTCATCTACTCATTGTAATAATCTTTAACTATATTCTATTTTTTTGTATAAAATATTTTAATTTTATTTTTTAACCTTCCAATTATATAATCACAAGTTTTTAATCCAACATTATTTTGAAAAAAAAATCAATTTTACTATTTTATTTTTCATAATATTATTTTAGTATTACAAAACATTTATTTGTTTTCAAAATCACTTTAATTTTCATTATTATTACTTTTATATATTACATGTTTGATTTTGTTCTCTTAAACTTTATTCAACCACAATGATATTTCTATATTTTTATTCATTTTATATTTGTTTTCCTACCTTTATAATAGGACAAATAATATCATTAACTATCGGGCATACAACAATCTATTTCTCTAACCAGTTCAGTGTACTTTACACTACAATCTATTTCTCCGCCATTGCTTCACATCAACGTAGAAAAACGACAGTACTGCTTGACATTTTTTTTTTATTATTTTGTAATTTCAACAAACTCATTGAACATAGTTCCCCAGATTTACAAATCCCAACTTCTGGCCTGAATACCTTTCAAAAGTTTTTTTCAATCATCCGCAGAGCAAAATCACCAACGCATGCTCAAAGCGTTCACAACTCACATTTTTTTTAGCTCTAGCGGACTACAATCAGCCTTTGATTTTAAGTCAAGTCAGATCACCTACTGTCGCTACAACAATTCTACTTAACGCATGACTCCATTTCACCCCTTTTACAATCATATTAATAAACAATTTTTCTTCAACAACTTTTCAACCCAATAAATCTACAATTATCACAAAGCACTGTAACCTTAAACAGGATCACAGGTGAAACATTGCCTAGGAACACAATCAAGTCTATATCCTCGCTTTGCACCTGGATCTAAATATTTGGTTGCATGTGCAATACTCACAATTGCTTGTTCATTAACCCCTAACCCTTTCCAACGCCCACCAACAATCTTTTAGAACATCATTTTATTTTTATCATCATTTTTTAAATTTATAAAACAAAGGTTTTATCTAAATTTCTCTTTTAAATGAATATCATAACTTTTAAATTAAACATAATTTTTATTTTTTATAATTTCAGATATATCTAAACAAAATATCTTGTTAAATACTATAAAATAACGCCAGGAGAAAATGATTTTTTATTAATCGACTACACTAGCTTTCGGGCAATCACGCCCTTCAACTGGTAATGATACATGATGGCAATAGGCCTTAAATAGGATTCCGTTTTTAAAGAGATATTTTTACATATGAGAAAAATAATATAGGACGGCTAAAAAACAATTTAGTTAAAAGATATTTGCAAATCTAAGCTATTATATAATATATTTATGTAACTATGCTAATCCTGTAATGCCGGTTGACAAATAAATGGTAGGTTTGTAATTGGCTAAAACATGTGACTATATAATGAAGAGAGACTAGTATTAGGATATCGACTGTTCAACCCGCCATCAGCGGCCATATTGGAACTATACTGGGGGAGGGGGGGGGGTTTTAACGGTTATTCAAGTTACTACATATATCCTGATATTGTGCAGGTAAATCTATATGTCGGTTAATGCTATTTTTTGATATGGATACTATGGCTTCTATGATCAGTCTTTGGTATTTATTGGAGATGTTATTGTATAATGCGGTGGGTGAAGTTAAATCGAAAGAGTGGCCTGTGTCAAAAATATGGTTGTAGATGAGGGACCTGTTGTCTTTGTTATTGACGCACCTGCCATGCTCAGTCATCCTGATGGCCACGGACCTACCAGTCTCACCTATATAGGTTGCACTACAATCGTTGCATGAGACTGAGTAGACCGAGCCACCCGATGACTGAACATTGGCAGGTCTCGGCAATCGGGTAATTGGATGTCTAAGAATGGTGGCAAGGCTTCTATTGATTGTATAGTAGGTGTTAATGCCATGAGGCTTAAGAAGGTGAGATATAGCCCTTTTTAACCCTCACAGTTTAAATTAATCAAATGAAATTTTAATTACTTACCTGTGTTAGAGAAGCTTTACCCGTTTAAACCCGGATAAACCCTTTCACTCCCGGGGCCCATCTATGGTAATTTAAACCAACAACCCTATATTGTATACTACATATAACAATATTGTCATGTTGTATATAGAAACACATCTATAATTAATTATACGCATGATTGACATGTGTCCTTGCATCACCATATGTAATGTACTTTGTACAAACTGAGGATGAATAAATAAAACCATGCAATAGATTAAGAGCTGAGCTAAGCAAGAGATCGAGAGAGAAATAGCAATCAACCTCAAAAAGGAATTTGGCAGCCCGTTGCCATCGAGGTCAAAGGGTGCAGACTGCCGCAGACGTTCAAAGTCCAAATTCTCACATCTCTCCCCCCTCCCCCCTCGGGAATGGTATAAAAAACCTCGGTTTTAGCCGAACTTAGATAGTCACTTCACCGTCGGCGTGAGCCTTTGTTGGTTGCAGCCAGGTCCACCTCATCGACCATGTAAAACAGTAAGAAACCTTCTTTCTCCATCTTGTAAGGACAGTATAAGTTTGTTTTATGTATAAAAGAAACATTCGCGCTTTTAAATCGCTTTATTTTATATGTATAGATGGCGCGTTATTGCTTTGTGTTAATTTATGCCTAACTGGCCTTGTCTTTATAGTTTGCTGAAGAGCATTGCTCGAAGCAAATATTTAAATGTAATGCTACTGTCCTATAAGCTTATGTCCATAGTTTACTACAGAAGTAGAACAGTTTATCAGTTGTACAGTGTCTAGCTCTTTAGGCAGTTTGATAGAAGTATATTTTATTATTGTTAGTGAGCCATACTATGAGCCTAGAGTGGATAAATAATTCTGTTATTTCACAAAGTATGCTGGTAAGAGCAATTGGCCGATAGTTCTTGCATTCCTTGGCATCTTTGTTTGGTTTCAGTATTGGCACTATAATTGATATCTTCCAATTCTTTGGTAGTTTACCAGTTTGCCATGAAATCTTCAGTATTCGTAGGTGTTGATTTTTAGCTTCGTCTCCAAAGTGTTCAATCATTTGACTAAAGATTAGGGCATCTCCAGGTGACATCTTGGATTTAACTTTCCTATTAATGAGTTTAGCTCATTCAGTGTGAAGTCTCGAGAAAATATCTTATTGATGGTAATTTCTTGCTTGTTTAACTAACCTGTTTATATTATTTTTTAGAGTCCCGCCTTCATTCGTATAGCTGAGTCTGGAAGTGCTTGAAAGATATTCAGCAATTATCTCAGCCATCTGTTTGTTCGTTCTCGCTATTCATATCGGTTAGAGTATTGGAGAATTAGTGTTGGTTTTGATTGTTTCATAACACTAATCATATTCCAGTGATGGCTTTCCTTTTTTGGATCCATTTATTTCGCAGAATTCTGCCCATTTCTCTCTCTCTCTCTTTCTTGAATATCCAAATTTCTTGTTCAATTTTGTGACTAATTTCAATGAGTTCCTTTATGATTTCTTCTGTTTTATTTGTTTTAAGAAGTTCATTGATATTGTCTCTCTCTGCAATCATTGCCTCGATATTGTGGTCCTTCCAGTAAATTATTCACAGGTCTTTACGTCTACATCTAGGTATCGATACTTTTGCAGCTTTGGATATGTTCGAAGAGAATTTTTCCAATTTTTTGTCAATCGTTCTGGGATTTAATTCTTCGTTGCACAGTTCTTCATGCTTTTCTGTGAATATTTTTCCAGTGTTCTTTTATTCTGTTGGAAATTCTCATTTTGAATTTTAGGGTAGTTAAAATTGGTCTGTGGTAACTGATTGCACTTTTCAGAATATCCCATTGTGTTGTGGGTGCGATGTTGTAATTTACCGCTATGATGTCTATTGCGGATTCTGTGCCTGTGGACTTGGATATATAGGTGTTCTTTTCGTTATTTAACGGTGTAAGGTAGAGGTCGGTTAGCATATTATCAACCTGCTGACCTTTGTTATCCTGGACAGGTGATCCCCAAGTTGGTCTTTCGGCGTTAAAATCACCAAGTATGATTGCGATATCCGAAGACGCTTCACTTAATGTCTCTATCAGGCCTGTATTGATGCTAGTATTATCGGGGTGATAAACATTTATGATTGGAATTGTTTTATCTGTAAGATAGATTTCTATTGCCTGAGCTTCTGTCGGGCTTTCTCAGGCTTACTCTGATTATAGGCGATTTCCTTAAATTTCGTTTCTAGAGTTTTAATCTAATGGGTAAGTCTTACTCCGAATTTTCCGGTCTGTCCTTTCGTAGTGTTGTATAATCTTTGATATTGAATCTCAGATTCTGATTCAATTTTGTCTCCTGAGGACAAGTAATATGTACATTGTTGTCACAGAGAAGACAAGTCAGCTCTTTATTTTCCTCTGGGTACCATTTATATTGAGTTGTAGTAGATTGAATTGTGTCATCGTAGTAGATTTATCATCATGAGCTCGAGCTGCAGCTCCTGACGCGGCGGTTTCCCCGGACGCGGTAGCATTACTGGAGATATCAGTTCTGCTCTTCATTCGAAAATGGGTTCCGTTGCAATGTTAGTCATCTTGGAAACGAACCAGAATGGTCAAATATTCCAAGGGTCCAGGGGGGACCGCAAGGAGGTGTGGTCGGACTTCTCCCCTTCCCCCTGGAATACCGTCACTACAGGATGAAGCACTCTTGGTGAATTTTTTAAATTGTAATTCAGAATCTGCCACTGAAGCTTTACGAGCGTTTCGTTCCTTTAAAGGTATTCGAAGCGGTAAAGGACCAATGAGTTGCTACTCTCTAAAGCGATTGATTAAAAGTTTTGAGGAAACTGGATCTCTGGAAGCAAAACCTCGGAGTGGAAGACCATCGACATGCAAGTCAGTGGCTGTTACGGTTTTTCAGAATGCTGAAGCTATTGAAACGTTATCCACGTATGGAGAAGTAAGTGCTAGACAAGTTTCTCGACAAACGGGGATTTCGTATGGAACAGTTTGGAGAAAACACACATTTAGAATTTTTCTATAAAAATACCCTAACAAAATTCAAAGTTTTCACAAGTTGAAAGTCAACGATTTTGAGAAGCGTCAAGATTTCGCTGCATGGGTTTTCCGGCAAATTGATATTGATGAAAACTGGCTGTCAAATGTTCTAAGAACATATGATGCTCACTTTTATCTAAAGGGAGAATTTAACATTCAAAACTGCCTCATTTCGGCAACAGAAAACCCTAGGATCTTTACAGAAATACCACTTCATCAGCACAGAGTTACAGTTTTGTGTGGGTTCACTGCTTCTTTTATTATTGTGCCATTTTTCTTTGAAAAAATCAATGGAAGAACTTTTAAAACCGTTTTTGTAACTGGTGAACGTTATGTTCAACTTTTGAGAGAAAAGGTTATTCCCATATTGCAGGACAGACAAGCAGTAAGCGAAATAACATTCATGCAAGATGGAGGACCTCCTCATATCTCCCGCGGTGCCAAACAATTGCTGAAGGATACGTTCGGTGAAATTCGTTGATAAGTCGCCACTTTATATACCAGTGGACTTGACGCCTTACAATTTCGGTTATGGGGGTACATTAAGTCGCGTTTTTATCGATGCCGAACTACCACATTGGCCATGTTGAATGCTTCTATCAGATGGCACGTTTTATAAAGGATTTGAGCAAGGATTGTGACCTAATACAAGAGAGAAGGCAGTTACCTCATGCGTTATATTTTGCAGCTCTTTGTTTTGGGTTATGGGAATAATAAATGCTGTCCTCACATCTTGACTCTTTTTTTTTCTGTGAACAGTAATTTTTTTGTTTGTCATTTGCCCACATCTTATATTAGGTCGTGCAGGCCAAAGTGTTATAACTTCTCGAATAACACTGGTATACACAATTTTACCCCTTATGTTCAGTTTATCGCTTTTTGCTCATTAGAAGAAATAGCATAAGGAATATTCTCTGTATCCCCCCAACTTTAGAAATTTTGCGCAAAAAATAATACAAAATGATTTTACTACCACGTTTTTCAAGGCAAAAGGTCGATTTAAAAATATTATTTTTTGTGGGGATACATTTTCAAAATTATGTACAGTATAATAAACAATGATAACATTCGACAAACCCATAGGCTATTTGGAATAAAGTACGACAAATATATTCTGTCACTCCCCTCTATATTTCATTTTTGGATCATGATAAATATCCAGTTAAATAGTCAAGTGTCGCCAATTAGTCAAAAAACTATACACTTCTTATAGCAAGAAATCCAATTAGTAGTGCCATCATAATTTTTGGTACTATATTAACATTTCAAAAATCGTGTATTGATATCAGTAGTTATTTTCAAACATTTCAATCTATTTCACAAAACCCCATCTAAAATATATATATATATATTTTGCTACATGTTTTAATTTGCATATACCTATTTTACATATCTCAGATTGTATTTAAAAATCGTCAACCAATTCTTCTAACTTTTGGCGAAACGGTGTTTTATTAATTTATCATTTGATATTATTAGGGTTCTTTCCTGGTTTTCAAAAAGCAAAAATACGTGTCGTTCAGTTATATTTTTCAATATTTCAAACAATTTGGCCGCTGAATCTCTGATTCTGGTAGAGCGCCATCTAGCGATTAAAGTTGCAACTAAAATCAATTTCGAATTTTTCATTATTTGCCATAAAAATTCCATTGTATCCTGAATACAATGGTGTTTACCGTATTGCTCTAGCGCAAATATTCGCGGAGTTATTAATTTTTAAAGTTGTGCGGGACTTTTGGATCACCCTATATATTGTGTTTTCAGGATTTTTGAGCCAAGTGTCGAAACCTTTTGATCAAATTAGTATAACAAGATTTTCATGTTGTATAATAAACATTTCTGTAAGATATTATACACATGATTAACATGTGTCATTACATCATCATATGTAATGTACTTTGTAAAAACTGAGGATGAATGAATAAAACTGTAATAGATTAAAAGTTGAGCTGAAGCAGAGATCAAGATGTAAAAGTCCCACAATTTTAAAAACGAGGCCAAAATATAGCAAGATCTCAGGGAGTTTCTAGAGTACAATGACATCTTCCGATCCACGCCCTTGTTGCATCCGCTGAAACCCAATACCTCCTCTCGGCAAAGATATATAAGCCTCCAAAAGGGCCAGAAATACACAGTCACTTCATTGTCAGCGGAAGACCTCGTCGGTTGTGTCCAAGGTCCACCTCATCGACCATGTAGACCAGTAAGAACTTTTCAATCTCCATCTTTCGCTCCTAGCTCGACTTTATCTGTTCACGGAACTTTCCAAGTACAACTGTGTCTCTTCTTTTTTGTTTGGACATTCCCAAGCTTTCCACTCTGCCTCGACCACGACTGCCAGTACTCTGTGAGAACTGTTAAAGGTCGTCCAAGATGCAGAGAGGTTCTGGGAAACTCTCCACATCCTTACTGTTCTTCTCGGTTAACACAATATAGCGAGAGTCGACAGGGTCGCACTCACACCATAGATTAAGTCGACAGGATTCCACAACGACAGGACTTCACATATATATATTATTAGAATAAATATAAAATTATTTCAAAAGAGATGCGTTAATTTCATAGTGGATAAATCACATATTATTGAATTATACAAGGAATGATCAATAGGTTCTGGGAATTAGTCGAAAATATTTCTGAAAGAGTTTCGAAAAAAAAAATTGTCTTCATAATAACGAGACCTCGTTCTACTATGCGGTAAAAATTATCCGCTGTTTAGTCGAGGCCGGCTAAGAGTAGAAGCCTGCGCAGAATATAGGCGAGGCAGATTATAATTTTTAAATTGCTCTACCGTACCGTGGGCAGAGATAGAGAAAGAGAGGTTCGGTCATTCAAAGAGCAGAGGTCACGTTCTGGTTAGTGACCATATAGGACGACGATATTGACGGTTCAAAAGAGTAACGGCAGAATTTATGTGTCAGGTAGAACTACCCTTGTTTGCAGAGAATCTTCCCATTTAATACAATCTAGTTGGGTATGAATTGTCGTTGCTTGGGTCGTGATGATACATTCTTCCACTTAGATTGCGGGGAATGTATCTTGGCTTCTATTTCTAGAAACTTACTCTTCTGTTCTCCATTCTCTGCTTTAACGTTGCTTTGCTGAATACTTAATATTCATATAATTTCGATATCTTAAATGATAAGAATTTTATAAGCATTTTTTAAAGAAGGAACAAAGGCGCGGCGCTTTTTTACAATGTATCTTTAAAAGTTAAAAAGGGTATGTATAAACCTTTGTCAAAAATGAGGAAAACGGCGTCAGAAACGTTTCAAACGTTGAAATTGGCGTTCGGAGAGGCAGCTTAATCACAATCAAAAATGTTTAAGTGTTTTGCCCGTTTCTAATCTGGTTGAGAGTCTACCCAAGATGACGCACGCCAGGAAAGACCTCTTTTGGAAAATCAGGAAGAACTGACCCATATAATTGGTGCTTTAATAAGGGAAAACACAAGGACAACGATCAGAGAACTAGTAGAAGAAACAGGGGGTTCATATGGAACGTGTGGAAAGTTTTCGAAATTTGTTCCACAAAATTCTTCATCAAGATAACGCTCCATCACACAGAGTTCTTTTCGTGGGTGCTTTTTTTACTAAAAATAGCATGTTGACAATAACTCATCCAACCTACTCGCCTGATTTAGCACCAAATGACTTATTTATCTTTCCCAAAAGGAAGTCAGTTCTAAACAGACATAGATTTGATACCGTTAATGCGATAAAGGAAAAAAAGCTGAGCGTTTCGAGGGGCATTACTTCTGACGAAATTTCTGAGTTCTTCCAGAACTGGAAAAAAAAGAATGAAACTCAATATAGATTCAGCTCACAGCTCGTTACAGATCACAGGGTAAACAAGAATGCCCTCCATGAGAAAATCAGCGCCTCAAAAGTGATAAAGAAGAGTTGCAGAATGTCGAATCGCATAGACACGCCGACTCCGACCTAAAAAAAACTTTATCTTCATCAAGATGGCCGGTTGACCCCCTTATATAAGTGTAGGAACTTTTATAACATAATCTCAGTTTTGGAAAATCCAATATAATGACATACATGACATGAGCAACAGCGAAACAAAGAAAATAATGATGAAACACAATAATCCAATATTTACAATCGGGAAATTGAATAGAAATGATCGGCGCCACAGAAGAGGACATGTCTCAGGAGAGCAGACAATACCCTCAATTTCCAAATGCATTCCTCACCCGATTAATGGAATGGAAAATTTTTACAGATCCTATGGTGGATTCGGTGATAGGTGTGCATTATAATAATATATCCTTGGCTTTAATTTTCCTCCGTACCACAGTATTGGCTGGCCCTGCGTTAATTTGTCTGAAATAACGTTACTTTTCGTTTAAAATGTTATTATCCTATGCTTTAGATTAGATTTAATTATGGTTATTAGAATATTTTTTTCCTATTATTTCATTTTTGGAATTCATTATCCTAGTACAGAAGGTGTTTGAGTTCGATATCCCAATGAATTACTGAATAAATATTTTGTAAAGGTTCTACGAAATCTATCATTTTGCTGTTTTCTAAAATATGTTCTAAGCCTAATAAAGATTAATCAACATATTTTTATTGGCATTGTCATTAATAGTAAGCAAGTGGAACAAATCTGAAATGATCAAATAATATAAAAACCGATAAAATAAATTATTTTTCATGATTAAATATAAAAACGATTATGTAAGGTGGTGGCATTCATCATATATCATATCGCCACGCTGTAAGATTCAAAGGAAAAACAGGGTAACGTGGTAAGATTCTTTAATGGAACATGACGAGCTTTCAGGCAGCAACTGCCCTTCTTCAGGTCTTATACAAGTGTAGACAAAGAAGTGCCATATTTATAAGCAAAAATATTTACATATATACGCGCAAGGAAATAAGGAATTTTACATACTGAAGATTGGAAAGGGGAATTTGCATATTTACAAATAAAACAAACTCTGTGCGAGAAATAGAGGCAAAAAAAAAAACGGAGATAAAAATTAAACCTGAAGGCAAAACACGGAGACAAAATTTGAACCGAAAATAACAATAAAACCCAGAAACATATCAGCGAGTGAGGCCGTAAAATATTGTATATTGCGGTGGGAGATCAATCTTCCGGATAAAACTGGGAGTACAGTTGGACACCAGTGCTTCCAAACCAAGCGTTGGTACTTGTTTCCAATATCCAACGATACGATTTCTGAATACAGGGATATTGGAAACAAGTACCAACGCTTGGTTCTGGAAGCACTGGTGTCCAACTGTACTCCCAGTTTTAACCGGAAGATTGATCTCCCACCGCAATATACAATATTTTACGGCCTCACTCGCTGATATGTTTCTGGGTTTTATTGTTATTTTCGGTTCAATTTTTGTCTCCGTGTTTTGCCTTCAGGTTTAATTTTTATCTCCGTTTTTTTGCCTCTATTTCTCGCACAGAGTTTGTTTTATTTGTGAATATGCAAATTCCCCTTTCCAATCTTCAGTATGTAAAATTCCTTATTTCCTTTCGCGTATATATGTAAATATTTTTGCTTATAAATATGGCACTTCTTTGTCTACACTTGTATAAGACCTGAAGAAGGGCAGTTGCTGCCTGAAAGCTCGTCATGTTCCATTAAAGAATCTTACCACTTTACCCTGTTTTTCCTTTGAATTCATCATATATTTTGAGAGGATAAGTTGCTAATAATATCTTGGTATTAGTTTACATTCAGTGAATTATAAATATCTATGCGGTAAAAAATCTCCGCTGTTTAGTCAAGGCCGTCTAAGAGTAGAAGCCTGAACAGAATAGGCAAAGCAGTATATAATTTTTTAATTGTTATACCGTGGACAGAGATAGAGAGAGAGGTTTGGTCATTCAAAGAGCAGAGGTCACATTCTGGCTGATGACCCTATAGGACGACGGTATTGAGGGTTCAAAATAATAACGGCAGGATTTATGGGTCAGGTAGAACTACCCTTGTTTGCAGAGAAACCTCCTGTTTAATACTATCTAGTTGGGTATGAATGGTCGTTGCTGGGGTCGTGATGGGGCATTCTTCCACTTAGATTGCGGGGAATGTACGAGGGTGAGTAGAAAAGTAAGGTCTCCTATTTTTTTCCCATAGAAAAACACATTAAATCACAACTTTTTATACATCATTGGAAAGGTTAGACACTTTGCTATTTTTCTACATAATCGCCTTGATGCTCAATCACTTTTTTCATCCTGTCAACCAACTTTGTAATTCCAGTGTTGTACCACTCTCCCGCCGCCCCCTGAGCCACTTGTCGACCCACCTGGCGGACACCTTTCTGTAGCCGAGGGTCTCAGACACAATCTTGTGCACGGAGAAGTGGCTGCAATCTTCATTCAGGCCATCCTCGATCTCTTCAAGGGTTATCCGCCGGTTTGCGCGCACCATTTCATCGATTCGAGCCACGGTTGATTCCGGCAAACTCGGCCGCCCAGACCGCTGTTCATCGTGGACGTTTATCCGCCCCTCGTTAAACTCCCGGCACCATTTCCGCACATTTTTGATGTCCATGCACTTCTCACTATACACTTCCACTAACTGACGGTGAATTTCGACCGGAAAATTATTTTTCGCATTTAAAAAGCGTATAACTGAGCGCAACTCGCACTTGGCGGGAGAGCTGAGGGGAAGCTCCATCGCGAACGGCTGCCAGACAGCGACTAAGCGTTCCAAAGGTCACCGGGAAGGTTTTAGACGGTAGAGGGGGAACCAAGGAAGGCAGCGGTGTTGTCGGATTTCACCTAGTAACGCGCGTTCGGAAATTATCTCGTAGAAGACCTACTACTTACTTTTACTTACTAGTACTTTTCTACTCACCCTCGTATCTTGGCTTCTAATACTAGAAACTTACTCTTTTGATCCCCATTCTCTGATTTGATGTTGCTTTGCTGAATACTTAATAGTGATACAGAAGCAATATTAGGGGATTAAACACTCAATATATCACATATGAGAAAACAATTTACCCATACTTTATTATTTGTCTTTTTTAAGGTAAAACATTATAATACGATTCATAGCTGGCTTGCGTTCGTTGAAATGGAAAATGCTCTATTGCTATTAGTATATATAAATGCATCTTAATTGTAGGAGGATGTAATAATTTAACAGTGATCGTGAAATTCTCTCTTCATGAAAGGTGAATATTATGAAAATTATAAAAGCAATTACGTGGGTATTTTATTATATTTATATACACAGTCTAGCCATAAATTCTGTTACAAACAATTTTATAAATTAAATGATTAAGAACAAAAACTAATGGAATATAAATACATATTTTATTATCCAATAGGACATATATTTTAAATATATACAATCATTCAAAATGTTCTCCCTTATTTTTACACAGGATCTCAAACGTTCGGGCCACTGATCTATGGCGGCACGTACCTTTTCTAAGGGTATTTCTTTCATTGCTCTCACCAATGCTGATTCCAATTGATCCAAATTATGATATCTTTCATAGCACACCTTCTCCTCTAAATATGCCCACAAACTGTAATCAAGGGGGTTTAAATCAGGGCTTCCAGAGGGCCATTCATTGGCCTTTATGAACTCCGGAACATTCGTCGCCAACCATTGTTGAGTTTACTTAGCTTTGTGAGTAGGAGTTGAATCTTGTTGAAATATCTAATGTTCGCCATTAAACATTTTCGTATTCAGAGGCTTTACTATTTGTTCCAAAATATCTTCTTGATAGTTTTTATCCGTAGTTTTTACCCCTTTGGCACAGAAGTGGAGATCTGTTACACCTTGGTAGCTAACTCCCCACCAAATCATGACATAAGAAGGATGGTGACTTTTTCAAGTCTTCTAACTTTCAAAGAAGCTTCTAGAGAGCTACAAGCATATATCTTATCATTCTGATGATTAATATTTTCCTCGACAATGAACATTTTCTCGTCTGTGAAAAGGATTATCTCATGCCACCGACCATCATGCCGCGCCAACAACATTTTTGATCTAACCCTTCTAATATATCTAAGAGCAGGGGTTATCAAATGACCTATGCGTCGTTTGAAAGCTCTCAGTCCAAGGTCTTCCTTGATTATCCTTGAAACGGTTCTTGGAGCTAAATTAATCTGCTTTGCTAAGATCTTTTGTTTGCGGCGTGGATTTCGACGAATTCTTTCGCGAATGGCTTTTTTAGCTGTTGCGTTCGTTGCACGCGCGGTCGACCAGATCTTTCAAGGTCATTAATAGTGCCAGCCTTGTTGAACCTTTCAATGGTTCGATAAACAAATTGACGCGTAATATTCAAATTTTGTAAACGTTTAAAAATGGATGAATGACTTTGGCCTACCTTGTGTAAGGCTATTACAGCTATACGGTTTTCTTTAACACCCCAATCCATTATCAAAAAACAAATATATTCCGATTTTTCTTTTAAACACGTGTGCACGAGATATTCAAATAATGATTACTGTATTTTGAATACTTCATGCTGTCAAATTAAAATGTTTATCACTGATTTGTTTTTGTAAAAGTATTTATGGCTAGACTAAGTATATGTAAATTCTAAAAAAATAGTGGTATTTTCTATCTAGAAGGCAGACAGGTTCCAACAAGAAATTAATCGTGAAAATCGCTCACCATGAAATTGGAATTTTAAATCAAAATTATGAAAATAATTACAGATATATTTTATCACATTTCTATATATATTAAAATGAATAATATTTTTAATAAAGTATAAATTTGTCCTTAAATTCGATAAGGTTTTTCCAGGTATTGCGATATCACCGCCACTCTGTGTTGTGATGACGATCTAAGTTCTATAGAGGGAGTCGCTCACCTCTATTCTTGTTTGGCGGGGTTGAAGGTTTAAAATTGTGGTGTCGCTGTTTATAACACTTTTAAAATATACAACGAAAACAGGAGGGAAACTTATATCCTTATATCTATAAAAATGAAATACAAAATCGATGTTTGTTATCGCTTTGCGCAAAATCTACAGAATAAATCATTTTGAAATTTCGAATGTAGGTAGCTGTAGATTTCGCTAAACATATAGGCTATTCAAAAAACTAAAAACGTTAATGGGCTTTCTTAAAATATATATAAAACCAAAAAGCGTTAGTTCCAGCCTTTTACCGCTTGGGCGCAGCACTGTTCGCGACGATGAATGAATATGATTGGTTAATAATTTACACGCGGTTTATTTAAACGATGAATGTTAGTTTGTTTACACGATGAATGTTTTAAAAAGGTAAGATTATCCAATCGCCGTGAAACTTTAGGAAGTTATTTACTATACTACTTGAAAGGTTTCTGGTTTGAATTTGATTTGAAAAATATATTATTTGCAATTTTATTTGCAAATATTCTACTTTCACTCGCAAGCAGCGCCTCTCGCGGTATCTGGTGAAATTATATTTATAAATTGTAACAATGCTTAAAATGTGTTCCAAGTATAATGAATTTAATTTGAGAATTTAGTAATATAATATTCCAATGACGTGAAAAAAATTGGCATTTTAATATTAATATATATTTAAAGAAATTATTGTAACGTTTTTTGTATTAAATGTTAAAATGTAAGTTTAAAATATATATTTACATTGTTAATTTGTTTTGTTGTTGTTTTACAATAATGAAGATGCAAATTACATTGTTTTTGTTGTTTGGTATCGTTTGTTTATATAAAGAAAATTACATTGTATGTGATGATGAAAACAAAAATGAATTTTTAAATTAATATATATAATTCATTGTGAGAAAAAAAAGAAATATTCAATTATCAAATTCACAAAAGTGACAATATTTTATTTAAAAAATAATAATAAATAATTTCAAAAAATTATGTGTTTCAAAATATATTTGAACGTATATAACAATATTTATATTTATATACGTTTATAAATCAATATATAGGTGGATTGGTTGTTCTCTAGAATCGTTTTAACAAATGTTCGTTAGGCAAACTTTTACTCGGATAAAAACCGGGCGAAGCCGGTTACATTCGCTAAATAAAGTTATTTACAAATCTCCGTTTGTGGCAAGATACTATTCCTTCAACTTCAAATTACCGAGTAGACTAATTAATACTGATTTTTTCAACTTATCGAGTATTTTTCAAGGGACCGGGAAAATTTTCGAATTATCGAGAGTATAGACAAGTATAGATTCAGTAGAGATTGGATGTTTGCTAGAATCGTTTTAACAAATGTTTGTTAGGCAAACCTTTACTCGGGTAAAAATCGGGCGAAGCCGGGAACATATAAATATGTTTGTCGGCTATGCACGCCCTCAATATTCAATTAATCTAGCTGAAATTTGAACAGGACAGAGAGTTAAATCTAGAAGAGTTTTTTTCGCACTTTAACCAAGAAAAATTATAATTAACAAAGTACTGTGCAACAATATTTTTTTAGTCAGAAATGATTATGAGAAAATTGCTGTATCATGCTTGATTGACATAAACAAAATTCTTCAGGGGAATATTTACTAAAGCAGACCGCGGGCGAAGCCAGATTATAATTTTTAGTAGGCAGGAACAAAATCTACCAGCGAAACATTCACTCGAGCAGAAGACACACGAAGCCAGGTCATCTCTATATATAAAATATCGTTTCTCGGCCTTTTGGCTAAGATCATGTAGTATATCTCTAGATATTTTTATCTATATACATTTTTAAAAATCTATTCAGTAGAGAGAGAGGATATGTTTGCTCGAAAAATATATTTTATTTATTATATGAATATATAATGTAACGAATATTATTACAATTATTATAATAATATTCTGTGTGTTCCGGAATATTATTATTAATAATATTCGTTAGGC
Source organism: Cordylochernes scorpioides (assembly GCA_030710605.1). Taxonomy (NCBI): domain Eukaryota; kingdom Metazoa; phylum Arthropoda; class Arachnida; order Pseudoscorpiones; family Chernetidae; genus Cordylochernes; species Cordylochernes scorpioides. Next base: position 66,034,828 of record CP092867.1, on the reverse strand, counting down.
AAACTTTCACTCGGATAAAACCCGGGCGAAGCCGGGTACACATCCGCTAATTTAATATAAATTAAGAAAATACAGTGTTATTTAATCAATCATATATTTAAATATTTACACTAAACGAATCGGGGATCAGGTCAAATTCTCTCAAGACTTCATATAGTTGCATCCCCGTAGCCCCCTCCGTCGGCCTCCCTTTGGCTGCTTCGAACTCATTCTTTTCCAACATTTCTCCCACCTTTGAGTTGGCGCCTCGACCACTCAAACATGCAAAGGAAAAGTTCAGTAGATCCGATTGGTTGGGTCTTTTGATGGGCCGTTCATAACTTGACACAACATTCGGGGTTTCAATTTGATGTTACTCTTGTTGTGAAATCAAAGGGTCCTCTTCAGTTGTCAATCAAACTTCTTGTGTGGGAGATCGCTCCGTTAGAGGGTCTCGACATCTTATCTCGGGCGTTATCTCTAAATTGTAGAGTTTTTGAATAGGTCGTATTTTATCACCTGATGAAGTTTTCACTTCCGCAACCCTCTCAAGTCCGTCTTTTCCTGGATAGAATTGGATTATTCTGGCTAACGGCCAGTGTAGTCTCTTTAAACTCTCCAATGAGCACCATGTCTCCCACCTTGAATGGTATGGTAATCTTCAGGCGTCTCGTTTCTAGTCTCAGGAATCCAAAATATAAGATACGAAATCGTTCTCTAAGATCTTGTACACGTTTGATATATTGATATTTGCGGGAGAGGGTCTGGTTATCAATCAAGTCCAGGTCTGGAACGCCAACCTCTCTGACCTCATGTAAGAACAACGAAGGTGTCAATGGAACGAGATCCTCCCCTTCTTCAGTTAGGTATGTCAGTGGGCGTGTTCATCAAGCTTTCGACGTCACACTTTACCGTGGACAATTATTCATATCCCAAGGAGGTTTGATGGAGAATCCTAAAGAGTAATTGTTTCATCATTCCTATTAAACGCTCCCACCATCTACCCCACCAAAGAGTACCAGGCGGTATGAATTTTCAGGTGATGTTTTTCAATGTGGGATCCATTTTAATCTCAAAAAATCAATCTTCTTTAAAGTATTATCCATGCCTCTGAAATTAGTCCCATTATCTGAATACACAATCAATGGTCGGCCTCTTCGAGCAATAAATCGGCGGAACGCATGGAGGAAGGCTTCCATAGACAAAGATGTCACAGGTTCCAGATGGACTCCTCTAAACACCGCACATGTGAAGATGACAATCCATGCTTTCTTTTTATTCTTTAAGATAGGATGCCCAGTTAGATCAACTCCTACTACGAGGGTAAGTAGAAAAGTAAGGTCTCCTATTTTTTTATATAAAAACACATTTAATCATAATTTTTATACATCATTGGAAAGTTTGGACACGTTGCTATTTTTCTACATAGTCGCCTTGATGCTCAATAACTTTTTTCATCCTATCAACCAACCCTGTAATTCCGGTGTTGTATAGCTTTCCCTCGCCAAGTGCGAGTTGCGCTCAGTTATACGCTTTTTAAATGCGAAAAATAATTATCCGGTCGAAATGCACCGTCAGTTAGTGGAAGTGTATGGTGAGAAGTGAATGGACATCAAAAATGTGCGGAAATGGTGCCGGGAGTTTAACGAGGGGCGGATAAACGTCCACGATAAACAGCGGTCTGGGCGGCCGAGTTTGCCGGAATCAACCGTGGCTCGAATCGACGAAATGGTGCGCGCAAACCGGCGGATAACCTTTGAAGAGATCGAGGATGGCCTGAATGAAGATTGCAGCCACTTCTTCGTGCACAAGATTGTGTCTGAAACCCTCGGCTACAGAAAGGTGTCCGCCAGGTGGGTCGACAAGTGGCACAAAGAGGCGGCGGGAGAGTGGTACAACACCGGAATTACAAAGTTGGTTGGCAGGATGAAAAAAGTGATTGAGCATCAAGGCGACTATGTAGAAAAATAGCAAAGTGTCCAACCTTTCCAATGAAGTATAAAAAGTTGTGATTAAATGTGTTTTTCTATGAAAAATAAATAGGAGACCTTACTTTTCTACTCACCCTCGTATTTCGAAAACTGCAGCATCTCATATTCTGTCTTCTGGTAATAATGTTGATTCGACTGTAGCCGCGGTGAATCGTTTACAGCAAATGCATTGATTGATGATCTTCTTGACGGTTTTCCTGGATCTTAGTATCCATTAGGTTTCTCTCAGAATACCGAGGAGCGTTTGTAGACCAGCGTGCCCGTGGGTTTCATGGTTCCACCTGAAGAGCAAAGAGACCAAGAAGTGATCCGAGGGCAATAAAATGGGCATTCTAAAATTAGCGAAATCTTCTCTTCTGCAAATTTTAGTTTTTATTCTCAAAATTCCTGAAGAGTCTGCTAGCAACTTAAAGCCTTGTAGTTTCTTATCTTCATGCCCTGAAAACAATTCTCTCTGGATAAGTCTCATCAGTATTATTTCTGACTTAGTGATTTCTTCTGTACTGAGATCTTCTGAAATTATCTTTCTTCTATTAATCTTGGCGTTGTTGAAGAATCTGTATATCCAGGCGGTGATTCGTACTATTCTCAAAAAATGGGAATAACGTTCTAATAAATTTTCATTTTCTCTTGTCGTGAACAAGGTGTTCAGGATGGTCTTGCGCCTTTCAGAATAAGCAATCTCCAAATCAGGGATAATTGTTGATTTGGGCCACTCCTTTTGAGATACCTTTAACCATGCAGGTCCCTCCCACCATCTTGTCTCCTTAAGTGTTTCTGCTGAACATCCCCGAGATGGGAGGTCTGCCGGGTTTAATCGGCCTGGTATGTGGCGCCAAGATTTGAGGGAGCTAAGATTATGAATTTCTTTAACACGGTTCATCACAAAGGCTGCCCTGTTGTCTTCCCTTTGGATCCAACAGAGAGCATTGGTCGAATCGGTCCAATAAAATCTTAGAATTTCCTCAAATTCCAGATCTTGTATGACGTTAGCTGCCAAACGAGCTCCAATCAGACAAGCCAAAAGCTCCAATCTTGGGACGGTGAGTTTCTTCAGTGGAGCTACTCGTGTTCCAGTATTTATCAATTGGATGTCCACTCCCTCTTCCTTTTCAATGCGGAAGAAAATACAGGTTGCATAGGAAAACTGACTGGCGTCGCAAAAGATATGGAGAGTGGTTTTCTCTACATAGGAGTCCTTAAAACAGAGCCATCTAGGAATATCTATGTTAGGCAGGTGTTTCAGTTTGCTAAACCACTTCCAAAATCTTTGTACTGAACATCCAGGTAGGACTTCGTCCCATGTCAACTTCTGTGCCCAAATTTCCTGTAATATCAGCTTGGGAATTAAAGTCACAGGACAAACACCTAATGGATCAAATATCTTGCTCGCAATTGAAAGTACTTTTCTCTTGGTGGTTGGTCCAATTAATTCAAAATCTTCCAAACCAATTGTCAGTGTGTCTCTATCAGTATTCCATGTTATTCCTAAATTCTTCACTTCCTTATTCAGTTGGTTCATAAAAGAAAAGTCTGTAACGTTGCTCACCCAATCTCGGTTGTAGAGAGCAGTTCAGTAGATTCTTACACGAATTTATTCGTTTCTTCAACATTCTGAAAACTGGCTAAACAATTGTCAACATAAAAGGATGATTTCAACTGTTCAGCTGTGATTTTTGAATGTTTAGGAGCCTTATCTAAGTGGAGAGATAAGGTAGCCTTTAAAAGATACGGACTAGTCGTAATTCCAAAAACAACTATTTTATGTCGATACGTGATCAATCTTCCGTCTTCTGTGTGCCACAGGAATCGCAAATAATCTCGGTGTCCTTCTTTTATTCCAATTTGTAAAAATGCTTTTTCAATATCGGCAGAGACACCTACTTCATATTTCCGGAATTTATTTAAAAGTCTTGTTATAATTTCTATCAAATTGGGTCCCTTATCCAGACAGTCATTCAGGGAAAGTTAACCTCTCTTCCGGGCCGACGCATTGAATACTGGCCGAATTCTAGAAGTTTGACTGTTCCTTTTATACACTGGTCGATGTGGCAGGTAGTGTACACCATCTAGTTTATCCTCTCTGGCATACTCGATTATCCCCTGATTCATCCATTCTTCAAAGATTTGTCCATACTCATTCATGTCTCCAACTTCTTCAAGTTTTCTTCTTACAGAACTTAGTTGGTTTTCGGCTAGGTCTCTATTCGAAGGAATCCTTTCCTTGTCTTGCACCCAGGGTAGAGCTACCTCATAGCGCCCCTCGATATCTCGCGTCGTGGTGTGGGCGAAATGTTCCTCCATTTCAGCTTGTAATGACTGAGTCTTTTTTCTCAACCTCCGCTTCAGAGACTCCAATTGCATCTAATTTCCACAAATTTTCTAAATTTAAAGATAGAAGTGTGGTCACGTAAAAAGAGCTGGTGTCATCTCTCACCTCCGTCGGAGGAATTGTTCCCATCACACTCCATCCTAGTTTGGTATGGATTGCCACAAGTCCAGATGAGATTCTTCTCTGATCATCAGTTAGCAATCTCCCGGCGATGTCCGCCACTATAAGGACTCCTATACGGTCTCTCATCAAATCAGACACGTCGAGTTCTTCACTCCCTTCTAAAATTGATCTTGGACACACCGGAGGTATGCTTCCACAGATAAGGGGTTGAACTTGTGCTTCAAACTCACAGCGATAGGAATTATTGATGTCAGATAAATGAATGGTATAGACCTCATTTTCAACTACATCGGTACTCGATCCTCCAAACAAGGAATTCTGGAAAACTCTCTCCTAGATTGTTCGTATTCCATTTCCATTGCTGTGATATGTAAAATATATGATCTTTGGGATCCGGTGTCTATTATAGCCTGTTCCCTTTGAGGGTCACTCTCAAAGTAGGTAACAAGACGTCTGGGGAGGTTGATAAGTTGGCGAGAGTTTCATCTTGCACCGTTGGAGCCTTAGAAGATCCACCTAGATCTAAAATCCGTTTTGTGCACATGACATCCAGGTGAAAAGACATGTTGCAGATCGAACAACGGACTACATTTCTGCAAAATTTACTTAAATGAGAAGGCCGAAGAGACATTTATAACAAACAGCTTTTTTCCTCATGAGTGATATCATTTCATTTAAACTCAAATTAGCGGCAAAGTCACACTTAGGGCTTCCATGATTGTCTTTACCACAAAATACGCATTCAATCGATTTGTGAACTGAATTAAAAAGTTCTGAAGCTGTGGCAATTGGTTTTTCATTTTAGAATCTGGTATTTGGATGTTTATTTACTAAATTAGGTTTATAATTTGATTCATTTCGTTTCTAAAACTCTTCTGCCGTGCAGCTAATTGTCTTTCTAGAAAGGTAATCAAGTAATTTATTACGTAACCTGTCGGGAGTTCTTTGTTCAAATCCAAATTAAGGTTGACAGGTAGAATCTTCATTATTATCGGACACAACAGTTGTCCGTAAATATTAATGGACACGTTAAGTGACTCGAGACTTCTTATTTGAACAGAAAGGTTGTCAAAAAGTTCGCGGAGGTTTCTTACATCGCTTGACGTTTTGAGTGGTCTCATTGACAACAAATTGTTCATATGTCGGCTAATCAAAATGTCTCCTCGCCCAAATCTGTCTTCAAGCAATTTTATAGCTTTTTCATAATCGTCCGCAGAAAAAGCGAAACCTTCGACTTCAATATTTCAATATCATCAATTTCGGAAGCTTCACAGTCGTGCAGGAAGGTACATAATGTCTCATTTCGGGTTCATCTATTCGTGAGTTTGAATCTTGTATATTTTCGCCACGAAAATCTGATTGACGAATCTTTTTATTTGCCCTAAATCTCCAAGTAATAAATTTATCTCGATATTAGTCTACCCCCTGTAATTCCCTTTCTAAATCGCCAGTTTCAAGAAGCGTTTCTATTTCATGATCAACTAATTTAAGTTCATTAAATGATTCATTCAATTGTTCTAATAATTCTTCAAGTTCAATTCTCATTAGCGGATCAAGTCCACTTTCAAACCTATTGCATGTTTTCGTTAAATATGATCTGTTAATAGCACGCTTCTTCTTTAAACGTAGAATTAATTCTTCCGCCATCATGTAAACAAAGCGGCAATTAGGGTTAGCTAGCGATTCCAAAATGGTCAGCTCAAAATGCTTTTTTTCTTCTTCAAGAATTTACCTTCAACAGTCCCGGCTGGGATGCCAAAAATATTGCGATTTTACCGCCACTCTGTGTTGTGACGACGATCTAAGTTCTATAGAGGGAGTCGCTCACCTCTATTCTTGGTCGGCGGGGATGAAGGTTCAAAATTGTGGTGTCGCTGTTTATAACACTTTTAAAATATACAACGAAAACAGGAGGAAAAATTATATTTATTATAAATTAAGAGAATAAGTAAAGTATTATTCAATTAATTATATATTTTAATATTTACACTAAAAGAATCGGAGATCAGGGCAAATTCTCGCGTTCTAAAGTTGTTTACAAGTTCTTCTGTTATTGTTCTTCTTATTTCAGCCACTGCATCCCCGTAGCCCACTCCGTAGGCCTCCCATTGGCTGCCTCGAACTCCTTCTTTTCCAACACCAGGAATATATTTTTTTTCAATTGAACTATGTTGCTTAGAGATCAGAAACAATGTTATACCTAGTGATATGGCACGGCAAATTCGAGCAATAAATGCCCAGAGGCGCCCTTCCTTGCTATAAAAACATTAATGATCTACCAGAGAATTTGGAGAAGAAAGTTGCCGATAATAAAGACATCATCAAGGAGCAAATGCATTAAAGTGGTCGATGGGGTTGTCGATAAACTGCCTCCCTCCTACTTTTCTTCTGTGTAAATTCCACATTCAAACAATGCGGGCTCTATTGACAAACACACAGAGGTATTTATCAATTAAACTTCAATTAAAATTAGATCAAAATTGTTTCAAATATTAACTAGTTGAATTATCGTGTATTTGCATTTGTATTCTCAGTGTACAGCTCTAACTCTGTTTGAATAGAGTGGGTACCTAATCAAAATTTTCAAATTTAATTTGCAAATAAATTATCGATTTTTTAGATAAAATGTGACACATATATGTGAAAAAAAAATAAGAAGAAGTAGAAAGATGTTCAGGTGTTGATTTTAAAAAAATGGCATTTCCTGACCTCTCTCTCTCTCACATAAACATTATTGATGGCAGGGCGTCATCTAATAGAACAAAAATAACATAACGTTAATATTTCTATGAAAAAAATAATTAAAAATAAAAGGGTCAAGTGTTTGTTAATTAAAAAAAAGGCATATCCTGACCAGTTCACATGAACTTTTAGATGGGACAGTGGAACCGAAATTAACTTAACCTTGATTTAGCCTATTCCCCGATATCTGGCCAACCCATTTTCTTGATAAATCAAGAAAAGTAAACCACGAACGCGTTTCCGGCTGTTGGCCATCGTCAGCGTGTTGAAGACTGTACCTCTACGACTAAATAAAACACCTGATCTTTTTAATATTTTATTTTTATTTTTTTTCACATGTTTAGTATATGTACGCACGTTTGGCATAAATACCCTTTTCTTGATTTCTCAGGAAGCCTCTGGAACCAAAATTTTTTTTTTGTCGTAGAGGTACAGTCTGCACCACGCTGACAAGGGCCAACAGGCCGAAACGCGTTCGTGTTTGACCTTTCTTGATTTATCAAGAAACCAGGTTGGCTAAATATTAGGGAACAGGCAAAATCAACGTTGAGTTGGTTTCTATTTCACAAAATGGCGTCTGCCATCTAAAGGTTCATGTGAACTTAATCAAGATATGCCTTTTATGATATATATTATATAATCTAAAATGCAAATATTTTATTTTTCAAAAACACCTATTTTATTTCCATCATTGACTATTCTTTCATTTTGACCATATATTTAAAATAGTTTGAATTTTTGTTGTAAATATGTATAGTTCACCTACCTATTTTTTTTTTAATTCACGAATATAGAGAATTCATTTAATAAATTCTATATTACTGTGATGAATTATTTTATGTGTAATTTGCTTCAAGTATATCAAAATGAAAACTACTTGATGGGTGAATAATTATCTTTCCTATTTTCACGACTTCACCTCCAATTCTTAATAATTTCAACGACAAAACAAAATATTCATAATATACATATATTTCATAATATATACTCTTCCAGGAATGATAAAGTTAACCTACAGACAACCCAGAGAGAGACGTAAGTGTAAGGACCGGTCACTTGCGATGGTCACCAGCGACATTCCAAGGGGCGACCACTGGGGCCCGTCAGTTAACACCTCGGGACTTTTAAGACAGTTGGGAATTGTGCGCGACACGAACGGCCGCCCGGCTGGGCCAGTCCCGTCTCTCTCTCTCTCCTGGTTGTCTAGGTCTCTCTTTCAAATTGTGATGTGATCATTTCTATTCCCATCTTATGATATCACATAAAAGTCGACAGGATAAGACCTGGTCGAAAATAAAAATTCCCGTATCTACTAGAATATGAAGAAAACAAAAAGCAAAACCATGGTGATCGGACAAACCTACAGCCAAGTTCCACAAGAATTTACAACCAACTCAACTGTAGCTACTTCTCTTCGAACTCTCACCCTCTACCTAGCACAACTTTTGAACCATGATCCGGAAGACGTGATCACCTACGACGGAGGTGAACCTGCCACACACTTCTTCCAGCACCAGATCTGCCCAAGAGTGATCACCGTGCCAGAGCAGGACAGCTTCCACCACCATGGACAAGACTCCGACATATCCCTGCCACTACTGTGGCGGACAACACTGGCACGTTCAGTATCAAAAGATAGAACTTTCCTAAATGAACTCAATGAATCTACTTGCGCCTTAAACCAGCATAACCTGTGAGTGTAATTGTTTCAACCCCTAGCGTCCATTATTCAAAGAAATAATTCCTTGTGGACTCTGGTGCCAACATTTCCATAATTAGTTTAGTTCCATTTGAATATATAAAATTGTTTAATAGCTACATTTTTATCACCCCTATTAACAGTGATATCTTATTATCCATACCATATATCTATGTTAAATACATTGAATTAGTTACCTTACCAATCGAATCTAATAATCGTCATTATTAATGAAATAATTTATATTTTAAAGTCACCCCTTAACAATAAATAAATTGGAATTCTACCTATTCACGCTGTTGGACAAAAAAAGAAGAAGGCCGATGAATTTATTTCTGAAGAAAGAAGAACTTTAATTAGTTATATACAAATTTACATAAACCTAGAGAAGCTCACTTTAAAATAACAAAAATTAACAAACTTACTGACCTAACCTTTTTTCTCTTTTGAACAAGCCACAATCACTATTATATATACATAGCGGTCAATTTGTCAAAAATAAAAGAAGAGTAAAATGTTGGAATTGATTATTCCAACACCCCCCACAATTTCTACATTCCCAATTCACGAATACATTTTTCCTGCGAGACCTTTGTCAGACTCTTAGTGAATATATCCACAACATTCTCTTGGGTTGGTGTATGGACGACCTCAACAAGACCTTCATTATAAATATTTCTCATGTAATGCCATTTGATGTCAATGTGCTTTTTTCAATCGCGCATGGTACACAGGATTCCTTGCCAATTGCTGATCTCCCTGATTGTCTGTCCTCAAAACTGTAGGTCCTTCCAATATTTCACCAAATCCCAATTCATCTAAAAACATTTATGTGAACAGCCTCCTTACAGCTTTACAAAGTGCGATGTATTCTGATTCAGTGCTTGAAAGGGAAACTGTCTGTTGTTTTTTGGATTCCCACGCTATTGGACCGCCCGCCAAGTAAAACACAAATCCTGAATGAGATTTTCTGTCCATGAGGTTTCCTCCCCAATCTGCGTCTACATTCCATGAAGTTCTATAATCGATTTTCTGAAAGTAATCTTGAGGCCTGAGGATTTTCTCAAATAGCGGAGGACGCGCCTTGCTATATTCCAATGTTTTCTTCTAGGATCGTTGCTAAATTGTCCTAAAGAACTTATCGTATAGGCAATATAGGCCTTGTTGAGACAGATAGGTAGATCAGTGATCCTATCAAAGATTGATTCTCTACCTTATCCACTGGCTCAGTCTCACCATCTATAGGTGCTATTTTTGTCAGTTTGTAATTATCGTCCATGGGTGTAGAGATCGGTTTTTATTATTTCATCTCATATTTCTTTAGAAGTTCTTCGATGTATCTTTCCTGATCGAGAGATATAGATCCATCCATTCCTCTATGTACCCGCATCCCAAGAAAATGATTTAGTGCTCCAAGATCATTTATCTTAAAACACTTCTCCATATTTTCTTTGAAGCAAATCAGCGCATTTTAATCTTCTGCAGCAACAATCTAATCGTCAATATATATTTTACCCAGAAGAACTCCTTCTCTTTTAATGTAGACACAGTTATCCGCTTTATGTTCCCTTAAGCCTACGCGGATGATCTGGTCGTGGTGGTTCCGGGATGTCGACCTAGTCAACTTCCCGCGGCCCAACACACCATAGATATGATCGCTAGGTGGGGCAGTTTGCATGGAACTCAGCGTGGGGAAGTGCCAGGCTATAGTTCTCCTCAGACCACACGCCCAATACAATGGTGCGACTCAATTAAGGTGCTGGGAGTGAGATTTAATCAACGTCTATCTTTCCACCAGCACGTAGTTAAAGTCTGCGCCAAGGTCCGCGGCATGTTGCCGCGTTTGACCGCAGCCGCTAATCTCAACTTTAGTTTTAGTTACCGCGCATTGAGAACTCTGTATCTGCAAGTAGTTGTTCCAGCCATTGCCTATGCCTCGGCGGTATGGTTTCTTAATCTTTCTCAACGCTCCTTAAATGTTCTACTAAGTGCTCAAAGGACTTTCCTAGTGAGAGCTTGTAGAGCTTTCAGAACAACCAGCAACGCTGCTCTTATCTCCCTCTCTAAAATTCTTCCTCTCGATCCATAAACTCGGCTAAAACTGAGCTAAACCTTAGAAAGTATGGATTGGTTGACGCTGAAATTCCACTCGAGCCTCCTCCCTTTCCACATCCTCTCGCTTACCCCCCCCCCCCCCCCCTATTACTCCGCTCCCTGTAATATTCCTGCGGACACACTCGCAAAGCGGGGTGCTGAGTCTGCTGACCCAAGATGTTACAAACTCGCTTCTTTGTCTTTTGTAAAATCGGCAATCTACGGCCGGGCGCGTGAAGCATGGGAAAGCAGATTCCTCTCTCTAGCTCCTTCTATCCACACCCACTTTGGCCTCACTCCAATGAGTCTTTTAGACAAAAGGTATGCGTACATCGTCCTTAGCGAGCACATTGTGGTTGGACTGCTATCAGGCAACACGTGGACGGACAGTTTCGCCCACAGGATAGGCGTCATTGACGATCCTTCCTGCCCTTACTGCGACGCTGACAGGGAAGAAACTTTGTCACATATCGTGCTTAAGTGCAGCATCCTTGATGCCCATAGATTCCCCCTTCTTTCCACCTGTGCAGAAGAATAAGGGTACACTCCGCGGTCACTCAAAGACTTTATTTTCAACAGGAGCTTATGGCGAGCCTGCCTGGAGTTCCTAAAGGCCTCTGATAGACTTAAGCCACGCGTCCGCGCGGAGGATTCCGATCACCTGAATGACTTGGACTCCTCACCTCATGGTTAACACCGGTTATTTTAGCGGCCGCTCGTAGACGCAACTCTGGCATGTGCTGCTGTTTAAGATAGGTTTCGCGACCTGCCCTGCGTATGTGATCGCCCCTGACGCTTGCTCTGTAACCCAAGGACAGAGAGAAAATGGTTTGGCGATTCGACGGCGCGGGCTGCTCGAGAAATCGACTTACGCAGTGACCCATTAGGACGCGCTATGCAATCTCTGGTGTAATTTTCTGATTGGTTGTCTTAGTACAGATTTATATAATACTGAGAAAAGCAGTCAGTTAATTGATGGTTTAACTAACCTGAAGGCGAAAGGAACAGTAACCTCGATCAGTTATGGCATCAGTGCCCTAGACAAGAATTCAATAAATTCGAAGTTGTATTCTTCTTCCCCAAATATAACGATTCCAAATTTAATGAAGCCAAAAATCCAACACAATGTCAAGCAATGCATCACTACGAAAGGTCCGCCGGTATATGCTAGAGCAAGGTCACTTAATAGCGAACTTTTAAAGATCGAAAAAAGAGAATTCCAATACATTTTGTAAAATGGTATAATTCGACCATCAAGATCGCCTTGGGGAAGTCCCTTGCACATAGGTAAATATAAATATGGCTTCTGGAGACCTTGCGGTGATTATCACAACCTCAAGAGTGCGACCATTCCAGACAGATACCAATATTTCCATTTAATATTAAAGAAAACTCGTTTATTTTCCAAAATAGACCTATATAAGGCATACAACCAAATACCAGTTAACTAAAATGATCGCGAAAAAACAGCGATGATCACACCATTTGGACTGTTCGAATTTGAGGTGATGAGTTTTGGACTATGCGGCGTCCCTGCAACGTTCCAGAGGTTTAAAACGAAGGGTTACATGGATTAGATTTTGTCTTTCTATACTTGGACGACATCCTAGTGGCTTCGGAATCCCAAGAAGAAGATGAAAACCATCTGAGAACAGTGTTCACGAGACTTGACCAATACGGACTACGCATCAATCAAGCAAAAATCGTCCTATATGTAAATAACATCGAATTCCTAGGAAATCTAAAGACCCTAGTAGGAAAAAGGCCGATACAGTCGAAGGTGAAAGCCATTAATGAATACAAGAAACCTGAAACAATTCAAGATCTCCGCAATTTTTTAGGAATGATAAACTTTTATCAACGATTCTTGAGGAATGCTGCGGAAGATAAAGCTACCCTGAATGATTTCTTGAAGGGTTCGAAGAAAATTGACAAGGGTCCTATTCCTTGGACGGAAGTAGCCGAACAGAAATTCGAAAAATGCAAATCTGAACTATCAAAAGAAAAACTGTTGACATTCCCCGACCCTGATTGTCAGTTGACCTTATGCACGGACGCCTCAAAAACGGCAATAGGAGCATTTTTACAGCAGTTAGAAGATAGAACTTAGAAACCAATAGCATTTTTTTCAAAAAAAATGAGTGAAAGCCAAACCAAGTATAGTACATATGATCGCGATTTATTAGCAATATTTTCTTCTATTAAACATTTTAAATTTTTATTGGAAGGTAGAGAGTTTACTGTTTTCACATATCAGAAACCTCTAACCTACGCTTTTCAGCAGAACCCCGAAAAAGCTTCTCCACGCCAAGTCAGGCAATAACAGTATATCTCCCAGTTCACAACTCCATCAAACACATCAGTGGCAAAGACAACGTCGTAGCTGATACATTGTCCAGAATCAACGAAATAATATCTATATATTTCGATGCCATCGCCGAAAACAACAAGGTGACGTTGATCTGGCTAATCTACGAACACTAAATAAGTCGCTCAGTTTCAAAGAACATCCTTTACCTTCGGGCAAAACCTTATGGTGCGAAGTGTCTAGTCTAAAATACGACCATATATTCCAGAAGAGTTCAGGATGACTATTTTCAAATCGATTCATGAACTGTGTCATCCTGGAATCAAGACTACGGTCAATGAAGTTACATCCCGATATATATGGTTCAAAATGAAAAGGGACATAAGGAATTGGGCTAAAACATGCCTAAGCTGCCAGAAAAAGAAAGTTACTTGCCACACAAAGACCGAATATGGTAAATTCGAACTGCCAGATGACCGGTTTGGAACAGTCCACATCGACTTGATTGGACCCCTGCCACCATCAGAAGGGAAAACTATTGTCTGAAATGCATAGACCGTTTCACCAATTTGGTAAAAGTTGTACCATTGGAAGACATTAAAACCAAAACTGTAATCAAATCCTTCTACAGAAATTGGATTAGTCGATATGGAACTCCATGCTACCTGATTACCGATCGTGGCATGCAATTCCTGTCCCAACAACTGAAGGAATTTGCTACTATGTTGAGACTACAATTAAGGCATACTACATCATACCATCCCCAAAGTAATGGCAAGGTAGAAAGGTTTCATTGAACTTTGAAAATGGTCATAAGTGCTCACAATCACACTAAATGGACAGAAAGTCTGCCTACAGTCCTTTAGGGCTAAGATCTTCAATCTACGGCACTTCTGATTACTCCATAGCACATATGGTATTTGGCAAGACTATCAGGCTTCCAGGTGAATTTGTCAGCAATTTAGAATATACAAAAGAAAATGGAAGACTGATCTCAGATTTACAAATAGATATGTCATCCATTAAACCATTTAAGTCGAAAACGAATAAAAATCCAAACGTCTTTATGCACAAAGATTTGAAAAGTTGCTCTCACGTATTTATCAGACAGACAGAGTGAGAAGACCTCTAGAATCAGTTTATGAAGGACCATTCAAAGTTTTAGAGAGGTCTGATATATTATAATAACGATTAGATTCGATAAGGATAAGTTTCTTTATTTGTAAAATTAATTCGAGCTTTCGGGCGCAAGCTGCCCTTCTACAGGAATAAAGGATACAATTTCAAATAAACATGTATGTACAAATATATATATTTCTTTAAATGATATCTTGCTCTGGTCTTGTATACCGTGAGTGGATCACATGCCCGCGTGATTTAGTTTAAATCAAAGAAAAGCCCTGATAAAGAGAGGCGTGTTGCCCCTAGAAATACTGGCCGATTAATAAACTTATATCCAATATATGCCCCGTATTTATCTATACATACATATATATAAGCCAATATTTGCATATCTAGGATTATTTATGTTTTTTATATTATAATTTAAGAAAATTATTGCTATGTAAATTAGTCAATTGGTTGATATTATTAAATGCTAAATTGTTAAGTGGTGTGATGAAGATAAAACGGATAATTCTATTTCAGTTTTTGGACCAGCCTATCATATGTCTATGTGTCTATTTATAAATAGACACATAGATATCCCAGAGACATATGATATTTTGGACCAGCCTATCATATGTCTATGTGTCTATTTATAAATATTTATAAATAGACACATAGATATCCCAGAGACATATGATAGGCTGGTCCAAAAACTAAAATAGAATTATCCGTTTTATCTTCATCACACCACTTAACAATTTAGCATTTAATAATATCAACCAATTGACTAATTTACATAGCAATAATATTCTTAAATTATAATATAAAAAACATAAATAATCCTAGATATGCAAATATTGGCTTATATATATGTATGTATAGATAAATATGGGGCATATATTTGATATAAGTTTATTAATCGGCCAGTATTTCTAGGGGCAACACGCCTCTCTTTATCAGGGCTTTTCTTTGATTTAAACTAAATCACGCGGGCATGTGATCCACTCACGGTATACAAGACCAGAGCAAGATATCATTTAAAGAAAATATATATATTTGTACATACATGTTTATTTGAAATTGTATCCTTTATTCCTGTAGAAGGGCAGCTTGCGCCCGAAAGCTCGAATTAATTTTACAAATAAAGAAACTTATCCTTATCGAATCTAATCGTTATTATAATATATTGAAAGGATTATTCGTCTTAGGTCTGATATATATTTTACAGTCCTGATTAAAGACAAAAATCACAATATATCCCTAGACCGTCAAAACCAGCCTATATCCTGGAGATCTAAACATGCACATCCCAGCCATCTACTAGACCCCCAGGCAGTCCAGCCACGAGAAAGCCGGCAGCCACAGCCGCGCCAAGCCCAGACCCGAAGAGTTCACTTCGAGGAGGCGCCGAGAACCCGGAGCGGCAGAACTATTTTTCCTCCACAAAGATTTGTACAGGACGTGACCTTGGTCACTGGAGAGGGGAGTGAATGTAGGATAAATAGTCTCTAAAACTGTTCATAGATGGAGCTGTTAGGACAAACCTTAGCTAATTGGATATTATGCTTATTTATTCCCAAATCTTTTTATGTTTATATTTATATTACATTTTTCTATTCCTTAGACTATATTTAGTTCTTAATTTAATTAATTTTTCTGTTAACTACCTGCTTCTTTATATTTTAAAAGAATATGTACTTTGACTAAAATATTTCAATAATCTAGTTATTTATTGGCGAATCGTGTTTGTGGTCTTTTACTATAATGCCACAATCTTCATTGAATATTTTTTTAAATAAAAAGTCTAGTTTATTCACCTGATACTAGGTACAATTTCACTTTTATACTTTTTTTCCCATAGAATAATATTTTTTGTGAATAGTCAAACTAAACGAAAAGTCGGTGGACGAGTGGGTAACACCCTCGATTCCCGACAGTCATGAACCGGGATTGAATCCCGCGTTAAAAATTGTTTAATATGTGAATGCTTCACATATTATTCATTGTTCAATTATCATGAACTAGGTTGCTCTTGCTGAGCGGTACCTATTAATGTGATTTGAACCAGAACCAGAATAGTCAAACACATATAAAAGTCGGTGGACGAGTGGGTAACACCCTCGATTCCCGACAGTCATGAACCGGGATTGAATCCCGCGTTAAAAATTGTTTAATATGTGAATAACCTTCAAATATTATTCATTATTTAATTTTCATGAACTAGGTTGCTCTTGCTGAGCGGTACCTATTAATGTGATTTGAACCAAAATAGTCAAACAATAGGATATAATAAAAGTCTTCTGTGTATGATTTTACAGTAGAAAGATATATAAAACTATTAATTCGTTTTGGAAAAAAAGACACAATTTTTATATACTCTATAACAAAAAAATCGACGCACCAAGAAGCAGTTTTCCGATTTATATGAAAATACGTATACAAAGAGGTTTCGAACAAACATTCAAATGATTGAAATTTGGTGGCCGATTTATGCAAAGCAAGAGCTCCAGCGCATCTGAACTGCGCATCCAGCACGAGCATTCTAGACTCAATATTCGGCGCGGCACAATCTGATTTTCAGGAATTCCGTTTAATATTTTAGCAGTACGCCTATTTCTACTGTATCAATGTCTCGCCGAAAGATTCGTGCTCATTACGAACATATATCAGAGTTTGAAACTGGTCGTGCTATTGGATTGAGAGAGGCTGGTTGGTCTAATTGACTAATCGCGCGACATCTGTGTCGAAGTGATGCGGCTATTAGGCGATGTTGGCAAAAGTGGGTCAACAACGGAAGTATGCAACGTCAGGACGGCAACGGTCGACCAAGGGCAACAACAGAACGGGAGGACAGAGCAATTGTCAGAATGGCTGTCGCAGCACCGGAATCCACGGTATCTACCATCCAACGTGTGACCGGCACACAAGTGTCCAAAATGACCATCAACAGGCGACTGAGAGAGCGAAATCTAAGAGCTCGCCGACCGTTACGATGCCTACCCCCTCACACCCGTGCACCGACAAGTCCGACTACACTGGTGATGGGAGCGATCAACTTGGAACTGTGCTGACTGGAGACGTATAGTCTTTAGTGACGAGTCCCGTTTCTTACTTTGTCCTGACGACCGTCGCAAACGTGTCTGGAGACGTCCTGGGCAGCGTGTAGATCCTGGCGAACACCACACAGGTCCACAACGGGGCGTTATGGTCTGGGGTGCCATTTCATTTGATAGCAGGACCCCATTGGTAGTCATTCCTGGCACCCTGACAGCACAACGGTACGTAGATAACATTCTACGGCCTGTTTTGTTGTTGTTCCTCTCACATCACCCCGGGCTTACTTTTCAAAAAGATAATGCCTGGCCACACACAGCATGTGTTACTATGAATTGTCTTCAATCTTGCCGAACTCTTCCGTGGCCAGAAAGGTCGCCTGATCTCTCGCCCAGAGAGCACATCTGGGACGTGATGGGAAGGCGATTTCAACCATCCCGGAATGTTGACTATTTAGCCCGACAGTTGGAGACAATTTGGCAAGAAATCCCGCAGCACACCATCCGGAATCTTTATCAGTCCATGACACGCCGGGTGGCAGCCAGCATCCAGGCCAGTGGGGGTCCACAGGACATATTGATATTCTCAATTTGTGACGATCAAACTCTGAAATAAACCAATTAATTTTTCTGAAATTTTAATCGTTTTTTCCCCTATACATGCTCTTTAGATACACCAATTTTTGTCCTAAACTGACCACTCCTTCTTGCTGCGTCGATTTTTTTGTTATTCAGTGTATAATATTAAATAACCGAAATTTAGAGTATTTTGTTGAGAGAATGTCTATAGCCAAGGGTTTCTAACTTTTTTCGACAGTTAAAGGGACTTTGAATAATGAAAAAAAAAAGGGTGGGGTAGGATGAAGCTCTAAAATGTTGAAATATTATTTTCTTCAAAATTTACGATTTCTCAAATATTGGTATTGTTTTGCATTTTTTGAGATTATAAATTCAATATATAATATATTTTTTTAAAAAGATATTTTTTAAAAACTATATATTATAGCTCGGAGCTTTTTAAAATTATATATAAATAAATAAATCAAAATTGTTGAAAAAGCAACCGGGCAGTACCTCGGGAAGTACGCGAATTAATTTGCCTAACAATACCACTCCCAGCGGTTTCGCCGATTCAAACCAACTAAATATTGTATTGGGCCATTTTTTTTTTGTGTGTTCATATATAATCCGACACATACTATAGAAAATCTAGGTTATGATATTGAAGAAAACTATGGACATAAACGTTTTGAGGATAGTAGAAATACATATGAATGTGTGTGCACATCGAGAAATGGTTTCATATTATTTTATATCTACTTTGTTTTTTATGTAAACACTAGATGAATGGCCCGGGCAACGCCCGGGTTTTACCCGAGTGCGTATATATTTAAAAAAAACGTTTTAATTCAAATACCATTCGTTACAATTATAAATTGGCGCCATGGATGTCACTCTTGTGAAACGTCGCGTTCCAAACTGTGTGTTTTTAAAACGTTTTAATTAAAATACTATTCGTTACAATTATAAATTGGCGCCGTGGATGTCTCTCTTGTGAAACGTCCCGCCCCAAACTGTTTGTGTCTTGAAAATATAAAAATAAAAATGTGAATTTTCATAAAGATTATATCATGTCGATTTTTTTTTTTTTTTGCATTTCACCTACTAAATCGATAGAGATAATTACATTTGCAACATGAACTTAGGTATATTGACTAAAGAGAAAACTGCATAGTAATAAAGATCATTTTTTAAAGGCACCATATCGTTTTTTTTTCAATAAAATCGAAACAAAAATTAACGATAAATAACGATAATTGCCTTAAAAAGAAATTGCCTTAAAAAAAAGAAACATTCGCGGTGATTTTGTCTTGCATTCGTTTATACAATTATTATATACGAATGAGCCGGGCAACGCCCGGGTTTTACCCGATTAAATGCTTTTGTTCAAATACTATTCGTTACAATTATGAATTGGCGCCGTGGATGTCATTCTTGTATAATATACAAATGAGTTTTAAAAATTGTAAAAAAAAAAAAAAAATGCATCGGCCGGGAATCGAACCCGGGCCGCCCGCGTGGCAGGCGAGCATTCTACCACTGAACCACCGATGGTTATGAAAAATCCCATCCGTGAGCTTCAGACAGACAAACAAACAGACAGAATAAGGCAAATATATAAGTAGATTAAGAAAAAGGCATCTCCTTATCGTGCAACTGAAAGTTGCTGATGGCTGGCGCCATCTATCGGAATAAATATCAACTATTCTCGTTGATTTTTAATTATTCCAGAATTGGCCAAATACCCATTCTTGATTAATCAAGAAAAGCTAACCACGGACGCGTTTCGGGCTGTTGGCCCTCATCAGCGTGGTGCAAGCTGTACCTCAACGACCAAATTATGCACCTTATCCCAGTACAATGTTACATTTGTACTATTTTTTCATATAAGTAGATATGAAAAATATGTGAATAACAAAGTATTGTATTTATAAGGAGTAATGAAGCTTGGTACATCTCTCAGAAAAAAATTCTTGAACGTTGCATTAGTTTGAGAAAGATAAAATATAAATTTCGTATTGATATTTAATTTTAATATCAACACCTGACCCACTTATCTTTTATTTTTTCTATTTTTTTTTTCATATAAATATATATGAGAATATAATAATTTTTTATATTTTCATTAAAAAAATCTCAGAACGGCATGGAAATTTATTTTATGCAAATGAAATAAAATTTTTAATATTACAAGAGAACCGAGGAGGTAAGTTTAAATGGTAAAAAAATGATAATAAAAATGTATATAAGCAGTTAATAAAATAAATGTATTAATATATATCTCATTCCCTAGTGGAACTTCGAACCACAGATTGCAAATCTTGTGATTTCTGACAAGGATATTAGGCGCATATGTCAAGTATTTTCTCCAAGTCTTAGAACTTTAACCCTAGATTTGCGTGATTTATTTTGCGGCGTGAAGAGCGGCTTTATGTCGTTCTATCGTCTATAGGGACATCGTCTTCTTGGTGGGATGTCTTGGCTTTGACACGGCTTAGAAATCCTGGAGTTAGTCTTGGATAAATGTAGTTCACAGAACCAATGTACACCCCGGAAAACTTCAGTTTGTCCTCCCTAAAAAAATCTACCCCGAATCTTCACCAAGTAGTACAAGTCTAGCATCCATGGTTATTTTCTGCAAATCTATTATGCTAATTCCAACAAATGTCGCATTAGGCACCGGCGTCATTTGAAACAATCATTTTTGTTAGTTTCGCGGTCACTTTCGAATTATTAGAATTATTATTAGTATTTTATATTTATAATAAGTATTATTAAAAAACAATAATATATATGTGATAATCTGTATATATAGCAATATGTAACCCCACCACAATCTATACAAAATGTATCGTCAAAAGGTTTAATAAAAGTTAGGCTTCGCAAAAAGGTAAAAAAACAATTAACAGGATTGCATCATCCAGGAAGTAAAGGTCACTGCCCTGGACCCATAAAACTCAAGTTCAAAGGCCTTCTTCTTCCTGGAGGATTGCAATCATGGCGACAATGGATGTACCAAGCCAATCACATTTAAGCATTACAAATCAACAACCAATCAACTTTAAGCATGACCAATTGATAGCAAATCGTCAGAGAGCACGTGGAAGGATCTCCACCAATGAGAAGTCGAAGAGTTAAAGAGAATGATCTCGGACAAGAAGTAAAAAGAAGGTAGGTGACCGTGCTACGAGTTAGGTGTGCTCAACATAGGCTCCAACCAAGGTAGTGTATGCTCCATCATGTGAAAGGCCAAATACCTCCAGTCAGTTTAATCATTCTTCCTTTCGCAAGGTCTTAATTCTACCCCATCCAGATGTGCTCGTTCTTCCCCTGTGGAAAACCACCATTCGACCAAGACTGCGCCATCAACCCAATCATTCACGCCATCCAACCACACAAATCTCACAGGATTCTACAGTGAGTCCACAGCAATCCCACATTAAGTCAACACCCCAAGTCGACACCACAACCCCAATTCAACAGGATCCGACATAGAGTCGACAAGATAAACACAATCCGACAGAGAGTCGACACGATTTGACATAGGATAACACGATCCGACATATACAAGGTGCGTTCATTAATTTCCAGGAATGGTTAAGAATAAAATAAATAAAGAAGCCAAAGATAATATTTTTATAAAGAGTTAAATATTGGACATTCGACCACACCTGACTGAAAGCATGAGTCTCGTGGCGCACGCGCCGATCTAAAAATAGAACAAAACAACTTCCTTGTAAGGTTCGCATTTCTAATTTTAAAATGGCCATTTTCTAAGAGCAGAGAATCTTCATTAAGTTTTGTTTTACATTGAAATAAGTGCTGCTGAGACGTATGAATTGATTAAAGAAGCTTTTGGCGATGCAGCTTCATCCCATTCAAGAACTTTTGAATAGTTTTCGCGCTTCCTAAAAGGTCGGAAAAGTTAAACGATGATCAGCATAATGGGCGTCCAAGATCATAACGTTGCGAGGAAAACAAGCTCAAAATAAAGGATTTAATTAAATCTAACAGAAGAATTTATATTAAAGACTTATCTTCAGAGACTGGGCTATCTGTAGGACTGTGTCATCAAATAGTTACAAAAGATTTGGACATGATCCGGACGTCTTCAAAATTTGTTCCCCGGATTCTAACAGAGAAACAAAAGGAGATTAGAATGGATGTCTGCAAAAAGATGGTTGAAATGACTAGGACCTATCCAGAATGGATTCAAAAAATCAATCCCGGGGATGAGACATGGGTGTATCAGTATGACCCGGAAACCAAACGTCAATCCAGCCAATGGATTGAAAGAGGGCAACCGAAATCCAAAAAGACAAGATTTACAAAATACAAAATCAAGACATTGCTTGTTACATTTTTTATATTAATGGTTTGGTTCACCATTAATTTATTTATTTCGGACGTACAACTAATCAAGAGGTTTATTTGGGGATAATGAGGCGCTTAAGGGAGGCAGTGCGCCTTAAAAGACCTGAAAGATGGCAAAACAATGACTGGATACTTCACTTCGATAATGCGCGGCCATGTTGTTTTGCAGTTCTTGGCCAAGCACTCAAACATACAGATCCCTCATCCACCCTATTCCCCCGACTTAGCCCCCAAAGACTTTTTCCTCTATCCTAAATTGAAAATGAAGTTAAAAGAAAGAGAAATTTGACAACGTTAATATGATACAGGCTGAATCGAAGGCAACCTAGAGGAACCTCTCAAAAAGTGATTTTTTCTTCTGCTTCGACAATTGGAAAAAAAAAGATGGAACAGGTGTATTGAAGCAGGAGGGGCATATTTTGAAAAATATTAAATTAGTTTTTTATTTGTTTTATTTTTTCAAAGATACAGAGCAGTCCTGGAAGTTAATGAACGCACCTTATATATTAAATACAGATTTTTTGTGATTCATATTGTGCAAAACTATTATCTATCCGAGTAACTTTCTCGAGTTACAAGGTAAAAAACTTTAATTTCTAATTCAGAAGAAGATCCGAATTGACTATAATTTTTCCTTTCTTTCTTTCCTTATCTCTAGTAGTGACCTTATATGTGTAATGATAAATATTACATTCAAAATACAACAAACAACAACAAAAAGCCTTTATTCAGGGTCGCTGACCCTATACAGGATTCACCAGAGGTATGCATAAGAACAAAGCAGTGAGACAAAGGAAATAACGATATATACAGAAGAAAAAGAAAAAAACAAGAAAGAGAAAGAGGGAAGCAAGAAAAACAACACAAAAAGAGTAGCAGTAAGAAAGTGAGGAGTGAGTGTCACTTGGCCTTCTTCTGAGATACGGACTTGTGGAAACCATAAAACGCCGTAGCAATATACTTATTCTGGGACATATTGTCAATTATTGATGGGAGTGAAGCACAGAGTTGCCCAGTTTTGAGCATAAGGGTTCTTCTTTCTTCTTTCAGAGCATAGCAATCAAAAATATAGTGAGTGATTTCATTTTTTAGTTTTGAATTACAGAAGGTACAAATCGGGTCCTAACCGCAGAGCATCTTGGTGTGGTTTTCTCTAAAAAAACTTGAGAGTATTCTAACTTGTGCGATTAGTCTTACAACCGGGAAAGGAAAATCCCCTAAAAGGTATCCCTCCGTCATGAAAGATATGTGAATGTCTTTGTAGTGAGAGTATATACATTCAAAATACATTAATATTAGAAAGCGCTTAGCTTCAAATAATTAATCGGTAAATTCATCCAAAAACAATGGCATAGTTCCATAGTTTCACCAAGAATAGGATAGCTAAAGAAATCCACAACGATCTGTCTAAATACTAAATTTTGAAGGGCTCCAAATGTTTATTGAATAGTTAGGACGGTTGAGACTTTTGCTTTTCTTTTCACTGATTTATTTATTTTATTTGGATATATTAATGAATAATAAACAACAAAAAAGGCGTTTCCTGATCATTCACAAGGTAGGGTGCCATCTAAAATGCTCATATGAGCAGTCAGTATATGCCTTTTTGTTTTTAATATCAACGCCTGACCTTTTATTTTTCAAATTTGTAACCTATTTTAATAAAAGTATATCATATTCATTAGATATAAGATGACTCTTTCCCCCCCCCCTCTTAAAAATAAATACCCTAACTCTTCGAAAACTATTCATTTTAGGAAATCAGTTTAACAGAAAGAAAATGTAGACAGTACTTTTATATTGAGATAACCGGTGCGAGATTACATCTATAGATATAAAAATAATTTATTGACATCTCTGATGCGCGGCCATCTCCAAGAGAGACCAGGAGAAGAGAGGTAACCTCTCTTAAGAGAATCTACCTTTTCAAAAGTGTGTAAACAAAATTATATGTAAAAATTGAAAATGCCTATATTTTTCTTTAGATGGTAAGTCGTTTTTTCTTCATTCGGAAATACTGGTGTATAAGTATTTATATATAAATATAAAATATTAAATATCATATCATCACTATATATATGAATATATTTAAAAATATAAGTAGTTCTGAAATATTTAAAATATAATAGAAAATTACAACACACTAGGAGAGCTCCTTTTTTACGCAAGGAACTCTACTCTTGATTTGTTATTGTTTTAACTTATTATTTATTTGTCTGTTATTTAATTAGGTTATAATTTTTAGATTATTGTTCTCTTGTTGATTTATAAAAATATTTAAAGGTAAATATGTAAATATAATGAATAAATATAATAGCTAGAGTTTTACACAAATAAATTTACTGGCAATGCGCTTCTTTCAAATATCATCAAATATTGTCTCTACAGACCTTACTGCAATGATATGAGATATTGAATTAGAGGAATGTGAAGCCTCTCAGCGGTTTCGCCAAATTAATCTCTAGACCGCTCTAATATTGTATTGGATTGGTTTGGAATATACCCTGTATTTTCTATGGAAGGCAGCTTAGGGATGCTTAGTTAACTATGGACATAAGCTTATAGGTCTGTAGAGGAACATACATATAATTTCAGGGTATTGCATCGAGCAAAGCTCTTCCGCAAAATATGTTTTCATAACAAATATATATTAATAGGCTAATCCCCTAATAGAATGTTCAAATCAATAAGCTTGAGGGATAAGTATCTTTCAAATAAATTTATTTCAAGCTTTCGGGCACAACCGCCCTTCGACAGGAAAAATATATTACGCTACTAAAGTTTTCGGATCTAATCTATATAGACTGCGTGACATTGAAAATGGAACACCAAGAAATAGTGGCCAGAAAATTATGCAAATTTCAGGGTAGACGCGCCTAACCGAGTTATGCAAATGATGTAAAATGCGCAGCTCTCGTGCGCACATGGAGTAAGATATAAGGGAAGGAACTTGCAGTAAGAACAGTATTCGTGTCGTTATTTCTTCAAGGAAAATCATTGTAGAAAATTTATTCTTGTGTCAAAAGACACGTGTAATAACAGAGAATGCCAGGTCATCGTAAACTGAGGCATTTCAAACAGACAGACGCTTTTACAAGGGGCATGGTGATCGGACTGAAAAGGGCAGGTTGGTCCATACGTCAAATCGCAGCTGATACACACCTTGGTGCGTCCACGGTGCACCGACTGTGGAGAAGATGATTGGAACAAGGAAATGTGGCAATTTATAGGAATGTCGGTGCAACCAGAGTGACGTCAGCACGTGTGGATCGGCGTATCCTTCGACAAGCAGTGGCGGCCCCACAAGCCACTTGTACCGCCATCCTGCAACATGTGCAAGACACCCTAGATCATTCCATCTCGACCAGAACCATTTCCCGTCGATTGGTTGCTAATGGCTTGCACTCATGCCGTCCGCTAAGAAGACTGCCATTGACCCCACCGGAAAGGCGCCAACGTTTGGAATGGTGCCGGGCTAGATCGACGTGGATGACGGAATGGCACAGGGTCGTGTTTTCAGATGAGTCGCGTTTCTGCTTGTCCAGTGATAGTCGCCGTGTACGCGTGTGGCGTCGACGTGGAGAAAGGTCCAATCCGGCAGCAATTGTGGAACGCCCCACCGTGCGCAACGTGGAATCATGGTTTGGGGCGCAATCGCGTATGATTCCAGGTCACCTTTACTTCGTATTCAGGGCACTATGACGGCCCAACGATACGTTGATGATGTGCTGCGACCGGTGACACTCCCCTAACTTCAGGGGGTACCCAATGCCCTTTATCAGCAGGATAACGCCCGACCGCACACTGCTCGCATTAGCCAACAAGCTCTGCAAGATGTACAGATGCTTTCCTGGCCACCGTACTCTCCTGATCTCTCACCATCGAGCACGTCTGGGACATCATTGGACGCCGTTTGCATGCCTTGCCACAGCCGCGTTCAGAAGACGAACTGTGTCAAATGGTTGAGAGGGAATGGAGAGCCATCCCTCAGGACGCCATCAGTACTCTGATTGACTCTCTACCTAGACGTGTTGCTGCGTGCATCGCCGTCCGCGGTGGTCCTACTTGCTACTAAGCCGACGCCGTTCTCGCTCTGTATTATGACTATCATTTTGGTATAAATATCACTTATTGTTCGTCCCTGTCTCTCTCTGTCTGCCGAGTTTCATCACTTTCTGGCCACTATTTCTTGGTGTTCCATTTTCAATGTCACGCAGTGTATATACATATATATAAGCAGAAAATGACAGTTATGCAAAAACGGATTTACATAGTGAAGAACACAAAAAACTAGAATTTGCTATTTGTAAATATATATAGAGAGAATTTGGATGTGTAAAATATGTACTGATATGAATAGGACAAAGAATATGGCATATCTTGGAAACACAGGAATACATATTGAAATCGTGATCGCAGAGTTCATGATACAGAGGGGGGTTTGGTGGCTGCAGGGAATATTACATTGTAAATTTCAGGTAAATCAATTTTTCTATTGAGGCTGTGAATTTTGCTTGACAGGAGGGATTCAATGATTAGTCTTTGGTGTTTGCTGGCAATATTGGAATAATGAATTTTCGGTGATGTAATGTTGAAGGAATGGCCAGTTTCATTTATGTGCTGTACTATTAAGGATCTATGGTCTAGGTTATCGATATTTCTTTTCCTGTCGAAGGGCGGTTGTGCCCGAAAGCTTGAAATAAATTTATTTGAAAGATACTTATCCCTCAAGCTTATTGATTTGAACAAATATATATTAGTAAATTCAATTTAACACTTGTGCCAACGGTTTTTCCAATCTTTGAAACGTTGCTTCGGTCCAAGGTAGCATTCCGTATGCCACAGTCAACATTCGGAATGCATCCGCGCATTTAATTTCGTTTTTCACACAAAATTTGATACAGGTTCTTTGATCAATTTTTGTTTAATAGGTAAAAATCGAAGACGATCCAAAACACCTACAAGCAAAGCAGCTGTCAACAATTAAGTGAACATTCAAAATGGCCGAGCTTGTTGGCATAAGTTAGAGACATGAGTACCAACATAAAGCCACAAAAAGATCGAAATTCGAATATACGTAACCCGCGAAAATTCAAAAGTCGCGATACCTTTTGAACACACCTCGTATATATTAATTGGAATAAATAATGGGGCTAGGGGGAGAGGATTTAGTATATAATAACAAAATAATTAATATTTCTCCTTATGGACCTTTTCAAAATATTTAGCCACATTAAGGATGGCACTTGGGATTTAGGGCATCTCTATATAACTCCTTTTGCTGTGAATACTCGACCTTGTGACAAATGATTATCTGGTGGAGCAAATATCCCATAAAAACGGACTTAATCCCTGATAAAGTCCCGGCTAAGTTGAGGTAATTTAGGAAATTTAATGATTAAATAGCACTTTGTGTGTGAGGGTAATAAATTCTGCTTCTCAATTATGGAGACGTCAGGCAGGAAATGGGCCGTCCCCTACATATGCAAATATGCTAGGGAAGGATTAACTCGGTTAGTAGCTTTTTTTTTATCTGCAGGAAAACTCGCTCTGAAATCTTAAGTAAGGAAGAAGTGATTCGTTATCAGCAACAAGAGTTCGATATCCCCAATTTGCGATAATATAAACATATGAACACTGATTATTATATCATTGAATATTTATAATGTATATGTCATAATAGAGGGTTATGAAAATTTTATTTATATTTCTCTCTCTATAAATATATATTATATACCTCATTCATTATATTGATATATATAAAACTTTTTCAAATATCTATCTATAAAATGTATTGATCTAATTTTTTTTTGTGTGTGTTTATAGAAAAAAATATATATTATTGAAATCTGACTTATGTATTTAAAAAAAAAACGAACATTGGATGAGAAAATGCCTTGAAATATTGTAACCGGAAGTTATTTACTAAATGGAAAGAAGTTATCAAATTCAGAAGAGATTATTTTTTAATAAAGCT
This sequence comes from Cordylochernes scorpioides, assembly GCA_030710605.1. Taxonomy (NCBI): domain Eukaryota; kingdom Metazoa; phylum Arthropoda; class Arachnida; order Pseudoscorpiones; family Chernetidae; genus Cordylochernes; species Cordylochernes scorpioides. Next base: position 66,006,488 of record CP092867.1, on the reverse strand, counting down.
AGAGAGAGAATTTAAGGAATTAAAAAATATATGAATAATAATAGAACTTAGTTATTAGTTATTCTATGTGTAAGTCTTTACGTTTGAAAAAAAGCGTGAATCGACCTTTTTAAGGGAATACTGTTTTCTTAGAATAAATATTTCCTTAATAGCATGAAAAAAAAAACGTCCACCTACCTGCGACCATCCTATGTTTTCAAATTCCTCAATATGAGATATGTTTTCAGTCATCTAGTAGTACAAATATCCATGGAAGTCGTGGGTTTGGAAATTTTAACAATTATTATGTAGTAGATTTCTTTAATATACCAAATTTGGTACTGGTGCATTTCTAATGGGAGGCATGAAAGGCGGCTTGTTGAGATGACACGTATCTTGTTATTTTAATACAAAGATGGGACTTGATAGTTGAATAATAGCCATACTCTGTAAGATTTGCGAATTTATCCTGACCTTTGGTTTTACTTTCGGAAAAAGAACAAATAGAGCAAGAGCCTGAAACGATATAAGAAGCACTTCAAATTTATTTGTATTTTCTGACCCATGAAGCACAAAAACTACGACAGACCTTTGACGCAATGCGTTTCTATATTTAAGACAGGCTAGCTTTCTATCAATGGATCTTAAACAGGCTAAAACCTAGTTAAAAAAAAACATATTACAGGATACCTATTACAACAAATATATTTTACATACTAACCACCAGGATTTATTTAAATATCTATTTTATATATTTTTAAAAGAAAGTTTATAATGAATTAACTGCTTATTATATAAACGCTATATGACTATTCAAATAAGTCAAAGGGAAAAATATAATATTTCTATAAATACTAAAAACAAACATAAATAAAAGCAACCAGAGGCAAAATAAAAAGAACATATATAAGGCAACTAAAGCAAAACAGAAACACAATAAATTAAAACCAAAGGTGAAATTAAAAACTTAAATAAACAAAAATCTAATTACATGCGTTTAATTCTAAATATATTGTTCTGGTAACTAATTTTTTGTTTTTACTATTGTAATCATCTGATATTGGCTACTACCCACATACAGTATCAAAAATTTTAACGTCGATGCTAACTTCACATAGTGACATTTATTCTCTACTAGATCAAATTCATGCCCTGAAGATCTATATATCAAATCTGTGTGTGTCCATTCCAAAATAATAAAAAAACGCTTCGCGTCAAAGGTCTGTCGATATATTTTTATTCAGGCTTTATAGTTGAATTTAAGTCGATATCAATATTATAAATATGGTCGCTTAATGAGGCAACCACTAATCAGATCGGTCGTTAATGAAAGGTTTCATTGTATGGACGTTTAAACCGACAGGAGTCATACTGAGAAGTAAAGAATAAATTGCCCAAGCAATTGATATTAAGGTTCCACGCTGAAGCTAATTTATTGGGAACGTGGGGAGGACTTCAATAAGTGAGAGCGTCAGTCTTCATTTGGGCGTTTACATGGGATACCATTTATCTACGTCATTTTATGTACTAGTGTAACGGCCACTATCCGTTTACGCTTTTTTAAACAATTACGGGTAGATTAAAAGCAGTAATATACCTCTTTAACGACCATGCCAGTAAAGCGATGATTTTATAAACGTCTAAAAATTATTTAAAAACTAGCGAGGAGACATCGTTTTCGATTTTGATGATCCTCCAGTTCGTTCAATATGTACAATTCCGAATATCTTTGCTACTAAATTGTTGAAATTAAAATTAATTTTCAAACTTGGTATGAAGGATATGAATTTGTAACCTTGAAGTTGTTTATATTATTTATTATTGATAGTTAATTATACAAAACAAACTTGGTATTATTTATATATGTAAAACAATAACAATGTTAATTATATACAAGAGATCCTTTTCAAACATGAGCTCATCTATATCCATTGTTATACTCTGTGTAATATTCCAAAAATATGGCTGTAGGTGATTAGTCCAATTCTTCGTCTCAACTCTTGAAACTCATTCTAAGGAAGTGGCTTGGTCAAGATGTCTGCCAACATCATTTCAGTTGGATAGTAGTTTAGAGAAGAGACAAAACTTTAGAAATTAAAACCTCAATGAAATGAAACTTTATATAAATATGCTTTGTCCTAGCAGTTATCTTTTCTGAAATAAATAAATTTATACAAATCTGATTATATTCATTTAAGAAAATAGGTTCTTAATTCCAAATCCAAAATCTGACATCATCAAGTCAAACCAAATTACTTCTTGAGCGACTGTTGCTGCTGCCACATTTTCTGATTCTGTCGAAGAAAGGGAAACTGAGCTTTGTTTTTGGCTAACCCAATGTGATCAGATTAGTTCCCAATTTAAAAATATAGCCTGTATATATTTTGTCCTTTTCATTACTCCGATATGCGTCATTTATGCAGTTAGTTCAACTGAAGATGAAGATTCAAACATCATCCCTAGGTCCAAAGTGATTTTCAAGTACCATAAAATTATCTTAAGAGGTTTCCAATAATGTTCATTAGGTTTGATTTACTCTTCTACTCAAAATACCAATTGCAGAAGAGATGTCAGGCCTGGTGAAGTTGGCGATATACATCAATTTACCAATCAATTTTCTATATTTCTCTATAGGATGGAAACACCTTAAAATTGTTCATTCCATATTTGTCAAATATTCCCAATATTTCAAAAATTCTGATGCAGTAGTATGTTCCCATTAATATTTTCACAATCTGAATTCCTAGATAATGAGTGGCAACAGCCAGATCCTTCAATTGAATATGTTTAATATGATCATTTGAGATTGAACATATTAAATATTCATCTACTTATATGGACAAATATATCAATTCTTCAAATTATCTATCAGTATGAAGACAGGGATCCGACTCGCTCGAGAAAATCCTAACGTCTTTAAATTCTCATTAACCTTTTTGTACCAGGATTTTGCTGATTGTTTTAGTCCATAAATTGATTATTTAATTTTACAAACTAAATTTTCCTTCCCTACATGAATATATCCCTTTGGTTGATCTCTATTTATATCTTCTATCAATTCCCCATATAGAAAGGTCATTTTAATTTTATAATGTCACTAATTAATTTATTTAAATACAGCGCTAGAAAACATAGTTATTGATATGGTCAATTTCACACAAGGGCAAAGGTTTCAATGTTAAATTTCTCATATTTTAAAATAAAAATCTTTAGCAAACAATTTTGTTCTAAACCTTCAAACATTTACATCTTGATTGTTTTTAGCCATAAAAATTCATTTACATCCTATTGTTTTCTGTCCGAGCGGGAGATCAAAGTCCACGTATCATTTTTCCAAGATATTTTATATTTTTTCATCGCGGTAAGGACAGTAGAAGTTCGTTTTATGTATAAAAGAAACATTCGCGCTTTTTAGTCCTTTTATATATATATTTTATATTTTATCTCTTCTTATGAGGTTTAAGCCATTATTTTCTATCGCCTAAAGTTAGAGTCTCTTAATTTTTCCAATTGAAGTTCCTTAATAAATGCATAATTTGCGTGAAGTCTGTATATCTGTGGAGGTATTCCTTTGGCTGATCTCTGAGATCTTCTCAATGTTGGGGCTGACATTGAAGGATTTGGTCAATTTCATGTACATTTTTATTTACATCATGATCATTAATTTCCTATATTTGTAGGCTATTGAAAAGGTTTATGCCGACATTGTTAGTCTACATCATTCTTTTTGCATCATATTTTGCAGAATATCAATCAAAGTTATCAAAGAAAGCAACATTTCTGTTAATTGATTTTTGTTGGTTTCAGGAAAGAGGACTCTGTTGGCTTTAGATCTTTTAGAGTATCCGAAGAGTATATTTGTTCAAATATATTAAATATTCTTGTATTATGGACATAAGCCTTAGATCCACAAAAACAAAAGCCTTTATTAGGGACTTGCCACATACATATTTTCCCAATTGGGTAAAGTAATAATCATCTTGTTTTATTTACATAGGAGGAGGATAGAAATTGAACTAGCTTTACTCTTCGTCTCAAAATCATTCAATTGATCAAAAAATTATAGTAAGCTATTGCCTTAGATTTGTTTTCTGATATTTTTGAAAGCAATACGTAGGGTGAAATGTTGGTACATTTAATTTTTGATATAGAGCCTTCCTTTCTTCGTCAAGGGCTGTCCAATTAAGCAGGTAATGGGAGAGTTATTTAGTAATTTACTTGTCACACAGTGTACATATTATGTTTTTGGCCTCAAACGTCAAAACGTGGTTTTTTATAAGCCTTAGATCCAAAGATTCTCATATTTAAATTTGGAGTTATACTATTCCACAATTCATATGGCGTTTCTCTGAGCTTTCTGGTAGGAAGTCTGTTCTGCAAATAATTAGCAGTAAAATTGCCCTACTCAAATATTCAAATTCTAAGCCAGATTAGGTTATCATTTATTTTGCCATTTCAAATAGAGATCTATATTTTCTTCTGTTGCTCCATTCTGTTGTTCTCAATATGGTGCAGGTTTTGTAGATTCATATTTTGTTTCTTTTGGAAATGGCTGTCTAGTTAATTTGGACTTTATAATATTTTTCAAATTAATTTTTCTTCACTTTTACATGGCTTCATGCAAATTCCTCTTGAATTTCATTATTTATCAAAAATTCAAATGCATTTGATCCTTGATGCCCTAATCCCTTTTGCCATATATGAATGCAATTGTTACATTCACCATCAGATACAAGATTTAATTTTCATCCAGTGTGCTCAATAAATATAGATTTTGAGACGTTAGTTCCCAAACTACATAATTCTCCATCTCTTTTGATTTCTCAGACATTCCTTTTGAAATTAACCTCAAATCCAATAATTGAGTTTAACGTATTAACAAAGTAGATTTTCTTTGATTTCTGGCACAAATAGAACTTTTTTTTTCAATATTTGTTTTGGGACTTGCCTTAGACAATACACAGGTGATGCTTTCTACAATTAAATCAGCATTCATGGACCTTCGATCTGAAAGAATGATTTTATCCTTTGATTGGGTATATTTCATTGAAAAGTGACATCTCCAGTCATGTGCATTTAAGCATCATAATTATTACACCAGCCATTACAGGCATAAATTATTGAAGAAAAATAACAAAAGGGTGATTTATATTGAGTATCTTATTCACACAGCAGTTTATTTGCAGAAAAATCTGAATACCTATTTTTCCTTTTATTTTCATGTAGATCAGCTTTAAAGGTAAAACGTTCCTTTTTTATACTACTCTGATCAAATATTTTCGACACTTTGTTCATAAAATCCTGAAATCTCAAAATATATTTTCTCCCGGTTTGTGGCAAACGCAAGCGTCACCCATGGCTTGGAGACCTGCTAATTTTCAAAAACCACGCGCCATAACAGTGCGAGGAACGGTTGTTCGAAGTAAAGCCATTTTGCCCGTGCTTCGATTTCGTTAGACACCGAAATGGAGGATCCACGAATTTGCATCAAGTTCTGTGTGAAAAACAGATTCAAGGGTGCCGAAATTTTTTGGATGTTGCAAACAGCCTACGGGGATGCCGTCAAGAGCCGAAGACGAGTTTTCGAGTGGTACAAGCGCTTCAAGGAGGGTCGGAAAGAGACCGCCGACAAAGAGCGTTCCGGGAGACCGTCCACATCAACCACGCCTGAAAAAGTGGACAAGGTGTTGGAACTGGTGCGTGAAGACCGACGAATAACTCTCAGGGAGGTCGCTGAAGAAGCAGAGATATCATTCGGGTCGACTCAATCGATAATAAAGGACATTTTGGGAGTGAGAGGACTCAACGCCGTTCTCGTTCCCAAAGATTCGATTTTTGATCTAAAGAACGCCCGGAAAGAAACGGCCAGTCTCAATCTCGAAGCGACAACCGACGACATCAAATTGCTAAGAGGGTCATTACTGAAGACGGAACATGAATTTACGGCTTTGATTCGGAAACTACCCAACAGGCATCGGAGTGGCGCTTCAAATCGCATCATGTATTTCAACAACAAGGCTCTACAATGACTGCTGACTCCTACCTGTGAGTTTTGAGGCGATTAAGGGAAGCGATCAGGCAGAAACGGCCGGAGCTGTAGAGATGCAAGTCGTGGATCCTCCACCACGATAACGCGCCGGCGCACACAGCCCTCAAAATCTCGAATTTCCTGCAGGACCACTAAAACTCTGTGTTCCTCCAACCCCCCTACAGTCCCGTTTGGCCCCCTGCGACTTCTTCCTTTTTGTAAAGCTCAAAAAAGTTAAAGGGTCGGAAATTTCAGAGCATAGAAGAGATCAAAAATGGAATCGAAGAAGGCCATGAAGGCGATCCCGAAAACAGACTACCAGACGTTTTTTGCCGACTGGAAAAAAAGTGGCTGAAGTGCATCGCGGCCAACGTTGACTACTTTGAAGGGGACAATTTGAATTTGGTAGAATGATAAAGTTTTTTAACTTATGAGCAAAGTGTCGAAACTTTTTGAACAGAGTAGTATAATCCGGTTTTAAACAATAGTGACATTTTGACGTTTCTTATTCACATTTATTTTTTTGCTCAAAATAACGTTGATTAAATGTATTTCTTATTTAGATGTCTGGCCTAACCTCTAGAGCTATAATAATCGATTCTTTTTTAGGATTATTGCGATTGAAAATATTTCGTCCTTAAGTCTGGTGTTCGGTGCAGTTTCATTCTTGATACATGTACAATTTTCGTGCCTCTTCCCGTGACTTCTTTTTATTCATAATTTACTGGTGATGTCTTCCTACCTATATTGAATTGTTATTACTATTATATATTTCTGTAGTTTGTCCGCTCTTCCAACTTTTCTTATCGGCGTCCAAATCTGTACTAGGTCGTCTGGTTAAAAGTTGACTTATCTGTGATATTTAACGTACACTTGCTTCGCTTTATTTTGCTATGCCATTGTTCTAGCCATTGAAATTTATTTTTGAATTTTCAACTATAGTTAGGACATTTGGTATATTCATCAGTCTCCAGGTTTGCGCAGAACTTCCGGGAAGTCAAATGTCGAGTCCAGAAATGTCAACGGTTCTCTTCCGTGAATCAGAAATATGAGGAATAGCCAGCCGGTCGTCTCTTGTACCGAGGAATTCTAAAATATTCCGTTATGTCTGACAAAGTTTTCTCCCTAGCTGTTCGGGTGTTGTTCGATCTTGTTGTTAATTTTCTTAATGTAAGGGTCATAGTTTTCGGTGTTATAATTAATTTCTAAAATTTTAATTTTATCATCACGACAATTCATCAGCATCTAAATGTGTTTTTCCCGATTTCTACTTTATAGTAAAATCGTGAGCTGCAATTCCAACGACCAACGCGCCAATCGTCTAGATATATTTTTTACTTTGGCCGTCTAGCAGAGACTATGGTGTTTAGTATATGAGGTGAATCTACGACCGTAAAGATAGGGCCTAAATTTCTTAATTGCCCATATAGTAGCCAAGCATTCCTTTTCCGTAGTTAAATAGTTGGTTTCAGATTTCTGCAATGTTCCGCAGGCATATGAAATTGGACGCTCCCTACCATTGTCGTCAACATGAATGAGCAATGCCCCAAGTCCTTGATCGCTTGCATCGGTGTGGAGGCCTATGGGTTTATTTGAATCATAATGAGTTAGGACCTCCGGTGAACTAAGCTTTTCTTTATATTCTTGTTTTCGTTAAATGTTTGTTCTTTATCCCATGCAAAAGCCTGGTTTTTACGAGTTAGAATTTATAAAGGAAATGATATTTTTTGGCGAATTATTTAATGAACCTTCTATAATAAGAACAAAAGTCCGAGAAAAGCCCTGACATTATTAATTGTTTTGAGAGCTGGGAAATTATTTATACTCGCGCATTTTTTTCTGGATCGGGTATAATTCTTTCTTTCGACACAACATGCCCCAAAAAAAAGAGCTCCTAATAAGCGAATTTGCATTTTGAAAAATTGATAAATCAAGAAAAGCCATCCAGGAGCGCGTTGGCGCTGGTAAGCGTGGAGTAGGCTGTAACACTGCGACCAAAAAGATTTTTGGTCCCAGAGGCTTCTTGAGAAACCAAGAAATGGGTATTTAAGGCCAAACCTGCGTGAATACGCTTACCATGTGAAAATAAAAGCTCATAGAAGCTTGGTTCATGCCCTTTTCTCCAATCTTCTGTTTTGCTAATAATTACTCCAATTAATAGATTTTAGGTGGCGAAAAAAATTGAGAACTTGGTACTCGATACTAAGATGATCTTTCAAAAGTATTTTTTGAATATAAAAATAAAACAATTTATTATTGGGATTAGCTCCCCAATAAATGTTTTAACGCCAACTAGTTTACAAATTAAAAAATGCCTAAAATACCCTAAAATTATGAACCATGATAAATTCCAAACAACTAGTTGTAAGGTGGAGAATACTATATATAAGTTAACATTTTCAAATGGCAACCTAAAATACATTGATCAAGCTTATAAACCCTAAATATAAGAATTAACCTTCACAGAAATCATGCGAAAAATCGAATAGGCAATAATTATATGATAGAACATCATAAGAGAGAATCACTCTTTTTAAATTTTAAAACTACATTTAAATACAACAAATTCTCGTGTGCCGATGAATTTTTATAGGTTTTGAAGAGGGGTTCAAAAGCCAAATATCGAGGAACTTTGTATGTATTTTTTTACTAAAGATATAGTTGTTATAAGACTTTATTTCGATGTTAGCAACAAGAGATTTTCTTATAAAATTTTCCTTGTCATCAGTAGTTGGTTCACAATAGTCCTTAACCAGACATAGGGTAAATTCAAGAATTACTCTATCTTCGGCTACACTAGCAATTTGAACCATCTTGGTCAATTTTATTTAGGGATTCAATTGATAAAGTATTATTTTGGCAGTTTATTAAGACTTTTTACTGGCTTAAAAATGGTCTCCCAGAATTACATTGGGGTTACATTCTTCTATAACTATTCTATGTATTGTATATTTTTCCTGATTCATATTAAATGCTACCATTGACCTTCCTTTTGTATTGAGTTTCTGATCAACTTCAGATTTCAAATTCAGATTTCATCTATCATAAATGTTAATTTTAGTTTATATGCGAGGTCGTTATCTATACGGCTAACTACCGCTCCGGTGTCGATTAATGTCTCCACCGTATAATCGTTGATGTCTATCAGAGTCGTTTTATTCCTTTGTAGATTCATTACCAAGTTTATTCGACCACCAGAAGCCCGAGAATCATTCAGTCGGGTTAATCCTTTGACGCCTCTCCCAAAGTATGAAAATCGTCTTCGCTATTTACATCAAAGTCCGGTTCCTGTCGCCTTGTATCGCCGATTCCTCTAAATTAATTTGAATATTCATCATTTACAGAGTTGGTTTCGTCCATGGACCTTGAAAAATTCCGCTGAATTGGTTTGATATTGTAAATATGTCGTTCAATGTTACGAGGGCAATACCTCGAAATGTGTCTCTGTTCGAAGCAGTTCCAGCATATTTATTTTTATCCTGGTACAATGGCCTCTGATTAGGCCGCCACTTGGAGGAGGCGTAGTGTACCTCTTTCTTTCTGGAATTCTGCTCGAAAGTTCGGTTGGTTTAGGTTGGTGCTGAGTTATTGGTTACAACTGGTTCCATTCTCATATATACCTGGGGCGAAGGTTGGTCTTCTATCATTTGCGAATGGTACTTTTTGGAAACGAGGTATTATGTTTGAACCACGACTATGGTCTATATGGTTGGTAGTTTCTTCTAGGATGGAATGGTCTGGTCAGGCGGGTATGTTGCCTGAGCTCCTTCTCGACTCAATATCCACCAGGTGTTTATGATTCGCCTCGCCAGTTCCAAAAATTATTTGACCGTGCTTCAAAGCTTCATCATCATAATGAGTGAGAGATTTTAGTAAATCCCGGTATTCATGTAATAAATATAATTCTCCGTTGCCATTTTCCGGTTGACCTTGTTACAGAGGTAGGTTGAGAACATCCTCGGCGTATCGCAGAGTTGCTTCGTTGGGTTCCTGAACTCTATTTTGCAGGTCCGTTATTAGAGTGAATTTGACCGTATCTGCCCTCCTGAAATCCTCTCAGGGGTGCCTGTGTGAACGTATTACAGGCAGAAAAAATATGAGAGTGGTTGAGCTTCACTCATTTTTTTTTTGCAGGTCCGTCCGTGTAGCTCGGGGCATATGCCAGCATGAAATCGTCTGGCCACCGTTGTTGCCTTGCTAACAACTATTTATTTAAGCCATTCTGGAAGATTCTGCATATCCGCCAAATACTTCCAGCTTGAAGGTGGTGGCTGGCAGAACAACCTGTTGTGTTTAATAGTGCAGCGTCATAACGATTCGACATGGCGCTTCTTGTTGGAGAGGCCCTGAAGGATCTAATTAGAGGTTGTCCTTCTAGACGCCTGCTTTTTCTAAGCGTTGCTTTATTTTTGATGATCAGATAAGCATCTACACCAGTTTTGCGATTACGTTTTTTGGTACCGCGAGAAAAATTGGAGACAGTAGACAATTTTTTTTTCTGATAACGCCCGTCCACTGGACTAGTCGGAAAATACTAAACTAACATGGTTGTGAAGATAGTATTTTATCGAAAAAAATAAGATTACAACTGTGTAAAAAAGCGAATAAAGTGATTGAAGGCATAATGCAAATTAAGTTAGGCAAATTGAAATTAAATGGATAAAAAAGAATATACTGCCAAACTTTCTGCTTAACAATATTCTGGTATTCCACAAAATATATAGAGATATATGATTACACTGGTCTACACTGAAAAATATGTTTTTGTAATGCATCGATTTCTGACTTAATTTGAAGGGCTGGTCACGAATATAATGTTAGTTTTTATGTATCTCATCAATTTTTAGAGATATAACATATGCATATTTAGGCCACAATATGGTACATCAGTCCATATAAGCGGTAATAAAAACTGAGAACGTCATACCAAAAGGTACTTTATTTACTGTAGTATAAGAAAACCGAATATATACAAAAATGTAAAATTCTACAGTCAATCCTTAATGAATTCCAACCTTTTTGATTTTCTCTTATAAGTGTATTCCGGCAGGTCGCGGGACAGATTCCAGCAGTAATCTGCCATCATATGGCATTCCCAGACACCTTGATATCTCTCTTCCATCACTTTCATGTCTTGATGGAATCGCTCGCCTTGTTCATCACTATATGCACCGAGATTATCAGGAAATTTGTCCAGGTGAATATGCAAGTAGTGAACCTTAATACTCATATTTACACCCAAAGCTTCATAGCTTTTAAGCATATTTTGAACAAGCTCTTTGTAATTATTGTCTCTTCTATTACCTAATTATGAAGTAAAAAACATTTGAGGTTACGCACGGAACCATCGATAAATAGACGCCAATCTTCAGGACGGCATTCGGCTAGTTTTAAAAGGTGTAGTAAGCCTTTTACATTAGTGCAGTAAACCAGATTTGCATCCTGCTGATAGAAAGGAAGAAACGAACTTTCTCTTGTCCGATAAAATGTTACGTTGACATCGTCTTCGAGTTGGCTAATTTCCTTTAATCTTGATGCAGGCAGTTCCGCATCTTGCTTTGTAAGTCTCAGGTCACGTGTCAAATCATTCAGTTTTGGTTGTGAAAAACGTTTTGGACATTCTTGTTCTCCATAGTTCTCACTATCCGAATCATCCAGTTCGATATCCTTTTGTGTGGTGTCTTCTAGTTCATCATAGCGAGGATTATTAGCACTGGATGAAAAAACTGGAAGGGGACTATTTGGGCTGTGTGGTATTGGAAGTCTAGCTAAATATAAGTCTTTGTATATAAGCTTTTTCTTATCAATCCTGTTAAAGTGTTTAAAGTCTTGAACGCAAAAGTAACAATCATTGTCATGATTTTTTGGCTCTCGCCAAACCATAGAGTTTTCCAAATATCAGTTGCCTTTCACCCTTTGTCCACAGACGCAGTGTTGTCACACGTTTTTCATACCTTATGTGGAGCCCATGTCTTGTCCTGGTCTCCTAATTTTATACCAGAATATGCGAAATACGCCCGCTTTACAAAGTCTGTTATTGCATTTATTTGTGCTTTTACAATATATTCGCCACATATATAACAGAAAATATTTGAGTCGTTTTTGCAGGATCTTCTTTTGGAAACCATGTCTGGAAGTGAATTTAATAATGTGATAAAATTTAATTTTCATAAAGAGAGTTGATGGCATACCTTTTAAATAAATGATGCTTGAAATAATATATTTTTAAAAATTTAATCTGTGTGAATAAAATATATTTTCACTAAAAATTTAAATACTTATTTTATTTTGAAAATTTCAAATCAGAAGTGATGGCATAATGTTTGGAAGTTATTTATTCATTTTAATTTTAATTGTCAAAAGTTTATTTTCATATTAGGTTAATGGCGTATGTTTTAGAAGAACTTTGAGATGTGATGATTGCAAAAAGTATGAAGCAATGATGATGACTTGACAGTTTTCTTTATGAACATATTATTTTGGTGAAATACACTTTATGGTCATAATCTATAGATTTTGATGACATACAGAAACACTAAGAGCAGATTCGGAATTAGCGCCATTGGATTATCCAAAAAGCATTCTAAATGCTCAAACATAAAAAACTTGATCCCAAACTTTGTCCTTACTGTCCTGTGCACCCCTTGACACTCAACCCAGACTGCCCCAAACCTGGGTTTACGACAGTTTACCCGTTTATGTCGTCAGGATTATGATGGCGGACAGTGGACAAAGGGCTATGGACGTTACCGACGACAAGGAAAGATACGAGGATGTATCGGATGTACTTGTGGTCAGCGACGCATGCATGTGAATGCCCCGCCTACATGCTACCCACCTTGACGATCCAGTGGGCGACTTCATAGACGCCATGTGAGGTCTAACCGTACCTCGTACTGGGGTGGTCATCATCGCCCCCATCAATAGCACCTTCCTTTATCGGCTCGAACAAGCGGACAAGATCCGTCGAGAAATCCTCGCAACGCCCCGCTAATCAGCACCGTCGCTGTCCCACCGCAACCACTTCAAAAAGTTACCACTTATCCTCGTTGCAAGCGAATCCAAGAGACCCATCTAAGACATACATCTGTAGGAAACCTTTCTCTACAGAACTATCTCAATAAGAAACTATCTTCGTTTTTTCCGCACTAAATTAAATCTCCAATCGATACCCTATTTAGGGCTATAACACTATTAATTAAATTCATTAAACTATTTATTTTACCTATGCCCCATTACTATTTTAATAGAAATCTATTAACTTGAACGTTTTGAAACTACCAATATGCCTTCCAAAAACCTTCCCATTTTTCCACAATTGCAAATATGAATTCATTGTGTGCAAATTAATATCATAAAATCAAATTCCCGAACTCCATTGCATTTCATTCCTGCACGTGCTGAATTTTTATTTACGATATTCTACCAAATACTTTTACCCATGCCATAACTTTTCCCCTAAATTTAACAAAATTTCATAAATTCATTATTATAATTTTTTAAACCTAACTACCGCGAATAGTCCCCAGGCTAATGATTTGTGTGAACGACATAACGCAACACTTACCGGGAAACTGAGATTATTGCACCTAGAGAATCCCAGAACCTTCTGGAAAAGGTTACTATTTTTAAAGATAGTTACTAATATAATGATTCCCCCCGAGTTGAATAATCATATATAAATTTTTATCTTAGTATAGTAGAAAGTAGAGAAATAACAGTAAAACGTACAGATGATTGGCACGCCAAAGAAAAGTTAGGTATTACAACAAACACAAATTCCCAATTCGATGTAGAAGATATAGTTTTATTCAAGGCATACCATCATCCCTAGATAGCGGTAAATTAATACCCTACTTTACAGGTCCTCATAAAATAATAGAAATAATTTCTGATAATGTAGTACATATAAATAGGCTCAATAGGAGTATACGTAGTAATAGCGATACGGTACACGTAAAGAAGTGAAGATACTATAATGCGGAGGCTCTCTTTATTTCGCCACCACAACTAGAACACGTCGATAGAGTTAAAAAGATGGGCCCATTCCAACATTTGAGTCCCGACCTGTTTAGTTTAACTGAGGCGACCATAGCTCCCCGAAATTCAGAAATCATTTAATCATTTTCCCCCAGATGCTGGGTAAGACACCAGTTTACCAGCTGAGTAGGATGTCCGGCCAGTTATTGGTCGGGCTGGACAGCGTCGACTTGGAGAAGAGCCTGGTTGAGGAGGGCTTCACTACGGAACCACCCTCCTGAAATCGTCACGGCGCTGCGGCCCTACTGCATGAGGTACCTGGACCACCGGCAAACCAGAAAGGCCTTCATCCTTCTAAATGAAGGAATGAAACTCCACCAATTTTTGTAAAGCTGGTGATCGTCTCGAAAGGCGAATCGACGCCTGCCTACATCACCTACGGAATTAGGTGTAGGAAATGCCTAAAGTCAAGGGCCTCGGAAAGCCACCTGCCCCCGGGAATCAATGGAAGGCGAAATCAGGACATCCGACAGGGCCCGATGTCGAAGCCTCCCTCCTCTAAGTCCATTCCCTCCAACAACTCCGTCCTTTCTACATCAGCCGCGGAGTACAAGCGCCCATCAAGCAGAGTCGGTCAACACCTTCCAACCCTGCCTCATCTTCACTCGGGGCGAACATCCCTGTCCATCCCAAGGAGATTCCTACCCCTGAGCCTCCTGTTCCAGCACCGAACACTTACATGTTGCCGTCACGACCAGAGCCCTCCTTGGTCATTATTGAGTCAACAGCAGCTCCTAAGAACTACCTTCTAACCCCACGACCCAACCCATGCAGCCTCTTGAGACCTCTCAGGAGGAGCTCGTAGAGCTGATTCCTTATTTCAATAGCTTTAATTTATCCTTTTCCTAATTTCGAACGACTTATACAAATGAATTTAACTCCCTATTAAAATATTTTTTCTCTGGTATTTACCCCTTCTCTCTCAAAATTAATCCAAAGAACGTTATACGTCAATTAAATATGTTAATTCCATTTATACAATTGAATTCACACCTAGTATTTTCAATCCCACAAACACACATATATATCAGGTAAATAAGTATAGTCTAATTAAATAAAAAGGTTGAAGTAAACGAAAAATGCGCTACAAATTATACAAATAATAATAACAATAAAAACAATAATAAAAGAAACTCAATTCGAAAGGTTGTATTTTTATTTTTATAAAATAAAAAGGTATATCAATATAATTGGGATAGAAGCATTAGGGATTCTTCCCTTTTATAATAAATATAGTTTTACAATGTTAGGATATATTATATCTAGTCATTACCGTTTAGAATGAGGTCCCCCACTATTAAAATAAGTTAGTATTCCTAAAAAGTTAAATTAGCCCCAAATAGAGTCAATCCCGTTTTTAAAATCCCTATAAACTTACCTGGCAATCCTTCACCAAATTCGAACAAAGAAAAACAAATACGGCAGCAATGTTGGCTTCCCAAACTTCGGTACACCAGCGTCGATCATCCAAGTACACCTGTACCTGAATCTCCTGGTCCAACTTGCAGGATGGAGAGATTACTGACCTACAACTATAAGATATCAGCACACCAGTGTGCTAGACCTTCGTTTCCACTTAACAATCTGTCAATTATCCACCAATTGACTCACCAATAATTACCAAATTTAACTTTTCATTAGATTTTTCATTTTGGAATTTCATAACATTCTATTTTATATCCTTAATTACAAGGGTCACTTCAAATGTTTTTGCAATCACTTATTTTTATTGAAGCTGCAACTTTAAATTTTCAAAGTTTATCAAAGTATTAATCCATAGTAGCTATGCGAGATTTCATCAGTGAAAATAATTATCAAAGCACTTACACCAGTCACCTTCGGGGATAGAATTTATGGCATTGATAAAGGTTCGCAGTGCTTCATCATCAATGTCAAATTCTATTCCTTTTAACAATAATTTAACTTTTGAAAATGAAAAAGTCACAAGGTGCTAGGTCTGGTGATTATGGTGGATGAGTGACTAATTGAACGCCAGTTTGGCTGAAAATTCAAATATCTGGGCTGACGTGTGCGGTCTTGCATTGTCATGGTGAAGAAGGACTCCTCTTATTTGAGCTCTTTGTCTGCTTTGCTCGTTTTTCGAATACTGCCAGAAGGCATTTTTTGTCTCCTAAAGCTTTCATCAATCTTTAATATGTGATTCTTTAGAAGTTAAATTACTTTATAATCATAAAAGATTATGGCGCGTAAACGTTCTCTAGTCAACTCCATTGTCTGATGCAATGTTTAGAAATCACCGCTGCCGCTGTAAAAACAAAGTCGCGCCCTCTATGAGTCATTTTGTTACTATTTTATGAAACTGTTTATGTTAGGTAAAAAAATGTATGTAAATTTTGATAGAATAATTATTTATTTTTTCATTATATAATATTGATTGCAAAAAAAAAAAACCATTGGTGTGACTCCTGTTTTATTGCATGCATTGAAACTTTTGCATTATATTCATCCCTGAGTGTGGAACAGTATTTTAAATTAGAATTACATTTTTTAATGTTAACCCTTTATCTGTATTGTCATTTATCACAATTATCTTCGTCAATGCCATCCATTAAAAACGAAAAACATTTAAGCTATCAAATACAAACCACCATTATTATAAAAAAAAATTATATTATTATCATTAGTAATTATATCTGAGAATACTCACCTATCATTAGACATTTGTTGACTTTGCTTAGAATTTTAAATGAAACTGATTTTAATAATTATTAAATGAACATTATGTTTGGTTAAAAATGTATGTTTATTCTTATTTATTATTAATTGTTAATTTTCGTGGAAATTGTTGTTAAATATTATTCATTGATGTTATTCTATTCTTTATTGTTAATTTATATAATTCATTGTTTTACATAATTAATTATTTATTGTTTTATTTTAATCTGTATATATATATATTTTTTTTTTCATTGGTTAATTTGTTTTTTGTTTTTTTGTATTGATTCTGCAACAGTGTGTTTTCTATATATTTTTTGTGTTTTGTTTAATTTACTCGCTAGTCTAGTTAAATCGAGCCATCAAGTCATGTTAAGCTAATCAAATTAATTCATGTAGCTTTTATTTATTTTTTCTGTAAAATTATTCTAGAATCATTAAATCGAAATCCTTTGTTCAATTACGTAGAGTTCCAATATTCAAGTTTACAGAACTCATTCAAGTGGATCATCGCTATACTGCAGCTCATAGCATTTGAGCTAGGTAGTTAACGCGAATTTACATTTTGAGGCCCCGTGTGAGGAACTCTACAACTCGACAAGGAATTATTCAAGTCAAGGAATCTACGGCTCTGCAGAGAATCCACAGCCCGACAGGGAGGCTACAACTCTGCGAGGAAGCTACGATTCAAAAAGAAACCTATATGGCTACATAGGAATCGGCAAGTGCACCTGAAGTAAGCCAGCGGTCACTTCGAAATCAATTCCCGATATTCCTCCAAAGGCCAAATCAACCCATCCTTTCTCAGTCAACCCAACCGCCATCTACACAGTTTCTTCATTTTGAAAGTCTTAAGGTAGGATCCATACAATTTCTGTTTGTTTATTTTATGGTAGTAATATTTTGTTATTATTATTTTATTAAATTTTGTTATAGTATTTTTTTTAATATGGAGGCAGAAATTGTTATTTTTGAACAGTATTTGGTTAAAATAGATTTGTTAAAAGAAGACGTAGAATCTCAATTGTTGACCGGTGATTTGCATGTATTGAATCAGACGAAATAAAATTTACATACTTTAAAGTTGAATCTCGATAGTCAGGTCTTAAAATTAGTAAAATATAAAATCTTGGATATTGGGGATAAGTTCAAAATGATTATTTAATGCAGGAAAAATAATTAATGGTATGCTGGTCAGCATTAATAGATTAATAGATGGTATCAAACAGGATAAATCGACTTCTGAATAATTTTCGATAAAACTCCCTAAATTTCAGTTACCAATTTTTAGTGGTAATTATTCGGAATGGTTAGGATTTAAAGTCATATTTATAAAAGTAATAGACCAAAATAGGGCACTTGCAAATTCTCAGAAACTACAATATATTGTTTCTGCCCTTAGGGGAGACGCTGCGAGATTTATTAGGACATTCAGCATCTCAGATGAAAATTATCCCATAGCTTGGCAAACATTGATACATAGGTATGATAATATAAGGGAATTGGCTTTTAGGCAAATTCAGAAATTTTTTAATCTTAAATTTATTAAAGACGACTCGGATAAGGCTCTTTATGAGTTTTTGGATATCTGCAATTAAGGTGTTCAAAATCTTAGTATATTGGGTTTGAAAAGAAACACTCTTGTGGATTTAATACAAATATATATTATCCAGTCAAAACTTGATAATTCACTAAAAAAGGACTGGGAGTTGCACATTGATGTGCAGGGTTATCCCTCTTAAAATGAGTTGATAACATTCTTAGAAAGGTTTGCACGGAGTCTTGCAAATCTAAGATTAAGGGAAACCTCAAGGACCTCACCTAAACCGAATAAGAAGGTTTATTCTCATACTACATCTGTATCCCGTCCAAATTCATATGCAGCTTGCACTCACTGCATGTTATGCAAAAATTCACATTTGTTATCAAAATGTCAGTTATTCCAAAATAAGTCACTGCAAGAGAGATGGAGGTTTGTAAGGGAAAACGGGTTATGTTACAATTGTCTTAGATCAAACCACTTGGTATATGCGTGTAAGTTGACTGCAGTTTGCGGAGTATGTAAACTGAGGCATCATACCTTGCTTCACGCATTTACCTCTGAATCACATGACTCTAATTCACTGCCTGGGGCTATACATGCAGTAGAGTCTAGTAATGCCAACAGAGTTGATTCATCAGTGAGATCTAATGTAAATTCTTCGGCTCGTCTTAATTCGGTGATTCAGACACATTCAATTAATCATTCTAGTTCTTCTAGTCAGATCTTGCTATCAACAGCTTTAATAAGGGTGAATGATCTATACGGTAATTCTTGTATAGCCAGAGCTCAATCGATACTGGATCTCAAAGGACTTTGATAACTGATTCACTAAGAAAAACGTTGAATCTTCCTGTGAATTATTCGAATGCCTTTATGTATGGCATCGGAGATAACTGCTTTGAAAAGCCGTTAGTAGAGGCGGATATGACTTTCTCTCCTCATTATTCAAACATGTTATTCACCGCTAAGGCCTTAATCTTAAATAAAATCACATGTAATCTGCCAAACTTTGTAATGGAGGGGAGTCGGTGGCCTCACCTGGTTGGCCTCAGGCTGGCGGATCCAACCTTTGATAAGCCCGCTCCCATTGATATAATCATTAGAGCTGATATGTATAAAAGAAACATTCGCGCTTTTAAATCCTTTCATTTTATCTGATATTGCCCCAAGTTTGTATACAGGACAAGTTAGGTTTCAAAACGAGAGGGGTCCAACAGCATATAATTCGAAGTTGGGTTGGCTTCTCTCGGGCAAAATCATGGCTCAACAATCGGATGGTCCATTGCATCATAGTGTTCTGACATTCTGTGTTACCTCTATAGATAATCAACTCAGAAGGTTCAGGGAGTTGGACTCTATTCCGCCATGTACCCAACCTATCCTAACCAAAGAATAAATGGATTGTGAACAACACTTTAAAGCTAATGTTTTAAGGACTACAACTGGGAGGTATCAAGTAAGATTACCCTTTAGGGTTACTCCGAATTTCGGAAATTCGAAAAAGAGTTGCTTTTAGATTTCTTTCCCTTGAAAATAAGTTATTAAATAGTGAGCAACTTTATAGTCGGTATAAACTTTTTATGAAGGAAAATGCATCGCTAAATCATATGCAAATTATCTCAGCTGTAGATATTCCTAAATCCCCGTCCCAGGTCTATTATATGCCACATCATTGTGTGCTAAAAGAGGAAGGAACTACCACTAATCTCAGAGTAGTCTTTGATGCCTCAGCTTGCTCTGATGATAGTCCCTCTTTGAATAAAGCCTTACATATAGGTCCTAAATTACAGACACCTTTGACCTTCTTTTGAGGTTTCGGACCTTTTTTGTTGCACAATCTACAGATAGTGAGAAGATTTACAGGCAAATATTGATTCATCCTGATGATAGTGACTATCAGAGAGTCTTGTGGCTGGATTCACCATCAGATGCTATTCAAAAATATAAGTTAACAACAATCACTTATGGAACAGCATGCGCTCCATATTTGGCCATTCGAACGTTGCATCAGTTGGCGGATGACGAAGCGATGAATTAACCTGTTGCTTCGGAAATTGTGAAGAGAGATTTTTATGTCGATGACCTTCTTACAGGAGCAGATACTGTGGAAGAGGCACAAGTTTTGATTCGACAGATCATTGCTTTGTTAGCTGAAAGAGGTTTTCCCATAAGGAAATGGGTTTCTAACAGTCCAAAAATACTTGACTTCCTACCTAAAGATCAAAAGGGCATTAATCAATCCTTTGATTTCTAGGCTATTCCGTCAGTTAAATTATTGGGCATTTTGTGGGATCAGAGCTTAGCCTCATTTACCATCAGAGTGAAGACCCCTGATATTCAGGTATTTTCTATACGGTCGCTTCTATCATTGATTGCGAGAATCTACGATCCTTTGGGCTGGATGGCTCCTTTGGTTATCATTTTTAAAATCATCCTGCAAATACTCTGGGCCAAGGGATGCAACTGGGATGAGAGATTACCTGAGTGTATTCAATGGCAATGGACAGGCATTGAGTAAGATATTAATCAATTGAACAAAATTTCAATCCCGAGGTACATTCCTTGCCGAAATTCTATTCTCACTCTAGAATTACATGGATTTTGTGATTCTTCGGAAAAGGCCTATGCAGCAGTTATCTATGTAAAATCTTGTAGGCATGATGGATCAGTTAATATATCTTCAATTGAATCGAAAACAAAGGTTGCTCCAATCCAGGTCTTATCTTTGCCCCGTTTAGAACTGTGTTCAGCTCTGCTGTTAGCAAATTTATTTGTTGCGATGAAAGAGTCATTGAGTTTGCATTTTAATCAAATTTTCTTGTGGAGCGACTCCACCATTGCTCTTAATTGGATAAAATCAGAATCTAAAATATGGAAGACTTTTGTTGCTAATAGGGTTTCAGCTATTCAGAGAAAGACATCACCCCATTCATGGTTCCATGTACCAGGTTCGGAAAACCCTGCAGACTTGGCTATAAGAGGACTAACTCCTGCACAATTGGTTGATAACCAGTTATGGTGGTAGGGACCACATTGGTTGCAGGACCCATCTAGAATTACATGGATTTTGTGATAATTCGGAAAAGGCCTATGCAGCTGTTATTTATGTAAAATCTTGTAAGCATGATGGATCAGTTAATACAGGGTGGTCCAAAAGTCCCGCACTATTTTAAAAATTAATAACCCCGCGAATATTGGCGCTAGAGCAATGCGGTAAACTCCATTGTGTTCAGGATGAAATGGGATTTCCAGGTACGCCCTTTTTTATAATAATGAAAAATTCGAAATTGATTTTAGTTGCAATTTTATTCGCTAGATGGCGCTCTACCAGAATCAGAGATTAGGCGGCCAAATTGTTTGATAAATTGAAAAATATAAATGATCGACACGTATTTTTCCGTTTTTAATACCAGGAAGGAACCCTAAAAATATCAAATTATAAATTAACAAAACACCATTTCGCCAAAAGTAGAATAATTAATGACCATTTTTAAATGCAATCTGAGATATGTAAAATAGGTGATACAAATTAAAACTAGTTGCAAAAATATTTATATTTTAGACGGGGTTTTGTGAAATAGATTGAATGTTTGAAAAACACTGCTGATATCAATACACGATTTTTTGAAATGTTAATATAGTACCAAAAATTATGATGGCGCTACTAATAGGATTTCTTGCTATAAGGAATGTGTAGTTTCTTGACTGATTGGCGACACTTGACTATTTAACTGGATATTAGTCATGATCCAACAAATGAAATATAGAGGGGAGTGACAAAATATATTTGTCGTACTTTATTCCAAATATACTATGGGCTTGTCAAATGTTATTATTGTTTATTATACTGTACATAATTTTTAAAATGTGTCCCCTCAAATAAAAATAATTTTCAGATCGACCTTTTGCGTTGAGAAACGTGGTAGTAAAATCTTTTTTTTTTTTTTGCACAAAATTTCTAAAGTTATTGGTGTACAGAAAATATTCCTTATGCTATTTCTTCTAATGAGCGAAAAGCAAAAAACTAAACATAAGGGGTGATATTGTGTGTACCAGTATTATTCGAGAAGTTATAACACTTTGGTCTGCACGACATATTATAAGATGTGAGCAAATGACAAACAAAAATTCACTATTCACAAAAAAAAAAAAAGAGTCAAGACGTGGGGACAGCATTTATTATCCCCATAACCGAACACAAAGATCTGCAAAATATTGCTAAATAATATAATACATGGCAGCTTATATAACACAGGAGGTAATTGCCTTCCTTCTTGTATTAGGTTTCAATCCTTGCTAAATGTGGCGCCCTTCATTCTCAAACACCGCCTGCAGACGATAGATGACAGATTGAACAACATTAAATAGCATATCTGTTGAAATTGATAAAACGTGCCATCTGATAGAAGCTTCAACATGAATGTGGTATGCCAGCATCGATAAACATACGATTTAATGTACCCCCATAACCAAAAATGGCAAGGCGTCAAGTCTGATGATCTTTGAGGCCTCTGGTATATAAAGTGGTGACTTATCACACGATTTTCACCAAACGTATCCTTCAGCAATTGTTTGGCACCTCGGGAGATATGAGGAGGTCCTCCATCTTTCATGAATGTAATTTCGCTTAGTGCTTGTCTGCCCTGCAATATGCAAAACCCTTTTCTTTCAAAAGTTGAAGTTAACGTTCACCAGTTACAAAAACGGTTCTAAAAGTTCTTCCATTGATTTAAAAAAAATAGCCCGATAATAAAAGAAGAAGTGAACCCACACAAAACTGTAACTCTGGGCTGATGAAGTGGAATTTCTTTAAAAATCCTAGGGTTTTCTGTTGCCCAAATGCGGCTATTTTGAATGTGAAATTCTCCGTTTAGAGAAAAGTGAGCATCATCTGTCCACAGAACATTGACAGCCAGTTTTCATCAATATCAATTTGCCGGAAAACCCATGCAGCGAATTCTTGACGCATCTCAAATTCGCCATCTTTCAGCTCGTTATATCTTATCTTGAATTTTGTATGGGTACACACAATAGAGACATCAGGTGAAGCGTCTTCGGATATTACTATTATACTAGGCGATTTTAACGCCAAAGATTCAACTTGGGGATCACCTGTCCAGGATAACAAAGGTCAGCAGGTTGAGGACATGCTAAAAGACCTCGACCTTACACCGTTAAATAAAGAGAGAACACCTATCTATCCAAGTCCACAGGCACAGAATCCGCAAAATACATCGCAGCGATAAATTTCAACATCGCACCCACAACACAATGGAAAATCCTGAGAGGTGCAATCAGTGACCACAGACCAATTTTTACAACCCTAAACTTCAAAGTTGAGAATGTCCAACAGAATAAAATAACATGGAACTTAAAGAACGCCGACTTGAAAAAATTCACAGAAAAGCTTGAAGAACCGTGCAACGAAGAATAGAATTACAGAACGCTTGACAAAAACTTGGAAAAATTCTCTTCAAACATATCCAAAATTGCAGGGAGACGTAAATAACTGTGGATAACTTACTTTGTGTTTTGTTAATTTATCATTTGATATTCTTAGGGTTATTTCCTGGTATTTAAAAAGGAAAAATACGTGTCGTTCAGTTATATTTTTCAATTTATCAAACAATTTGGCCGCTGAATCTCTGATTCTGGAAGTGCGCCATCTAGCGAATAAAGTTGTAACTAAATTCAATATCAAATTTTTCATTATTTGCCATAAAAAATCCCATTGCATCCTGAACACAATGGTATTTACCGCATTGCTCTAGCGCAAATATTCGCGGAGTTATTGATTTTTAAAGTTGTGCGGGACTTTTGGATCACCCTGTATTTGAATAAAAACATTTAATCGGGTAAAACCCTGGCGTTGCCCGGGTCATTCGGCTAGTATATTTATATTTATCAAATATAATTATTGCTTTTTTTTAGAAGGAAGTAAAGAAACGTTCAAAGGTTTCTCAATTTCAGTTTTTTTTTTTTTTGTTCTCCAGATATGAACTTTAGTATAATTGTTTTAGACCCGTAATAATAAATGAAATCTGTGTAAAATGTTTTCACAAACCCTAAATAATTGAAAAATAACCTTAAAGATATAGTCAACACCGGTGAAGTATAATTAAATGTAATTCGCGATTAAATCGAAACATACTGGGAGAAATCAGTAATTTTGGTTTGTCGCACTCCTAACTTTATAAAATCTCATCCTAACATCATCTTTTATAACATGACTTATTTTATGAATTTATTTTTTGTTCAATTGATAACAAAAATAAATGTGTACAAAACAAAATATTCTTAAGAAATAACTTTTCAAATGTAGTTTGTTCAGTATATTTTTAGAAAAGAAGCCAACATTTTCCATAGACTAGAACAAGTACCTATGAATTAAACGCTTATACAAATGTATTTTTATAAGAATGAGACTCAAAATGTATATCAATCTCATGGCGTCATTATCTTATGCGGGTTTGGAAGGTATTGAAATGAGGACAACCTTTACTCGTTCCTTTTTATTTAATGGAACCATAAGAAAGGCTTCCTAAAAATATCCCTTCATAAGCTAAACTCTTACACCGTCTAAAGGTCTAAGGTTCAAAGTTTGGATGAAATACTGCTGTACAGAAGTTTTTTTATACTTTGATTGAATAAAGTTGCGACGTAATCATCTCATTATTTTTAAATTTATCGATTTGTTTTAAAATATGAAATTTTCGGGGAAAATAATATAATTGTCTAGTGGTACACTTATCTTGTAGAAAAAAAATATTTACTAAATAAAAACACAGAGTTTGGAAAGATATTTTCAGATTCCATCGAAAAATAAGGATAAAAAAGAAATTCAGCATCTATCAGGTTAAAACTCTGTCGCAATCCCAAGAAAGTCTCACCGGGACTGAAGGCGTATCCAACGGTTACTAGATAGCAAAATAATTGATGCACCCATTTAAGCTCCCTTCAATACCAATTGGCGTCAATAAACAAAACAATATCGGGAGAATATATGGGATGTTCTTCTCATTTGACTATGTAAAATTTATTCATAGGGGAGCGTCCACGTGGCAGTAACCATGGTAACGTTGCTTGGGACGCCCCAAGCGGCCGTTGCTGGAATTATCCAGCAGAGGATACATTGCTCAGTGGTGTGTAAGCAGCAGCGGTCAGACATTGGATGGCGGAGGTAGGTGTCAAACGATCGCAAATACAACCAGAAACAACTACCATATATACAGCCTTCCTTATATACATAGTTATCATCATATAGATTATATATTCAATGGAAATATCTTATTCGCTATAAAGCTGTAATTTATATTTTAAATACATGTATTTAAAAACAATATATTACTGAACATTCTATTTATACATAAGGCAGTTCAATATAATAATGGTGAATAGGTAAGGTGCATATATTGTAAATACAGCGTATTCTATACATGTAGAAAGTGATCGACTTTGAGCTTGCAAAGGGTTAGAAATCTGTTTAGTTAATTAACCTATTTGTTAATTTGAAGTCTGAAAGGATCTCGATGGGAACATTGAGACCTTCCAAAACTGCTTTTAATTCCGGGTACAATTGAGGTTTTTGGTGGGCATAGATGGCAGTTAAGGATATTAATGGGTTATTGCGCTATATATGAGCTTCCTCAATATGCACATTTGTTGTATTGAACACATCACTAGTCCAGCACATCCCATCTAGTAGATGTATTCAGATGAATCCTTGTTCTGATCACTTGAAGAGCGTATTCTTAATATCATAGTTCAGATCATTTCACAAGTATATATTCTATATTGAGAGCATATACATATTATTGAGTTTAAGTCAATAAAGCAGTATAGGATAGTAAAAATATATGCGAATAAACCAGCATTTGCTTCAAAGCAAATATATACAGATAGAGTAAACTGAGAGTGTAGATCTCTAATCAACACATTCTATAAAGTTATCGAAATCATAGATCATAAATCGCCATCAAAATCACAGATGCTGTTTGGAACAATCCAAGGTTCTGAGACCCCATCACCAAGCTAATAGTTTAATGTCTAAGATTCCAATAAGTCCGATAATAGATAGAATTACAATCTACAACCCAATGTAGAGAAAATATCTCTGTTGTATAACAGAAAAAATATTATATGATAAAATATGTTAGAATTTGTTAAATATGTTTTTTCTGCCTGCCTAGATTATCTAAATGCTCATTGCACATTAAAAATCCTATTTATAAATGTTTATTTCTTTTCTCAATATACTATCTCAATATTATATCAACTCTAAATGTAAATATATATTCAATAAATTATTTTTCTTTCAAAGCAGATATAAATGCATATTATTTAATGTAAATATAAAATGTTCGAATACATGTAAAACCTAATTTCAACAAAATTTTTAAATGCTTCCACACACAGTATATTTCTTAGTATGTAGGTTTAAATTTGAGGGGATATACAAATAAAATTTTCGCCTATATAAACTATGTAAGATATTGGATATTTTGTATTGAAATACTATTTTTGAGATTATATTTATGAAATATATTAATATAAAACAAGTATATGAAATATTTCAATATAACCAACACTGAATTATCAAAACCAAACGGAAAGCGAGTAATTTCAAATAGCAAAAAATTCAACAATTTCAAAGACCTTGATTGCTTTTCCCCCAAATCATTAAACTGTCTCGGAAGTTTCTGGACTTATTGCTTCCATATTTCATCCTTTTATCAAGGTGAAATAATTTTTAAAATGAAGAGAAACATAAAATATATATTTTTATCCATAAACTTAACAACTAATTATTCAATAGAATGTAAATATATCTTTGTTCCTACAGGGCGGTTTTTGTCTAGCTATTTAATTATTCTGCCAGTAGAAGGCCGTCGAGGAAAAAGAAGATCGAATTTTGATATTAAAAATGTTCATTACAAGAAACCTTTCAAACGGTAAAATTAATTCTATATGAGAAAATAAAAAAATCTAAACACGAAGGTTATTTTTTCACATAAATAAAATTTCTACTGTCCTTACGGCAATGAAAAATATTGGGAGGGCTTGGTTCATCAATAGTGAACCCTAAATACAAGTATAACTTGTTGTTATTATATCAATATCAATTGTTATTATATCAATAAATACTAAAATAAATGCCCATTAACTATGTACAACGCAATGTAAATATACATTTACTGTGTAATGAGAATTAGAACTGGATTGATATAACAAACTACAGAGGGTGTTTCCACTTTTAGGAAACAAGTTTTATTATAAAATATTAAAAATTAACACCATATTTGAAATTTTTCAAATGTTCTATTTGAAAGCCCTTTTGTTTATTTACAGAACGGCACCTGATTTTCCACGATAGCAGACACTCTCTGATCATGGTCATACTCAAAAGATCCTATTCTTTGTTTACCCCTTTCCAGAGACCTTCAATTATCCTATGGTGTCTCTTTCCAAGTGCTCTTTTAAGGCATCCAAAAATGCAAAAATCCATCGTGGCTAAATCAGGAGATTTTACAGGGGTTCTGTTCTTTGGAATAGTGTTTATTCCTGTTCTTTGCCTTAGATCTTCCAAATAAGCTTGGGTTGAAGATGAGGTATGACTTGTGGCGTTATCATGGTGAAACAAGACTTTGTTGCTCTGTTTTCCATTGATAGAAGGAATATTATTCAAAAATATAGGTTCTAAAATGTTGTTTTTATAGTACTCCGAGTTTATTTTGGCATTTCTTTCAACTTTTCTTATTTTTAATTTTCCTTCATATGATATACAGCATGCCATCATAAATTCTTTGGGGTAACTTTCGGCACATTCCTTCAACCAAATTGGCCTAAATTTTTCCACTCTTTTTTGATTGTATATAGCTCTTTTTCTGTCGCAATCGGTTGAATAACCCATGCTTCGTCATATGTAACAATAAATTTCCATCTATCAGCAGCCAAGAAATTTTCATAAAAATATCTGCTGATAGTGTGTCGCTGACGAATATGGCTCTGAAACAATTTGTGAACCGTATGTTTTTTTTTGTAGCTTTTAGGCCTAAATCTTTATTTATTATTTTATTTATTGTTGACACTGATGTTCCTATAAATTTGGCTATATCTCTTTGTGGCATAGGATTTTCTTTTGTAATATATTTTTTTCACTTTTTGACAGTTGCAGGAGTTCTCACAGATATAGGGTGATAATCTTTTGTTCATTCCTCCGTAGGTGCTTTGAATAAAAGCTTGATATTTTTGTCGTGAATAATATTATAAATCCCTTTTTAGAAATGTTGATATCATCTTGTTTGCATATTTTAATTATGTCCAAATATGTAAGATTAGCTCTGGAAAGTGGTAAAGGAAGAATGGGATCTTTTGAGTATGACCATGATCAGAAAGTGTCTGCAATCGTGGAAAATCAGGTGCCGTTCTGTAAATAAACAAAAAGGATTTCAAATAGAACATTTAAAAAATTTTAAATATGGTGTTTATTTTTAATATATATTTTTTAATAATAAAACTTGTTTCCTATAAGTGTGAACACCCTATGTATATATAGCATAAATGAAAAAGACAGCATCACCAGATCGTGCAAATTATCATTTATAAGAAAATGAAACTATTTTTGACGTGCATGATTTTCTTACAAATAAAACAATTTTTTTTCCGTACTGAAGCGATAAATTAATGAGAGAACCGGGTTCATCAGTAGTGATCTCTCCCAGCTTATAGATTGCGCGCATCAAGTCTCTATTCATAATTAAAATAACACTATATATATATATAGTATATAGTACAGTCTTTTCGGTTTGTTGTTTATATTGGTATAAAAAGTTTTTGGGTTACTTAGGTTGAAGGTGTGACCTGTATTTTGAGTGTGTTGGAATAAAAGGGATTTTTTTATCTTTTCTATTTATGGATCTGGTGTGCTCATTCATTCTATCTATTACTTGTCTTCTGGTTTCGCCTATGTACATACTATTGCATTGGTTGCATTCTATTGAGTATATTGCTTGATTGTTATAAATTGGTGAGTTATGGCTATTGTTTTTGGTTATGGGATTTCTGACTATTGCGCCTATGTTAGGTGTGTTTTCGTAATATGTCTTTATACCATATTTGCTAATTTCTCGGGCTATTGTTACGCTATTAAGGAAGTACGGTATGATGCAAATAGATTTGTATGTTTGACTATTGTTTGTGTTATTTGGGTTATAAAAATGCCTTAATATGAAATTTTTTGGGTATCCGGCTGTGGTGAGATATTGAATTATATTTTTAGTTTCTATTGCTTTACATGTGTTGTTGGAGCAATGTATGTGTATCCGTTTTGTTAGGGTTTTTACTGTGTTAATTTTGTGGCTTAGTGGGCAGTATGACGAATATTGTTTAAAATTGGTTTGGAATGTAGGCTTGTAATATACTGTGGAAGTGTACTGCGAGTTGTTTTTAGTAATGAGGATGTCTTGGAATGGTAAGGAATGATTGTTTTCTTTTTCTATGGTAAAGTTTAATTCATTATGGAGGCTATTTATTTCAGTTAATATATCATTAATTTTATCTGTTTGGCAAATGCAAAAAATGTCATCTATGTATCTCTTCCAGGTTTGTATTATGTTAGGGAAACGACTGATTATGGTTTGGTCTATGTGTCTCATGACTATTTCGGCTAGTGGGGAGGATAAATGACTACCCATAGGGGAGCCATTGGTCTGTTCGTAATATTTAGAGTTAAAGGTGAATATGTTTATTTTTAAACTTAGGCTTATCAATTTTGTGATTTTGTCGGAGGTGCTGTTGTCGATATTGTGTTGCGAGAGGAAGTTTTTGGTGGATTCTATAATTAAAGGGTGGGGTAAACTGGGGTATAAGTTTACGACGTCGAAAGAAACCATAGTGTGATTATCCCTATAGGGGTTATGCCATATTTCTTGTTAAAATGTAGGAATGGAGTTAATAGTAGTGTGGCTATTGCTATCTCTGAGTATGGGCGTAAGGAACATATTCAGGAATTTCGCTAAGGAAGCTGCTGGAGAGAGATAATAGGCAACTATTGTCCTTAATGGTATACCTGTTTTTTGGAGTTTTGGCAATCCGTATATGTATGCTTCTGTGTTCATCTTGGATATGAAGTTCTTGAGTTCCTCATCAGATATTGTTTTTTGTCTTTGCAGGTGTCTTAGTTCCTTTTTGAATTTGTTGTAAGTTTCTATTTTTTCTAATTCGGAAACAGGTTCGTAGTATCTATGATCATTCAGGGTGGCGTGCATCTTCTCGATATATTCTGTTGTATCCATTATAACCGTTTGGGCGCCTTTGTCCGATCTAGTTATGACTATTTCGCTTTTATCTCTAAGTCTTCTGGCTATGGTTCTGTTCGCGGGGTTTGATTTTGGATTATTTGGGGTCTTGCTCAATGCGGTTGTGTTACAATATTCCTTATTTTAGCTTTTTCCTGATGATTCAGCCCGTTAATAGAGGCCTCTAAACCTGCGATGATTTTTAGATTATCACTTGTTTTCATTTTTCTATGTTTCAATCCTTTTGATAAGAATTTAGTTTCATCCTCTGTGAGTTCGGTGCTAGATAGGTTGACGATTTTTGGCTGCTGTTTTTCTGAGTTGAACTGTATTTTATATTTCATTGAACAGTATCGTAATTTTCTATTGTGCTTTTTATCCATTTCTGCGTTTAATGTCTTGATGTCCTGAGTTGTTCTGGTTATGAGATTCAACATTATATCCGGATGTGCTTTTTGAGATGTGATGGATATTAAATCTTTGATAGTTTTTGAAGTGAGCCCTATGAATGAATGGCATCCTTTAATTCGTGATTTCAGTAACCCTATCTGGGTTTCTTTTATGATCTTGGCAGAAAATGGATTCCTTACAGGATCCTTTACTCTGAGTGAGGGCGGGATAAAGTTATGTTCCAAGCAAATTCGGTTGAAAGCAAGATGCTTTCTCCATTTGGCCAATGCCAAAGATTTCTTGTGAATTATGATCATATAACGATTCAACTCTTCATACGTTAGGTTCATTATAACTTTTTGTAAATTCCAATATTATAACCTCTGCGATATCTTAAGGAGAAAATAACAAAGCCTCCGAGGTTGTGTTTCTTTTTGTATATAACGTTTAATAATGCTCTAGCTTTCGGGTATGTTGGCCCTTCTACAGGAGCAACACGAATGATGGTGAATCGTTAGTAGCTGCTATATATTTACCTAATATATTTACATCTTTACAATTTTTTATAAAAGAACTATTGATTTCTTGATATATGCTAAGTATCCAGAATATTTACATCTGTCTAAACTAAGGTAAAAACTATTATATAATGATTTAACTTATGAGATTTGAATTAGCTATGGAACAGAGTTATGAAACAAGAGTTATTGTATTAAATATGGGGAAGTGTACATTTTTTACTTGCTATTAAAGAATTCTGTATATGATTCTGGAATTTCAATGTGCCTATTGATGCTTGCGTTTTTAATGATAAAAAGGCTTCTAAGTACAGTCTTTTCTGTTTGTTGTTTATATTGGTATAAAAGGTTTTTGGGTTACTTAGGTTGAAGGTGTGACCTGTATTTTGAGTGTGTTGGAATAAAAGGGATTTTTTTATCTTTTCTATTTATGGATCTGGTGTGCTCATTCATTCTATCTATTACTTGTCTGCTGGTTTCGCCTATGTACATACTATTGCATTGGTTGCATTCTATTGAGTATATTGCTTGATTGTTATAAATTGGTGAGTTATGGCTATTATTTTTGGTTATGGGATTTCTGACTATTGCGCCTATGTTAGGTGTGTTTTCGTAATATGTCTTTATACCATATTTTCTAATTTCTCGGGCTATTGTTACGCTATTAGGGGAGTACGGTATGATGCAAATATATTTGTATGTTTGACTATTGTTTGTGTTATTTGAGTTATAAAAATGCCTTAATATGAAATTCTTTGGGTATCCGGCTGTGGTGAGATATTGAATTATATTTTTAGTTTCTATTGCTTTACATGTGTTGTTGGAGCAATGTGTGTGTATCCGTTTTGTTAGGGTTTTTACTGTGTTAATTTTGTAGCTTAGTGGGAAGTATGACGAATATTGTATAAAATTGGGTTGGAATGTAGGCTTGTAATATACTGTGGAAGTGTACTGCGAGTTGTTTTTAGTAATGAGGATGTCTAGGAATGGTAAGGAATGATTGTTTTCTTTTTCTATGGTAAAGTTTAATTCATTATGGAGGCTATTTATTTCGGTTAATATATCATTAATTTTATCTGTTTGGCAAATGCAAAAAATGTCATCTATGTATCTCTTCCAGGTTTGTATTATGTTAGGGAAACGACTGATTATGGTTTGGTCTATGTGTCTCATGACTATTTCGGCTAGTGGGGAGGATAAAGGACTACCCATAGGGGAGCCATTGGTCTGTTTGTAATATTTAGAGTTAAAGGTGAATATGTTTATTTTTAAACTTAGGCTTATCAATTTTGTGATTTTGTCGGAGGTGCTGTTGTCGATACTGTGTTGCGAGAGGAAGTTTTTGGTGGATTCTATATTTAAAGGGTGGGGTAAATTGGGGTATAAGGTTACGACGTCGAAAGAAACCATAGTGTGATTATCCCTGTAGGGGGTATGCCATATTTCTTGTATAAATGTAGGAATGGAGTTAATAGTAGTGTGGCTATTGCTATCTCTGAGTATGGGCGTAAGGAACATATTTAGGAATTTCGCTAAGGGAGCTGCTGGAGAGAGATAATAGGCAACTATTGCCCTTAATGGTATATCTGTTTTGTGGAGTTTTGGCAAACGACCAAAAAAATTGGTCATTAAGGCATCCTGAAAAATCATGAAACGGGTAGTTAAGGCCAGAATTGCGTGAGAACGCTACACAATGTGAAAAAATAGCACAAATTTAATATTGTACCGGGATAATAGGCATAAATTAAGAAAATGGCATCTCCTTATCGTGCAACTGAAAGTTGCTAATGGCTTGCGCCATCTGATGAGGGCCAACAGCCCGAAACGTGTCCGTGGTTAGCTTTTCTTGATTAATCAAAAATGGGTATTTGGCCAATTCTGGAATAATTAAAAATCAACGAGAATAGTTGATATTTATTCCGATAGATGGCGCAAGCCATTAGCAACTTTCAGTTGCACGATAAGGAGATGCCTTTTTCTTAATTAATGCACCTTATCCCAGTACAATATTACATTTGTACTAGCTTTTCATATATATTTATATATTTTTTTGAAAATAGAGCAATCCATAGAAAAATCTTTAATTAAAAAGGCATAAATTAAATATATATATATATATATATATATATATATATATATATATATATATATATATATTAAAAACGAAAGAAAAAATAAAAGATAAAAAGATCAGGTGTTGAAATCAATATTAAAAATGGCATATCCTGACCAGGAGCACATGTGCTTTACAGAAGGCAGAGCGCCATCTGGTGGTACAGAAATCAACTAAACATTGATTTAGCCTGTTCCCTGATATTTGGCCAACCCAATTTCTTGATAAATCAAGAAAAGCCATCCACGAACGCGTTTCGCGCTTTTGGCGCTCGTCAGCGTGGAGTAGGCTGAACCACTGCGACCAAAAAATATTTTTGGTCCCAGAGGCTTCTTGAATAACCAAGAAATGGGTATTTGAGGCCAAATTTGCGTAAATACGCTTATCACATGATAAAACATTAGAAAAAAAAGTGGGTCAGGTGTTGATATTAAAAATAAAAAAAGCATATCCTGACCAGGAGAACATGTGCTTTTTATATGGTAAAGCGCCTTATCTTCATATTTATAAAAGTCAATGTCTGTTGTCTGTTTCGCGATAAACTGAAAAACTACTGAACCAATTGGTACCAAATTTTGCATGTCGTTTTTTATAAACCTGAGAAAAATGTACGGGTACATTTTGATTAGTATATTTTTGGCTATTCATTTTTTTTTTCATTTGAAGAACTATTTTACGCAGAGTAAATGCGAGGTGAAGTAACAACACTAGGCCAATTAAGCGACCAATGAGCGTTCTGCATTTTTTATTTCAAGTTGCTTGGGTACCTTTTTTGAAAAGTGTTTTTTCACGAGTGTTACCTTTTTTTCACAAAGGTTTTGAGTATTGAGAGAGAAATTTATATCACAAAGTTACTGTAAGTGCACACAATGCAATTTGAAAAAAAACTTTACAAAATTAGCGTCACTGTATGCAAATAATGGCTTTCGTATTTTTTATTTTATTTTTTTCTGGTCTTTGTTTTTTTATCTATTTTTTGCTCTTTTATTTTTTTACAGAAAAATATTTACATGCCAGTATTTCGGATTAATTTATTTTTATAAACCCATTTTTTTCTTATTCTTACTAAGAAGATGGGCATTGTAGTCAAGATCCATCGCAGTTACTCACTAAACTCAGGCAATTTCAAGGGTTAAACCGCTGGGGCGGGTACCACGTGGGTTGGGTGTAAAAGCTGCTATCTATTTAAACTATATTGTATTTGAAAAACTAAACAGATTGAAAATAATAATTAGATCAAATACCTAAACACTAATATAATACAATTTTTGCCATCACACACACTTTTTGCCTGTGGTTTATGTACTACTTCTGTATTGCTATCCTATGGTACTTATAATATTTATTATTGATGTACTTTCAGTATGAAGGAAATTGCACTCGGAGAACGGAGAAGATCTGTCATCTCTGATACGAAAAATTGTCCGTGAGGAGATACAGCAAGCATTGCACTCTCCTCAAGAGGAGCCTAAAATCACTGCCATCGAAGATTTAGAAAGGGAAGATATTGTAAAGACCTTGGCGCCTATATAAAAACCTATAATAAGTCCCCACTCAGCACTCGGGTCGGTATCAAATCGTAGATTCGAGGCTCAACCTAGAACTCCCTATCCTACAACTCAGTATCAGAAACAAGGAAGAATATGTGACACCAATGAATGGCGGACAACTGAAAGAAAAGCCAATCTGTTTCTACTGCGAACGCACAGGGTCATGCCATCCGCTATTGCCGCGACAGGAAGAGACACAATGAGGAAAGGAGAAATGAATATTTCCAAAGAAAGCAAGACGCATTCGAATTTTACAACTCTCGAGCCGAATCTCAGGAGCCCAACGACGAATCATCGAGGGAAATTTTCAGTGGTTACCGAAGCCCTATCCCATATCCCGGTCGAAACAGACAACATTTATCACCGGCTAGAAGATCTAGCTGGACGCTCCGCCATGAAAACTAGATGAGAGACCATATAGGAGGAGAGGCCGCAAATTTAGAAATCCTCCCTTGCCGACCACAGTAGAAATTAAAAAAAAACTACATTGACGTAAATATAGACCTGCCAAGCCCTCATAAAGAAGATATCTCAACTGAAAGAAGACATCCACCGCAGATACCTGAAAATATCCCTGGCCCTATTACTAGTTCTTGAGACTGACCACGTAAGTCTCCTGCTGAGCATCGGGTCGATGCTCTTTATAGGAGGAGGCTATGTGGCGAAGAAATAATTTATTATTCAATTTAATATTATTCGATGAAAATATTCTAGATTATAGAAATATATATTGCTCTGTATTTGTAATATCATCTTAAAATATTTCTTTGCTTGCTTGTTCAAGATTCCCTAGCTGTATATAGTGGGGGTTAATTTGTTAATATGTGTCGACTGGTCGTGGTGACGTTATCAATAAATACGCTTACATATCAAAATATTCCAAGACCTGATTTCTACGCTATAATATGTTATATTACCCTGATAAAGGCTGGCGTTCAGCCAAATGATATATTTAGTAAAATGATTGATATTTTGATCCAATATATGCATTTTTAATTAATTATATATCCTTCCTTATATCTATAAAAATGAAATCCAAAATCGATGTTTGTTATGGCGTAGCGCAAAATCTACTGAATCAATTATTATGAAATTTCGCATGTAGGTAGCTGAAGATTTCTTTCAATATATAGGCTATTAAAAAAAAATAAAAAAGTTAATGTGTTTTTTTTTTAAATAAAAAACCAACAAGCGATAGTTCCAGCCTTTTACCGCTTGGCGCCGCACTGGTCGCGACGATAAATGAATTTGATTGGTTAATAATTAACACGTGGTTTGTTTACACGTTGAATGTTAGTTTGTTCACACGATGAATGTTTTTAAAAGGTAAGATTATCCATTCGCCGTGAAACTTTAGGAAGTTATTTACTATACTACTGGAAAGATTTCTGGTTTGAATTCGATTTGAAATAAATATTATTTGCAATTTTATTTGCAATTTTTCAACTTTCACTCGCAAACAGCGCCTCTCGCGGTTTCTGGTGAAATTACAATTATAAATTGTAAAAATGCTGAAATGTGTTCCAAGTATAATAAATTTAATTAGAAATATAGTAATATAATATTCCAAAGACGTTGTAAAAAAACTTGACATTTCAATATTTATATATTTAAAGAAAATATTGCAACATTTATGTGTTAAATGTTAATTTGTTGTTGTTTTATAATAATGAAGATGCAAATAACATTGTTTTTGTTGTTGTTTATTATCGTTTGTTTATATAAAACAAATTACATTGTATGTGATGATGATAATAAAAATGAATTTTTAAATTAATATACATAATTATTTGAAAAAAAAAAATATAAAATCCACAAACGTGACAAGATCTTATTGTTGTGGGTCGGTGATGCAAAAGAACAGCCAAATAAGTTATTTATAAATATGATATTATTATTAAATATAAGGATATATATGATGGAAAAAGAGTGGCAACCGCACACAGCAGTAGAACCAAAGTCAGGCTTAAAACTATATTCAAGATGACGGCGGCAGGAAGGGGGGGGGGGGTCGTTCCCATTGGTCAGTTATCTTCATGCAGCACCGCCAAGCGGCCGCGTCCACGCTTCCCTCATCATTCCCCCACTGAAGCGCTGGACAGGAGAACAGTTCATGAAGTCACAGGCGTTCTTGTGAGCCACTTTGCTCAGGGTCTTGGTGAAGACGTCGGCCAGGTTCTCCTTTGTAGGGATGTAGACAATCTTGATCTCTCCGCTAATTATTCTTTCTCTGACGTGATGGTATCTTATGTCAATGTGTTTGGATCTGTTGTTCTCCACATTATTTTTGGAAAAATCTATAGCGGATCTATTATCGCAATGATTATCAAGGGAAAGGCAAAATTCGTTAAGAACTTTAATTCTTTCAAGATGGTAGCGATCCAAACTGCTTCCTTAGTGGTCTGGGATAGCGCTAAATATTCTGCCTACATTGTGGAAAGTGAGACACACTTCTGTTTGCTAGTCTTCCATATGACTAAGGAATGTCCTATAGTGATAACGGTCCCACTATTGGACCGTCTGTCATCGATGTCGCTAGCCCAATCTGCATCACTGTATGCACAAACATCATTGGAATCAGTCCGGCGATAAACGAGAGATAGATATAAGCTGCCGTGTAAATATCTTAAGACGTGTTTGGCACCTTGCCAATGTCGACGTCCAGGGTTGCTGGCGAATTGAGCTAATCTCGTAACAGAAAACATTAGGTCTGGCCTAGTACAATTCGCAAGATAAAGGAGCGACCCGATTAGTTCCCTATATGGAATAGCTTTCATCCTCTCTTTCTCTTCTTCATCTGTGGGGCAATCTCCTTTTGAGATTGGAAAACTAATGTCTAACGGTGTGGATACCGGTCGACATTCGATCATGTTGAATTTTTGTAAGATTGATTTAAGACTAGTGAAGTTAAGACTTTGAGATAGTACTACAGTCTCCTCATCTGAATAGTCAATCTGAACTCCAAAGAAATTCCTGATCGCTCCCAAATTTTTAACTCGGAACCTTTCATTAATTTTCTGTTCTATATTCCGCAAAATCTCTTCACTCTCACCAAATAAAGCCAAGTCATCTACATACACGGCAATAATTGCCTTATCCAGATAAGTGTAAATACAATTACAGGATTCTAGTCGTGTAAATCCCATTTCTTGTAAAGCATGATCGAGTGTTAAATTCCAATTCCGCCCTGATTGTCGCAAGCCGTAAATAGGTCGAAGCAGTTTGTAAACCTCGTTATCTTTCCTCTCGACCCCTTCTGGCAAAAGCATGTATATTTCTTCTTCTAAGTCGCCATATAGATAAGCGTTATCTACGTCGAGATGTCTATTGTACCAATTCATGTTCAAACTTAACGTTATCAAAACTCTTATTACAGCTAAGTTAATAACAGGTGCATAAGTTTTCTGAAAATCGATTCCTTGTTTCTTTGAGAATCCTCTAGCTACTAAACGTGCTTTGAAACGCTCTACATTTCCGCTCTCATTTGTCTTCACTTTATACACCCATCTGCTGCTAATCGGTTTCTTTCCCGGCGGTAATGTTGATAACTCCCAAGTGCCTCGTTCCTGAAGCACTCTAAGCTCATCTTCCATTGCTTTTCTCCAATACATGGCTTCGGGAGATTGGACTGCCTCTTCAAAACTTTGCGGTTCGGTAACATCTAAAAAATTTAACTCTACTCTTGGTTTACCTTTTCTCCCATATGGATTTCTAACAATGTTTTTGGAGGTGGAGGGTTGTGGTAGAGTGTCCTCTACCCCCACTGAATCCAAATTACTCGGTAATTCATTCTCTAGGTCGTTATCATGATTAGTCTCAGGTTCTAGCCAAACGTGGTTGTACCTTTCCGGTTCTGTCTCTTCGACTGTTTTGGTCCACTCTAGTCCAATTTTAGACTCATCAAATCTAACATGTTTTGTTTCAATCACCTTTTGTGATTCTGGGCACCACAGACGATATCCACGTGTTTGAGTTGAGTATCCTACCAGAATACATCTACATGGCCGATGGTCTAATTTTCGCCTTCTTTCTCTTGGTATTTGGCTATATGCCAAACATCCAAATGCTTTTAGGTGTCTTACACTAGGATTTCTTTCTAACCAAAGTCCATCAGGTACTTTGTCTTTTAGAGCACTATTATAACATTTGTTTTTAATGTAAGCAGCTGTGTTTACCGCCTCTGCCCAAAATCTTTGTGGGAGATTAGCGCTATGTAAACAAGCGCGGGCCATATCTAAAAGTGTTCGATTTACACGTTCTGCCACACCGTTCATTTGCGGAAAATACACGTTTGTGCGTTCATGCTTTATCCCTAGTTTTTGTAATTTGTTTTGAAAATCTCTATTGCAAAACTCAAGTCCATTATCCGATCGTAACACTTTAATTTTATTACCAGTTTGTCTCTCTACAGTGGCTCTATAGATATCGAAATGTTTGAATACCTCATCTTTGTTTTTCAGAAGATACACAGTAATCCTTCTTGAGAAATCATCAACAAAAGATAGAAAATATCTATTGCCTCCGGTTGATTTTACCGGCATTGGACCGCAAATATCTGTGTGGATAAGCTCCAAGGTCTGTTTTGATCTGATATTGCCTAGGTTTTTATGTGACGCTTTAGTGGATTTGGCGATACAACAATCGTCGCATAGGCCTTTGTCTCTAGAGGAAATTTCTAAGCCTATTACGAGCTCCTCCCGCGCCATCTTTTCAATGGCGTTACTGTCAATATGGCATAACCTTTGATGCCACGTTCTTAAGGAATTGTTCTGAAAATGGTCCCTTTCACTATTAAATGCTGTTTTACTGGAGTTTAAGGTCTTACCTTTCACAATGTAGAGGCCAATTACATTTGTCGCTTCCGCTATAATCCTGTTTTCTGAGTTGAAAACGCGAGCTACCATATTACGGAAGGTCACACGGTTGCCGTTTTCTTCTATTTTGGAGACTGACAGCAGATTCCTTCGCATATTTTGGACGTACAGCACATTGTTTAGCTTGATTTCGATGCTTTCATTATGGATAGACGTCTGGAGAAATATGTGTCCATATCCTTTGGCCTCAGTTGTCCCACTCGCAGTCATAATAGGATCAGATGACACCTCCCGAAGGTCAACGAACCAGTCCTTGTTTCTGCATACATGGTTGGTTGCTCCGCTATCCAGCAGCCACGAATCCTCGTCGCTCGTTAGGTTGAGTGCAGCCAGGAAGTTATCTGATTTGTTTACCTTCCTCTGATAATGCTGATTATCGCGGTTCCAAGTAGTTGTTTGCTTCTTTCCTCGGCAGTTGGTGGCGATGTGGCCGATCTTCCCGCATCGGTAGCATTTTCTTCGAATGTCGGTGCTGTTGTTATTTTGAAGCTTGTTTACCTGTAGCACCTCCTTGGATGAATCCTCTTTTCTGGTTTTTCTCCTCTCGTGTTCCGTTAGCAGGACCTGCCTCACCTTGGATGACGTGAACTCATCATCCGTCATGTTGTCAAAGTTCATTATAATCCCATCATAGGAGTCTGGTAGTCCAGCTAGCATAGAGTATGCCAGATCTTCATCCTTTACTTCACATCCCGCTTATCTGAGATGATCACTGCAGGTCTTTAATCTTGATAGGTAATTTATCATATTTTCTTCTTCGATGAACTTGATGTTCACGAATTGTTTCTTGAGTTGAAGAATTCGCGCCCTTGATTTCGGTTCAAATATTTGTTCAAGGGTCGTCCAGGCTTCGCTTGCAGTCTTACAGTCGATAACGTGAATTTTTTGCTCTGTAGAAATTGATAGAGCAATCGTTGCCAGTGCCTTTTCTTGTTTAATTTTTGTCTTCTCATATTTTCTTCGATCCTCATCAGCGTCGATCGTTTCTCCGTTAATTACACATTCCCATAATCCTCTTTCGATCAGAAGCATCTTCATGTTAAATTTCCATGATCGATAATTGCTGCCGGTGAGCTTCTCGACGTTCAGGGCAAGCGCTTGGGAAGACGACGTCATCTTGGTTTCACTTACTTTTCGTTCTTTTTAAACAGCTAACCACGCTCTGCTACCATGTTGTGGGTCGGTGATGCAAAAGAACAGCCAAATAAGTGATTTATAAATATGATATTATTATTAAATATAAGGATATATATGATCGAAAAAGAGTGGCAACCGCACACAGCAGTAGAACCAAAGGCAGGCTTAAAACTATATACAAGATGACGGCGGCAGGAAGGGGGGGGGGGGGCGTTCCCATTGGTCAGTTATCTTCATGCAGCGCCGCCAAGCGGCCGCGTCCACGCTTCCCTCATCACTTATTTAAAAATTAATAAATGTTTTAAAAAAAATTATGTTTCAAAAATATATTCAAAGGCATATAACAATATTTATACACGTTTATAAATCTATATATAGGTGGATTGGTTGTTTTCTAGAATCGTTTTAACAAATGTTCGTTAGGCAAACTTTTACTCGGGGTAAAAACCGGGCGAAGTCGGGTACATTCGCTGAATACAGATATTTACAAATGTTCGTTTGTGGCAAGATACTATTCCTTCAACTTCAAATTACCGAGTGGACCAATTAATATTGATTTTATTCAACTTATCGAGTATTTTTAAAGGGACCTGGAAAACATTTCCATAATGGGGTTTATTTTATATATTATATGAATATATATAACGTAACGAATAATATTATCATTATTATCATAATATTCTGTGTGTCCCGGAATATTATCATCAATTATCAATGATAAATATATTATCAATAATATTCGTTAGGCAAACTTCCACTCGGATAAAACCCGGGCGAAGCCGGGTACACATCCGCTAGTATGTTATAAATAAAAATGAGAGAGATTTCTTTTGTTTTTTGATCATGTTGATGATTATGGTATGGTAATGCAGTCGTGGTTATAATAAAATAGTTTTGATCAGAGATTTCTTTATTTGAGCAAAGTAATATATATGAAAACATAATTTGATAAAAGTACTGCCTGGCTTAAGGCGTAAGAAATAAAAAATGAAATATTTATTTACATAATGTACAAAAGATTTGAGCCGGTCAGCGGGATAGAGAAAATATCTTTATTTTACGGGGCTGCTAACCAAAATGAATGATTTTCGAGCCCCGATGGACGCATAAAGCGGAATATATACAAAGCATAGTTGGAGGGGCCTGGGGATGGGTGGCCAGGGGAAAAAGTGTCCAATGCAAAAGATGCGACGGCCGGGAGTCAGCGGGATACAACAACAACGAGTTTTTATAGGGGAAGAGTGGCCTCTGGCGGTCGATTTAGCAGAGTATTTGAATCTATGAAATTATGATTTAAAATAAAATAATATTTTTAAATAACACATATATATATATATGGAAATTTTGCCGGGAGGATATTGATTTAAAGAGACAAAGGTCGCCTCTCCCGTCAAAATAGACGTCAAAACTAGACGCCATCTATTGACCGTCACCGCAAACTAGCGATCTCCCGGCAAAATTTCCATCTATATTTTAGCCATAGATTTGGCGCAGCCACTTTGCCAGCTAAACACCTCTTTGGCAGATTGTCAAGATTCCATTAGATCCCGTGTCGATCTCATGGAATAAAGTCCTCCCTAGACTGACGAGGGCCATTAGCTCGAAAGCATGGTCTCTAGGTGGACGCTTTTCAGTTTGCCAAAGCTGGTGTTGTGGCTTTTTCACCCGACCCGAGACCGCTAGTTTGCGGTGACGGTCAATATATGGCGTCTAGTGTTGACGTCTATTTTGACGGGAGAGGCGACCTTTGTCTCTTTAAATATATATATATATAGTAATTTAAACCAACAACCCTATATTGTATAATACTTATAACAATATTGTCATGTTGTATATAGAAACACATCTATAAATAATTATACGCATGATTGACATGTGTCATTGCATCACCATATGTAATGTACTTTGTACAAACTGAGGATGAATAAATAAAACCATGTAATAGATTAAGAGCTCAGCTAAGCAAGAGATCGAGAGAGAAATAGAAATCAACCCTAAAGAGGAATTTGGCAGCCCTTTGCCATCAAGGTCAAAGGGTGCAGAATGCCGCAGACTTTCAAAGTTCAAATTCTCACATCTCTCCCCCCTCCTCCTCGGGAATGGTATATAAAAACCTCGGTTCTAGCCCAACTCAGACAGTCACTTCACTGTCGGCGTGAGCCCTTGTTGGTTGCAGCCAGGTCCACCTCATCGACCATGTAAAACAGTGAGAAACCTTCTTTCTCCATCTTGCTCTTAGCTCGACTCCTATCTTTTCATGGTTCTTTCCTTCTACAACGGTGTCTCTTCGTTTTTTGTGTGTGGACATTCGACCACGACTGCCTGTACACTGTGAGAACTGTTAAAGGTCCTACAAGGTTCAGAGAGGTACTTGAAAACTCTCCACGCCCTGACTGTCCCTCTCGGTTACTACAGGTTTGACCCTCGGTTACCACATATATATATACTAGCAGAATACCCGGGCAACGCCCGGGTTTTACCCCGATTAAATGTTTTTATTCAAATACTATTCGTTACAATTATAAATTGGCGTCGTGGATGTCACTCTTGTGAAACGTCCCGCTCCAAACTTTGTGTCTGAGAAGCGATATTTTTATAGAAAGATGATCTGGCTTTTGTTTTCTGCTCGAATGAATGTTTTTCTGTTAGAATTTTGTTCCTGCGTACAAAATAATGAACTGGTTTCACCCGTGGTCTCTGCTTTTTGGAATTTTTCCCGATATAACTTTGTATCTGATAATCAAACATGATACAGCAATATCGT
Source organism: Cordylochernes scorpioides (assembly GCA_030710605.1). Classification (NCBI taxonomy): domain Eukaryota; kingdom Metazoa; phylum Arthropoda; class Arachnida; order Pseudoscorpiones; family Chernetidae; genus Cordylochernes; species Cordylochernes scorpioides. Next base: position 65,962,580 of record CP092867.1, on the reverse strand, counting down.
CATCATCATTTTTCTGACTAAAAATATATAGTTTTAATAATTGATTTATATATATTTTTAAATAGCCTATCATTTTCCTCTATTTTTCTACCTATGTATGGAAATTTTGGTTTGAATTAGTGAACTACTGCGATTTGTATACCGGACATAAAGACAGACAAACAAACATACAAACATTCATTTTTATATATATAGAGATATATATATGTTATGAATATTTTGTGTTGTTGTTAGATTAGGCTTGATAAGACAAAGGATCGATAAGATAAAGGGTTGAGGTGCAGTCGTGATAAAAAAAGATAATTATTTACTGTCAAGTAGCTTTTATTTTCAATTACTTGAGGAAAGATTACACATTTGTTAGTTTCACATTATATAGAATTTATAATTTAATCCTATATTAGTGATTTAAAAGGATTGATTGGTTAACTACGCATATTTACAACAAAATTATACAACTAAAACGGAAAGTCTTTCTAAAAACGATGATAACCAAAATAAAATTATCAATGAATAAAATAAAGTATATATTTTCTAAAATATAGAAATATTTGAGGTTTTTAGATTATATAATATTTTTAGATTATATAATATTTCCCCCCTGTGAAAAAGATTTAAAATATTATAATTTTAAAATAAAATTGGTAATTAAAAATAATTAATTAAACGAAATCAATAAATCTATAGAAATAATTAAAAATGAAACAATAAAAATCAATACGCACATTTTTTCAAAATAAACAAAAGAAAGTTTGTTTACAAATAATTTATAAAATTATGAAATTATAATAAAAGTATATATAAGAAATATTAATGAGTGAAATAAATCAAAAATGTATATGAAGCAAAAAAGGTATTTAAAATTTGAGTAATTATGACATTATGGTAGTTACACTTCAAAGTATCAATAGCAGTAGAAAATGTTATTTTTACATGGTTGAGTAATGAAACGCTGATAGATATATGGAGTGACATTAAGTTATTTGTGAAGGCTTAAGAATTGGTGCTGATATTTGTTCTTCATTGTCCATGTCCAAAATATGGCCGTCCTGTAAAAAATATGGTTTATCATCAATATCTATTAACTTTGTGTTAGAATTTTGATTTACTATAAAGTCATTTTCTAGGTTAGTGCTATAGTGAAGTAAAAAATCTGTTTCTGGGTAAAATAATTTAAGTTTATTAGAGTGTATAATTTCTGTTTGTTTTCTTTGGGGTAAATTGGGTTTATTAATTTCATATGTGACTGGAGAAAGTTGTTTTAAAATAGTAAATGGGCCTATATATATTTGTGTTAATTTACCAGTGTTTGGATAAATAAAGGCTTTTACTAATACCTGATCTCCTTCTTTAAAAATGGTTTCTGGGTGTTTAATATCATAAAGTTGTTTGCTGTGTTCATGGGATTTTATGGTTCTTTCAATGGCTAATTTTCTTGCCTTTTCTATTGGTGTATGTGTTTCTGTGTCATGTTCTATATACTGTGGTTGTATTCCATAGTATAAGAATTTAGGTGTAAAGCCTGTTGTGGTATGTACTGTTTCATTATAGCTTTCAGTAATTTTAGGAATATATTTTGTCCAAGGAATCTTTAAATTAGCATTATATTCACATCTTAACCTATTAATGATAGTGTAATTTAGTCTTTCTACTTTTGCATTTGTTTCTGGATGATGGGAACTGGTGAGTAGATGCTTAACATTATTTCTTTCTAAAAAGTGTTTAAATTTTCTGCTAAGCTGCATTTCTATCAGTTATTAATATTTCAGGTTTATTAATTTGGAATAAATTTCTTAAACAAGTTATATAGGAATCAGTTGATACAGATTTTGTTGGAAAAGCCCTAAGGAATCTACTATGGTGATCTACTATCATATGGATCTGTGTCTTGTTGTCCCATAATTATGTAACCCGCCCAATGTATCTAGAGAAAAAAATGTGATTCGGGTGTGTGGCTATTGGCATCTGTTGTAGTGGTCCATAAACAATTCTGTTATCCCTAGACTTGTTGAACTGGCAAGTTTCACAATGTTTGGTGTAATTAGCAATATCCCTAGTCATATGTGGCCAATAATAGTGTGGAGAAATTATTTTAGTCATTTGAGTTGTTCCAATATGTCCATGCTTTGTGTGTACTTTGTTTGATAATTTGTGTCTTAGCGTTTGTGGTACATAAGCTCTTTTAAAACCCTTTTTATGTATTATATAAAGGCCATTTTGGATTTTAATTTTACCACTACTAATTTGTTCTGTGGATCGGTGTTCTTTTAACTCATTATATGTTAGGTAAAATGAGACAGGTGTTTTTGACAGCATGTCTGCTTCTATATTATTTAATCCTTTAATATGTTTAATGTCAAAGCTATATTGAGATAGGATTAAGGACCATATAAATAACCTACCTTGTGGGTTTTTTACATTTTTGATCCATTTTAAAGGTAAGTGATCTGTGTGCAATGTAAAATGTATGTTGTGTAGATATGTGTGAAATCTTTGTACTGAATTAATGATAGCTAATGTTTCAATTTCTGAGGCAGTATAATTCTGTTCATATGGATGAAGGTTCTTGAAAAATACCTATGGGGTGTAAAATGCCTTGTTCATCTGGTTGTTTAAGAACTCCTGCTACTCCTAGACTTGACGCGTCTGTGAATAAATGACATGGTTTTGATGGGTCATAAATATATAGTACAGGTTGTGATATGAGTGAATTTTTAAGTGTTTGGAAGGCTTGTTCATGTTTCACACTCCATAACCAAGGAGCATTTTTAACAACAGTTCATTCAAAGGTGCCCTAATTTGCGCATAATGGGGAATAAAATTTATTATAAATATTTATGGTGCCTAAAAATCTCTGTAAGGTTTTAATATATATGGTCTATATTTAATTTTAAATTGCTTTAATATTTGTGTTATTTGGTGTATATTTTCCTGAGTTAATAGTGTATCCTAAGAATTGTATTTCTTTTTGTAAAAATTTGCATTTATTGAGATTCAGCTTTATATCCTCTTGTTCGAATATACCTAATATGTCATCTAAATGCTTAATGTGTTCTTCATAAGTTTTAGAGTGTATAATAATATCATCAAATAATTTAAGGGCATAGTGTATATTATGCTTAGTGAAAACTGACTTCATAATCCTTTCAAATTGTGAAGGTGCATTTTTTAGACATATGGAAGTCTGTTCCATTCATAACATCCTAATTGTGTTACAAAGGAGGTTTATGTCTATCTTTTTTCATCTATGGGTATATGCCAGTATGCATTTTTAACATCTAGAATAGTGTATATTTTTGACTGTGATAACCTATCTATAATTTGTTCTATAAGTGGAATTGGGGTATGTTCTGGAACTGTTTTTTGATTAAGTTTCCTATAATCTATACAGAGTCTTGTGGGGTGATTTGGGGCATCAGATTTTTTATTCACTAATAATGCAGGAGAACTATAGGGGCTAGATGAGGGCCTAATAATATCCTATTTTAATAATTCAGTTATTTGTTTTTGTATTTCAGCATTATTGTAAAAATATGTCCTATATGGCTTTTGTGCTATGGGAATATTATCTAAAAGAGATATGCAAATTGGGTTAGTCTTTATGTGTCCTATATCAAAATTGTGCTTAGAGAAAACATTCTTATATTTATGCAATATATCTGAAATTGTATATATCAGAAATTTGGATTAATATTTACTTTACTAAAGTCTAAATATGAATTATAATTTGTTATAGAGTCCGGTTGTCGCATACAGTGAAATGAGTTAAAATCAATAATGGGATTTGAATTAGGATCTATAAGTTTAACATTTGTATTTGGTATATCAAAAGAATTGAAATTACAAAATGGGTTAATATTTAAAAGAGATGAATTTTTAACATAGTATGGGTCTGGAATACATAGGGTAGTGGTATATAACTTCTGATTATCAGTTTTTGGATTAAAATAATACAAGAATTTATAATTTTGGAAAAGAAGGTTTTTTGAGAAATCTATTTGTAACTTAAATAAATAAAATGTTGGTAAACCTAAAATAAGATATTCTATTGAACTATTGCAAACAAAGAATTCTTGATATTTAGTGATTTTTCCTAAAGTAAGCCTAACTAATATTTTGTATAATGGGTAACTAAATCCTTCTACCTGACCTATTCTTTCATTTGGGGAGTTATCTAATATTTTGTAATGAATGTGATTTAAATATTTTAAGGGCATGATGGAGATAGATGATGCCGTATCAAGTACACAAGGCAGTGATACATAGTTTATGAGTACAGAGAATAATAATAAAGTTCTACCTGGGTTTAGAGGTTCTGAATGGGTGTTAGTTGGCAGTTCTTTTTCATGTTTGTTGAGTGGACAATCTCTGTGGAAATGGTATTGATTGGGCAGTTGATGGGAAGAGCAGATCTTGCAGGGGTAGGGTGGTAAATTGATTGTTCTACTGGATGCTTCCTGGTGATGAGCTGTGATTGACCTTGGAGATGATCTTGGAGGTGGCTGGGATTGTAGGCTTGGAGGAGAGTTGGGGTTAAGCCTTGACCTTGCTGGGTAATATGATCTAGTTTGAAAATTCTGCCTATTATCATTACTTGTGGATGGTTGCTGATTATCTGAGTTATATTTACATTGTGGTTCCTGTTTTTCTTGATTGGTAGAGTATTTTAATTGAGTGGTTATTTTAATCCAATCTGAGGGTTCCTTAACTCTTGCTGCAATTAAATATTTCTTTAGGTAATTTGGCATCCCATCTGTAAGAGCTTCTAATAATAGGGGTGTATCTAAATTAAGTTTTTTTGCTAATGAAGATTTTTCTTTAAAATAAATATCAAGATCATCCTTATCATTATATTTTAAATTTAAGAATTTACTAAATAGATTAGAGTCTTTAACTGTAAAATATGAAAGTACTTTTTGTTCTAGTTCCCCCCCAATTATCTATATCTTGTAATTGTTCTATATAAAAATTAAAAGCTTCTCCATCAAGATAATTTGAAATATTCTTTAGCTTATAGTTTTCATCAAAATGGTTTTGTTGGCATTTTTTGTTAAAGAATTTTAGCCAAGATGTTATGTCTAAATTTTGACCATTAAATTTCGGTATTTCTATAGTATTTGGATTTGGCGTCATGGCGTGTTCAACATTCCTTTGTTTGCGAGACATTTTGTAAAAATAGTTTTATAAAATTTGAATAATTTATAGAGCAATTAGGGTTGAGAATTCAGGTAATCCTGTCGACTTATTGTTATGAATATTTTGTGTTGTTGTTAGATTAGGCTTGATAAGACAAAGGATCGATAAGATAAAGGGTTGAGGTGCAGTCGTGATAAAAAAAGATAATTATTTACCGTCAAGTAGCTTTTATTTTCAATTACTTGAGGAAAGATTACACATTTGTTAGTTTCAATTTATATAGAATTTATAATTTAATCCTATATTAGTGATTTAAAAGGATTGATTGTTAACTACGCATATTTACAACAAAATTATACAACTAAAACTGAAAGTCTTTCTAAAAACGATGATAACCAAAATAAAATTATCAATGAATAAAATAAAGTATATGTGATATCTTGGGACCTCTGGGACCAGTGTTACCTGATGCTAGACGAACCTCGATGTCAACTCTACCGTGCAGTCGTGGTGGAAGGCGACACAGCTGGGCCAAAGGTGAAATAAACAAACAGAGATTCCACTAAGAAGCGTCTGACGTCAAGAAGGAATGGGGATGAGCGGAGAGGGAGATCTTTAGAGCAAGTGTTACCTTGGTGGAATCCAAGCGCAGACTGCCTAACCTAGGTTCTCGATTTAACACCAAGACCTTTCTTCTTTCTAATTGGTAGGACGATGTCACATGACCGTTTTCTATTGGTTGACCTATTTAGGTGATTCTTTCCTAATTGGTGGGACTATGTCACGTGGCCGTTGGCTATTGGTTGACCTACTTAGGTATTGTCTTCTAATTGGTAGGAATATGTCTTTTGTCGGAAGATATATCCGGCCTTGCCCAGGAAATATTGGCCGTTAAACTTAGCTTTTATGGTTTCCGCAATCGTAAAATTGGCTGTAAATTTATTAATAGTAGTTCTAACTTTAAGCCTCTTTGCTAGGCCTTACTTCTACTATCACCTAAGCCTGATTAGTTTTAACCTTAATTTTCTCCTGTTAGTCTCCATTCCTTCTATCTGTACAGTTGCTATACTTTATTAGATTCTTACGCGGTACAGATTGATGTTAGTTGAGGCTTTCTATTTGCAGTACATAAGAAGTTATATACAGTCATGGGGTGGAACATGTGGTAGTAGATATCTAGACTATTTACAACAATTCCATGGTCTTAAATCATCACATATATATTTTTTAAAATATAGAAATATTTGAGGTTTTTAGATTATATAATATTTTTAGATTATATAATATATATATACAGTAAACTCTCCTATAACGCGATTAATGTGTTCCGTGTTGTATGAAATCGCGTTTTAGGAATTCGCGTTGTACGAAATAGAACTTATATAACGCGAATGTTGTTAGGGTAAATTGATAGTGACAAATATAATGTAAAAATGTATTGTATGAAATGATGTATATAGGAAAAATAATTATATACAAAAATAAAACTAAATGTTATATTATTTTATATGCAAATGTATATAAAAAACAAATTATATATAAAGTTTATTCACTACGTAATTTTTCTTTTTTTTATAACATTTGCATATGAAATAATATGACATTCAGTTTTGTTTTAGTATATAATTATTTTTCCTATATACATCATTTTATACAATACATTTTTACATGATACAGTATATCTCCTTTTCAATTTTTCTTTTTTTCCAACTTTATTCATCATGCCTGGGGAGCAAGTTTCGTATTTTTTTATATTTGCAAAATATTTACATGTAAATTCTAATTTAATACCTTATATGCGTTAAAAATATTATTTTAAGCTTTAATTTAACTATTTGAAAAATTTACTTACAGAAACACATGTGCAATTAAATTGACAAAGTATAAAACACTACTTCGTTCAAAAACAAAAAAAAAATGAAAAACGCGTGTGCATAAAAAATAAATGTATTGTACAGTTTTCAATATGGAAATTTCCGCATTTTATTTTATAACGCGTTATACGAAAATTCGCGTTGTATAAATAAATTTGTCGCAATTTTTTTATCGCGTTGTAAAAAATCGCGTTATAGGAGTGTCTACTGTAGCATAAATTATATTTACTTCCAATGCGATGCCTAATAAATAAGTGCTGTATTATCGTAGTTTAATTATAAATCTATAACTCAATAAGAATAATAAAATATTCCTATCATCTAAAAAGATCGATATAATATTACATTGATTTTACATACTTACTAATTTCATAAGTTTCACGTAAGTTCAACAGCTAACTCTAATTCGGGTCATAATCAAGATATTGATAGACAAGAAGGCCAATAAATGCAGAATACCTAAAGAGTATTAAATGATATGGTATGCGTGTGTCAACATACTTTTAAAAGGTCAAGGAATGTGAAGAGTATAAAAGTACAAATACATAGTGTGATCAATAATTTCCACGAATGCTAAATATTTAAAGAAATACAAAAGTACAATAAAGTTTTATTTAAAAGAGAAAACGAAAAATAGCGTGGTGAGTTTCTTTTATTATATATATAAATATATATATATATATATATATATATATATATATATATATATATATATATATATGTATATATAATAAAAGAAACTCACCACGCTATTTTTCGTTTTCTCTTTTAACTTTTAAAACGTGGCTAAAGTATGCCTGAAAGTTTTATTTAATATTTCTCAAAATAATTACCGTCACTATCTATACACTTGTTCAGTCTTTATTTCCAGATATCAGAACACCTCTCAAAATCCTCATCTTTCAGACTTTTAAAAATATCCTTCGTATTCTCCTTTATTTCAGGCATTGAGTCAAATCACGTCCTTTTAAGATTTTTTAATTTTATGGTCAAGGAAATAGTCGTTGGGAGCAAGGTTAGGAAAATAGGGTGGCTGGAGTAGTAAAGCAATTTCATGTTTAGCCAAATAGAGTTGTACAGTGACGGCCGTATGTGGCCGTGCGTTGTCATGATGCAAGAACCTATTTTTCTGATGCCATTTTCGGGTCGTTTTTGACCCACAGCCTCCTTTAAACGTCGCAATACATCAAGATAGTAATGTTGATTAATGGTCTGACCCTCGGGCACGAATTCATAGTGTACCGATCCCTTTACATCAAAGAAAGTGATAATAAAACACTTAAGCTTCGATTTGATCATCCTTGTTTTCAAATTCAAATCAAAAATGCCTAAATGGCCCCCGAATATTGAGAATGTTTAACCCCACCAGCAAGTGCAAGTAACCAAATGGGGCTCTGACACACTCAAAAGCGGTCGCCAACTTCTACGCACCATGGTTATCATGACCCGTACCAAAGTACTAGGTATAATAATTAGTAAAGATTGTGTCTTTGGAAAAAAGCTGCTCTTCTTTAATCCTGCTATAAAAAAAAAATAAAACAAATTTACTAAAATTAAAATTATACCGCGAATGTTTCTTTTAAAAATCGAAATTTATTTTCAAAGAGAAATAGCGACATTTCTAACTTTGAGGATGAGGTATGGAAAGGTGAAACATGAAGAGTAATGGAGAACGGAAAAATAAAAAGTGTCCAGGGGCGGGAATCGAACCCACACCCTTCTGCTTACCGGGCAGGTGCCTTGTCCACTCGGCTACCCTGGACGTATTTTTCCGTTCATAACTTATATTTAAAGTAACCTTTAAAATACAATATAACGCGGCTGATGATTGTAAAACGAAAATTAAAATTATACCGCGAATGTTTATTTTAAAAAAATACGTCCAGGGTAGCCGAGTGGACAAGGCACCTGCCCGGTAAGCAGAAGGGTGTGGGTTCGATTCCCGCCCCTGGACACTTTTTATTTTTCCGTTCTCCATTACTCTCCATGTTTCACCTTTCCATACCTCATCCTCAAAGTTAGAAATGTCGCTATTTCTCTTTGAAAATAAATTTCGATTTTTAAAAGAAACATTCGCGGTATAATTGTAATTTTCGTTTACAATCATCAGCCGCGTTATATTGTATTTTAAATGTTACTTTAAATATAAGTTATGAACGGAAAAATACGTCCAGGGTAGCCGAGTGGACAAGGCACCTGCCCGGTAAGCAGAAGGGTGTGGGTTCGATTCCCGCCCCTGGACACTTTTTATTTTTCCGTTCTCCATTCTCTTCATGTTTCACCTTTCCATACCTCATCCTCAAAGTTAGAAATGTCGCTATTTCTCTTTGAAAATAAATTTCGATTTTTAAAAGAAACATTCGCGGTATAATTTTAATTTTCGTTTTACAATCATCAGCCGCGTTATATTGTATTTTGAAATTTACTAAAAGTAATCAAAGCGAATTTTAAAAACCTTTTGAAATATCCTATTATTTGAATCAATAACTATGTGAAGTATGTGTGGATGTTGTTCATATTTTATTTGATGATAACAATAAATACCCTAGACTTTTTGGTGTCTTGAGTTTTTTTATAAATTGAGGTTGAAAAATAAAAATTATATTAAAATCATATTTTTTCATTCTATCATTCTATACTGAGCTCAATTCTGGTTACAAAGACTATATGAATAGAATGTTTCAAATATTCATTCTTATCTTTAATGACGTACCTTTTGATGCTGCCCACTCCTATATTGATTCCGCTTTACGCTATCTCATTCTAAGTCTTATTTACCGACCACAAGATAGACTTCAAATTGTAAACTTGTGAGTTCTTCTCCACTTACTAAGTCATAAATAGAAACCTCATCCAAATTCAACCAGTGGCTATTAGAAATGGTCCCCCAAAACAAAAAATAATATATCATAAATTTTCGAAATTGTGACCCCTATCTATAACTAATCTGTAATTGAAACAAGTTTCCCCTCGCTCTTTTCGTCTGAATTCTACCTTTGTATTTCGAATTACTCTATCTTCTCACCTACACACGGGATTTTTTCCCTCGGACTCGCTACACGAGCAACTGCATACATATGGCAGAATGGCCCAAAGCAAGTCCCCCATTGCCCTGCTTACCGAAATGCTAACATTGTTTGTAGTTCTATGTTTACCTCAGTTCTAAGCTCTCGCCATTTCCACCCTCAACCTTCTCGTACTCTACACCTATAGCATAGAAAGCCCATGCTATGTTTTCCCTTGCCATGTCCGTCTGAAAAATACCTTTAAGTGTAGAGTTCCTCAGTCTTAATGGCCTTTAGAATTTCAACGTATGTGACTCCCCTTCTCCTTGTTCATACTCCTCAATTAACACAAAGCAATAACGCGCCATCTATACATATAAAATAAAAGGACTTAAAAGCGCGAATGTTTCTTTTATACATAAAACGAACTTCTACTGTCCTTACTGCGATGAAAAAATATATTGGGAGGGCTTGGCTCATCAGTGGTGAACCCTCCCAGCGGTTTCGCCGATTTAATCCACCAGACCGCTTCTCAGAGCTCTAATACTGTATTGGATCATTCTGCTTTTATATGCTACACTGAAGGATGGAATCTTAGAAATAGTTTTCTAGTAAAGTTCGTTTTATGTATAAAAGAAACATTCGCGCTTTTAAGTCCTTTTCTTTTATATGTATAGATGGCGCGTTATTGCTTTGTGTTAATTTATTCCTAATGGTCTTGTCTTTATAGTTTGCTGAAGAGCATTGCTCGAAGCAAATATTGGAATGTAATTCTACTGTCCTATAAGCTTATGTCCATAGTTTACTAGAAAACCATTTCTAAGATTCCATCCTTCAGTGTAGCATATAAAAGCAGAATGATCCAAAACAGTATTAGAGCTCTGAGAAGCGGTCTGGTGGACTAAATTGGCGAAACCGCTGGGAGGGTTCACCACTGATGAGCCAAGCCTTCCCAATATATTTTTTCATCGCAGTAAGGACAGTAGAAGTTCGTTTTATGTATAAAAGAAACATTCGCGCTTTTAAGTCCTTTTATTTTATACTCCTCAATAGAAGTTCCTTTTTAATACATTAGATATTCATATTATTGTATATAGCGCTATTTATAACTTCCATATTTTCAATAATGCCTGAAATTTTGAATTATTTGATATTGTAAAACTCCTTATATATAATATTTAGTTGTGTAATATACCATATTTTATTTACATAAAACTAAATTTATTTAAATAACCTCAATTATAAAATTATTTTCTGTATTCCTGCCTTTTCCGCTTTAAGTATACTCAACTATGTTTATCGTTCTTCAACAGGATCCATATGTCATTTTAATTAATAAAGGAATTAATAAAACCAACTTACAGGCAACCCAGACGGGGTTCGGCCTCACTGAGCGGCGCCGCCAACGGCTACTCTTGGCTGGCTCCGCCGGCTCCTGATGTCTGGCTCTCGCCGAGGAGGAGGAGACTGCTGAGCCTGTGTAGGCCGCCTCAAGCCTCCTTGAGCTGGATCACTGGGTTCTGAGGCCAGTCTGCCTAAGGTCTCTGCGTCTTCAAGGCGACAACAGGTTCCTGCGGCCGCCAGACCTACTGGCTCCCGAGCGCTGGCTATAGGCGACTGTCGCTGACTGGTTCCGGCGCCCCTGTCCTAACACGCTCAACGCGGGCCACGCTCCTTGACGGCAGCACCTGGGGGTTTTCTGCCAGCGTCTCCTGCAGGGAAACGCCAGCTCCAGCTATCATGCAGAGTAGGAGGCTGAGACCATCGTCCTGCGGGGATCAGCGACCCCCCATTACCCAGCTAATCTGTCAGAAAGCCCGCCGGGCACTGGACTCGGCACGGCTGCAGGCGCATCTAGCAGCAGAGCTGGCTGTCCGGTGGACCTTCACCGTGGATGTGCCCCGCTCCATCCCCTGGCCGGAACTGCGTCTCAACTGCTTTTCGAAAAACGGTGCATATATCGCGCTACGGCTGGCTCTCCACGGTCTACCAGATTCTGACCATCTTGCCTCGAGGCATGCCAACTGTGCCGCCTGTGGGTCCAGCGATAGGGACCCACAGATATTGCAGTTGTCGAGCCGTGCGACCTCTGCTCCGGGAGGTGTTCACCTCCTGCAAATGCCCCTGGATCTGCAGGCCTGAATCTTCGGCGTCGGCCCTCCATCCTTAGGCAATTAAGTTAAACAGTGTAGCGAAGGCTACTATCTACAGATACCATCTTGGTCTTGAGGTGGTAACGCCAGTTACTTCATCGACCTGCCCACTCGTTGGGAGAGATCTCTTGCATTCCATTGGTGGCGGATTTTTTCCCGCGGTGGGTGCCACCAATGAGGTCATTGTATATTTATATACAAAGTCAGTGTGTGGAGAGTTTTTCAGTACCTCTCTGCACCTTGGAAGACCTTTAACAGTTTTCACATAGTACAAGCAGTCGTGGACGAGGCAGAGTGGAAGACTTAGGAATGTCCACACAAAGGAAAAAAAAGAAGGGACACAGTGGTACTAGGAAAGTTCCGTAAACAGATAAATTCGAGCTAGGAGCGAAAGATGGAGATGGTTAAAAACACGTTTCTTTCTGGTCTACGGCATGGTCGAGCATCAGAAGATGAAGTTACGAGGGCTCCCTCGTACTGTGAAGTTTATGTTTCCGCGAATTGACAGCTTTATATATTTTTCCGAGTGGGAGTACTGGGTTTCAGCGGATACTATAAGGGCGTGGATAGGAACAGATGTCATTGTACACTCCTAACGACTTCGGGCAACGCCCTGACATCATTTAGGCCTCGTTTTTAGACATTTTTGGACTTCTATCTCATTTTTTAATTATTCAGCTCAACTCTTAATCTATTACAGTTTTATTTATTTATACTTCGATTGTGTACAAAGTACATTACAGATGGTGATGTGATAACACATGTCAATCATGCGTATAATTATTTACATAAGTGTTTATTATATACAACATTAAAATATTGTTATATTATATACAATATGAGGTTATTGGTTCAAATTACCATATGTATATTTATCAAATAATTTATATATTTCATATATATTTATCCATATATTTATCACTATATAATCTTATTTATTCTTATTTATATTTTTCTGTATTCGACCTTATATAATTATATATGAACGATTATTAAATCAGTGTCAATCTCAATCTCTCTCTATCTCTCTCTCTCTTTGAAAAACGAGGAGGGATATATTTTCTAGTATTTACCAAAATCCAATTTATTTGGACTTTCATATGTGTGTTGTGATATTTATCCAAAATAAATAATTATTTCTTCTCTAAATGGTAATTTAGCAAAGCTTCAGGAGATTCTACACCAAAATCGAAAGAAACTTTCGAAGAAAGGTTGTGAAGAGATAAGAAATTAGCATCTAAAACCCATCTTTACTGACAAGAGCGAGGCGGCAACTTGAAATATTCTATCTCCTCTATAGATTTTTATCATACACCTAGATTTGGAGGCCGTGTTTATTTGTCGATCACGATACATAATTCATATGCTATATCTTTATTTGACGTCAAAGGGAACTTTTTTATTAAAAGACGATTTTTTTAATCAAAGGTGTACACTTAGGCATAATATAATCTTTATTTAAAAATTGTATTTTATTTATTTCATATATTCACACACACATGCGAAACTATCTGGATTTAGAAATGTATTTGTCTTATTGTTTCTCCTGATTTTAATAATTCAGTTTTCGGAAATTTAATTTTTATGCGACAAAACTATTAATTATTTATTTTCAATAGTCTTAAACAATTTCAATGAACAATTAGATATCTTAAAAGTTTATGAACTAATAATAAAGACGTTGACTGTTGCCCCTTTTGTCGGCTCTTGATCATGGCGTGATCTTTAGCTCTTCTCTTTATATTTTCATATGCTCGTATCAAGTCCATCAGTCCAATTCTATCATTTCTATAAAAGCTAAAAATACCTTTTTTTAGATAAGTAACAGTGAATGATTCATTTAGAAAGAGTTCGGAAAATTTATCAATTAATTTACTTATTTTTAAAAAAGTCATTTTCCTTTTTAATACTGTCAAATGGTCACGTTTTTTTCTCCCAATCGTTTCTCACGACATTTTATTCATGATTCCTTTGATCCATGTTGCTGATGAAGACGGATTCCAAACATATGTCATCGATTATTCATGATTCCTTTGATCCATGTTGCTGATAAAGAGGGATTCCAATCATATGTCATCGATATGTCATAGTATCGATAAAAACTCAATTTAAATTTGTAGTGTATCGCTGGTGAGCAAATATTGAGAACCACTACCTTCGTTGATCGAAAACTTTCTATAATAAAATGTACTTTGTCACACAAGAAATCGGTAGGTAGAATTGCTGCACCGGCAACTGGACGAAAGAACCGAATGTACTGAGATACCCACTCTTCCAATTCTTCTGTTAGACGACACGTATCATTAAATATCATATTATCTTCAAATCTCATAGAGATATTCAACATTAACTATAAGAAATCTTCTACATATCCAATACATCAACCCAACACCCCTCTATATATAGAAATTTAATAGGCTTTGTATACAACACGACTCTTAAAAATATATGAGCAAACTGTCAATTGATTTTTGTTATATTTTCAAATATTTATATATTCATATTTATATATTTATAAATGAATTACTTAATCTTAAAATACAAAATAACACATACTAGTTTCGTTTGATGTAGAAGCACTTTATCCCAGTCTCCCCCATTAATTAACTATAGAAAACACTAGAACCATTTTCAATTTAAAATAGCACATATATCCAAAGAATTGAAAATATAATTTATTTAATTTAATATTCATTTGAAAGATAATTTTTTTTCTTAATTTATGCACCTTATCCCAGTACAATAATACATTTGTACTATTTTTAACATTGTGTAGCGTTCTCACGCAATTCTGGCTTTAACTACCCGTTTCATGATTTTTCAGGATGCCTTAATGACCAATTTTTTGGTCGTTTAGGTACTGCTTGCACCACGCTGATGAGGGCCAAAAGCCCGAAACGCGTCCGTGGTTAGCTTTTATTGATTAATCAAGAATGGGTATTTGGCCAATTCTGGAATAATTAAAAATCAACGAGAATAGTTGATATTTATTCTGATAGATGGCGCAAGCCATCAGCAACTTTCAGTTGCACGATAAGGAGATGCCTTTTTCTTAATTGATTTAATATCGTTATGTTTAAAAATAAACTTATTTTTACATTTTATTAAAAAACATATAAACAGATTAAAGGTTCCCCCATGGGAAGCCCGTTATCCTCCCCTATAGCTGAAATAGTTATGCGTGCTATAAACACGTGGATTACATCTCTATACCCTGAAGACATATAGACGATATAGACATATATAGAAGATATATAGACGAAGTTTTTTGCATATGTAAAGTCAGCCAACTTTACCATATCCTAGCTTCCTTGAATAGTTATCATCCAAATATCAAATTTACAGTAGAAAAAGATAATAATAGTATCCTTCCCTTTTTAGATATTAAAATCATGAGAATAGAAGATAAATTAAATACAGGTGTATATTATAATCCATCCTTCATCCCAAACTACATTAAGTATTCTTCATTCTGTCCTCTTAGCCAAAAGATCAAAAACATTATCTAAAAGAATATTCACACATTGTTCTTTACCTCAATTAAAACAGAAGAAAAGCAAAAAATTATCAGAAACTTATCATCATCAGGTTACCAAAAATCCTTCATCCTACGACATTTAATCAGACTGCATCTCAAAAAGCAAAAATTTATAGAACATTTTGCATAATCCCATATTCCCTTCAAAAGGTATCCATAGCTAGAACACTTAGAAAATATGGTATCAAAATTATGTACAATAATTCTCCAAATTTAGGCAATATGATTAAAAACCATTAACAAAGAATCAATCCAATATTCCATTCAATAGAAAAGAAGCCATCTGCTCCATATCATGTAATATAAATAACTGTAATTCTTAATATGTAAGGGAGACTGGGAGAAAGGTCCATAAGAGAATATCTGAACATAATAGGAATATTAACAATAGAGAGAGTGACCCAAGATATTTACTAGTTCAACACTTTAAAGAAACAGGCCATACATTCAACTTATCTCAACCCATAGTGTATTATGACAATTTACATAGTAAATAACAGATACATTTTTAAATAGAATCTATGAAAATTAAACGGCAAAAAAGTATAAACAGATGCATTGAAAGATCAGAAACATACGAAACAATATGGACAAATACTACCCTATAGATGTAGGCA
The DNA here is from genome assembly GCA_030710605.1 of Cordylochernes scorpioides. NCBI lineage: Eukaryota > Metazoa > Arthropoda > Arachnida > Pseudoscorpiones > Chernetidae > Cordylochernes > Cordylochernes scorpioides. The sequence goes on along the minus strand of CP092867.1, from coordinate 65,946,257 downwards.
GTCTTCTATATATACCACAAGAGTTCACGGAATTATTAAATTTAATTTGAAATATCGAGATATCATTCACCATGCACGTATATTTACAAAAATTGTTTTTAACGCAAAAAGAATGTAATATATTTTTCTCTCCCTTTCAATATCATAAATATTTAAAATATGTAAATAATATTTTTTTTTGTATACTAAAATAGTATATTTCATCAATTTATTAACGTGATACTCCTGTTGAAGGACTGACAAGTCCGAAAGCTTGAAAAGAAAAGGTCGAACAAGAAACTTAACCCTGGAAGCTCTTTTGATTTTATAATAATAGGAATATGTCCATGATATAGTTATCTTACCTTTTTTGAAAATAACCATGAATTATGTGAGTAATGTAATTTATTTATCTCTCAAGGGATTCCTCCAAGTACAATAAATCTTCCTAAAAGCGAACTATTACCCACTACCTCTCCGACCGATCAGATTTGTAAATCCAAATATTTCTCCAAGATCAACCTGCGGATTTCTAATATAGCATTGATAATTAAAAAAACACACGTAAATACCTTTTAGTCGGAAACAAGTCGATTTCGTCCTAACCACATTCTTTAGCATGATAAAGTAGAACTGAAACAATGTATTTTATCAAGCAAAGAGATAGAGAATAAAAACTAGTCAGAAAGAAGTTTTTACACAAAAAAAAGTATCAATTATTAATATATATATAAATTTTATTATTCATAAGTGACCTGAATTCACATGACTCAACCTATCTCCAGCCTGAGCCAATTCTACAGAAGAGATAAGGAGTTTAATGTTTTTAGAGGTTTTGAATGGGAGAGTTTCTGTATACATTTACCAATTATTTAAAGTATTCTACCCTATATGTCCAGGTATGAGATGAACCCTCCTTAGCTACCTACTCAGCTAAGTCTTGGCCTCGCGTGCCATCCCTTGGTGCCCATTGACCGCCGGAGTACATTAACAATTTATCTGAGACTTGTCAATAATTAACGAGCTGAATCTGGAGTTTTTGGTGCTTTTTGCTTACACTTGTTTACCTTTTGTGGCCGTGCCTAGCAATTGTATATTATATCATGGGATCTATAATTCTGAATATATGAGACAGGCTGTCTACATGGAAGTGGAAGATTTATCATGAGGGATCGTAGAGTAAAATTTCAGCTTTCTCCTGGAGATGATATATTCTCGCAGTTAGTCTACTTCATGTTTAGATTTACATAGATAGTCTCTGATCAAATGGATCGTTCACGTAATATATGGGAAAATGTGGGTGGAAGGTTTAGACTGCTTGGAATCTAATTTGCTTGCAACTGCTGAAGGTCGTCAGACATTGAACCTATTAAATAACAATTAATTATTCGACTATGTGCACATATTTGCAGGTTAATGCGAGAACTAGGCGTACAATAATAGCACTTAAAAAAAAACACTTCCAATTAGGTTGAAATTGAAGTCCTCATGACAGCTTTGGCAGAAACCTTGAATTACAAGTCCTATAACAATTATTATGGCACAACTTACAATGAATAAAATATATTTAATCTTAGCAAGAAAGGCTTGAATATTGATACATTTTCTTTACTTATATATTTTCTCTATCTCTCAATTTTTCATTTATGAATTCTCTGCGAATTTATATTTTAAAGATTATATTATACGTCTTATATATGCAAATGAAAATAAGTCTCTTCTCTTTAAAAATACTTCAAAATTAATTATAATATACCTTATTGACTACATCACACAACATATGCGAAATTACATTTCACATTGAGAATACTTATGAAAGCATAGGGCGCCTCTCTTATCAAGCGAGATTGCACGGGCGCGCGCTCCTGCCCCAAACTTTGCTGGCTTGGAATTTGTAACCGCCTCCGAAGTAAAGAATAATTTTCAATTTTTATGGGGGATTTTCCACCCCCCGAACAAGCTATGCATGAGCCCTGGAAGGCTCGGCTTTATTAACAAAGCCGTTTCGAAGATATCGGCAAAAGATCATTCTCAAGCCGAAAAATCAAGAATCGAAAATTCGAACAACAACTATGCTAATTTGCCCGCTGGCAAACAGCATGTAAATTTTGCCGCGGCTAACGCCGCTGAGGTCACGCCTACAACAAGCGGCGCTGTGGACGCCGCGGCGAACTGGTTCGAACGAATGGAGGCCTCGGAATCTGGTGAAGAGGGCTTCACCGTAGTAAGATCTAAACGGAGACGCAGGGAGTCGCCAGGCCGCGCTGTTGAACAGCGCTCCAGCGATGTCGCGGCCTCCGGAAGGACCGGCGCAGCCCCACGAAGACGACCACCTACGGGCAGAGCTACAGTAGTACAGGAGATCAGGGCTACCCGGGCTGACATCGCCGATGCCGACGCCATTGCCCAGGACTTCGAGTCCTTCCACTACCTGCAGGCGGCGGACGAGCTGGTCGGAGGAACCGGGAAGATACTCCAAATCATTAAAATGGACGGACACATGCTGGTGGGCCTGTCCACCAAGGCCATGGCGGAACTGCTTATAAAAAACGGCCTGCAAATCGGGCACACCCACCTCAGGGCCTTCCACTTTAAGAAAAGGGCGGAGAGAATCACCGTGGGTAACTTGCCCTTTTTAGTGGACGGCGCCGCCGTAATCGAGGCCCTCAGGCCCTACGGTGACGTAACATCCATCGTCCCCATCCGGCTGAGGGCCAGCAAGTTCATCTATACGGATGGCCGACGCGAGTCATTTATCCTCCTTAGGGAGGGTATTGCTTTGGAGAACATCCCAACCCGCGTCGAAATCCGTAACAAAGGTAACGCCCCGTCGGCGTTCCTTTCGTATGGAGTCAAGTGCTCCAGATGCGGCCGGCAGGGCCACCGTCGGGCGAACTGCCCGATGAATCCCGCCAGGACCACCAACATCGGACGGCCACACCCGCACCTTATCCTGATGCGTCGCCCACTGCGCATCGACAGCCGACCCGCCCAACACCGAAGACCACGGCTTCTCCACCAAAACTGGCCAGCAAGCGCCCTGCGCTACAATCATCAGCTCCTGGCACCTCTGCCGCCCTGCCTGCCAGAATCCCATCGGACGCCTTGGCTCCTCCTTCTGAGCCCATGGAGTTAGCGGCCGAAGTCTTGGCGCCGCCCACCTCCAACAGCGCCCTACAGGCAATGGAGCCTATGGAGGCACCTGAGGCTTCCGCGGTCCCTCGCCCTCCGGCCTTTTAGCCTGCCGGAGCAGTGCCTCAGGCCCAACCGGCCTCCGTTGCCCCTCCTGGTCCTCTGCTTGCACAGGGAACCATATCAGCCGCAGTGACTCCAACACCCCCACTGCCTGCGCCTCGGCCTGCTGAGCCGACACCGCCCGCTCCCCACGGGGAAGAGACGACACCGACTGTGACGACACCTCCGCCTCCACTGCCATGCCAGCTGGCCCGAGTAGCTGAGACAAACGACTTACTCGAAGAACTGAACTGGCCCTTAAAGCTCCTAATCAAGGAAGGGTTATACAATCCCGACACCCCATCTGCGGTCATATGGTCCAAAAACAGGGAGGATCTCTTCGAGTTTCTCTCGTCTAGACCTGGACATAGGGTCATTCTTGCCGAGTTTCTCGGCACAGCCGCCGAGCGTGCTCGCGACTACCATCCAACGAATCAAAGAGGAATATCCGAGCTCAGGCTGGCTCTCGGCTCCTGACGGAATCCAGATGTAAATATTCCATTACTGACTCTTGACTGAGTGTATTTGTTGACTAAGTAGTCAATAAAGTTTATTTTCATTGTAATAACGAAAAGATTCAAAAAGGATAAGTTTCTTTATTTGAAAAATAAATTCGAGCTTTCGGGCGTAAGCTGCCCTTCTATCAAGATAAACATCAGAACTTGCTTTTATACAGGGTGGCTCATAATTCGCTAACCCTTTTATTTTTTATTAAAAATTTAAAAGCAAAATAGAATGACAAACTAAATATATTTCATTTTAGGTGAAAGATTACAGTTTTCTCAAAAATAATAGTTATTCAAAATGTCCTCCATTTGCTTCCAAACACAATCTAAGTCTTTTAGGGACACTTTGACAAAAACGAGCTCATAAATCCGCATCAAGAATATTAAATTCTTCTTTGAGTGCAATTTTCATTTGCTCTAAAATCTTGGGGTTTCGATGATAAACTTTATATTTCAAATAAACACACAAAAAATCTGTCGGAGTAAAATCAGGTGACCGCGCAGGCCAATCAATTGGTCCACGACGCCCCATCCATTTGTGAAGGAACTTTTCATTGAGAAATGTTCTAACAATGTTTGACAGCAATTATTTTAATTATTCATTTAATATCGAAGGATGAAATTTTCTGAATTAAACTTGGATGGAACCTGAACACCCATATGTTAATTAGACAAATATTATAAATAATATATTTGTTTTAAAAATTCAAATGGTATCGGGACTTACCGGCTAGATGTAGATTGTAGATTAATTTACTTTCTCCCGGAAAAAATTACACTTATGAAAATCATTATAAAAATACTGAGAATATATGCAAAATATCACCAAATTGGTTTGTTCTGAAAATCTGATATATATATATATATAACAGAAAGGACACCTCTCCTGTCAAAATAGACGCCAAAAACTCTACGTGAACTATCAACAGTATTTACAATCAAACATACTCGAGTCAGTAACAAAGCCACAATACCAGCTTTTCAAAATTTGAAACACGCACGGGGAGGGAGACGATGGCTTTGGGCTAATGACTTTTATCTCTCTGAGGTGGTCTTTGATATAATGAGGTTCACAAAATATTGATGAACTTCGACTTTTCCAAAGAGTTACCTAGCTGCTAAATAGGCCAATTCTATAATCAAAATAATAAAAGGAAATCTTTTCCAAGAGATATTGATCTAACGGAATGAAAAAGCAATCTTTCCGTTAAAATGGTGTTGGTCACCGTCCTGAATCCACACCTGATTGCAGAGACAGTCGATATATGGCGCATGGTATTCGAATCTCTATAAACGGGGAAGGTGGCCTTTCTTTTTTAGATCAGTAACCTCCTTTGAAAAGCTCCCTTTTCAATCGCATATACTGTGTTTTAGAATTGTCTTCTTCTTTCGAATATTGAGATCGGTGATTTTTTTTCTATGAAATCTAATATTTACTCAGTAAGTAATTTTTTTAAATTTGTCGTATTATTTTAGTTTTATCAAATTCATTTTTAAAACAAAGTGTATCGATACATAAACGGTCAACATTAGGTGACATTTTAGATCGCCTCCTGGACTTTCTCATATTCAATTTGTTTTCATTTTGTTTAAAATTCAATAGTATCAGAGATTACAAATTATTCCAGAAGGAAATCAAGCATAAACATAATAGACACTTCTCCCTTCAAAATATATCAGTACGTAAACATGATGTGCTATCTAGTGACCATCTTTGTAATCTGGACGAATAGGTTCCAACGACATAAAGGCTTAGTGCCAAATGCCCGAGTAGGGTTTCGCCTTTATTTTACCGGGAAAGTACTTACAATTTTATTATTAATAGCGTTTCGACAAAATTTCCATCAATATTTGAACCATAGAATTGTGGTGCCCATTTCATAAGATTATCTCTTTTTTGGCAAATTCGCTAAATTTTCAGATATATTCAAGTGGATTTCATCTATGAAAAAGGCGATCATCCTAACTAATGCGGTATCTCATAGACGTTTCTTCAGGTGGGATTCCAAATATACCAAATCATGTGTTATCACATTTAAAAACTAATTCTAGTCTCCTAGATTTTCCATATTGAATTTAGAGGTCAATTTGGTTTTATTAATATATGTGAAGAAAGCTAAATATCAACAAATATATTATTTTATTTCGACATTTTGTGAAGCATTAATTTTTGAGAATGTGAAGGAATTTTCTCAGTTCACAAATATTTTTATTATAAGCTCTATAACAAAAAATCGACGCACCAAGAAGCAGTTGTCCGATTTATATGAAAATACGTATACAAAGAGGTTTCGACCAAACATGCAAATGATTGAAATTTGGTGACCGATTTATGCAAAGCAAGAGCTCCAGCGCATCTGAACTGCGCATCCAGCACGAGCATTCTGGACTCAATATTCGGCGCGGCACGAGCTGATTTTCAGAATTTCCGTTTGATATTTTAGCAGTACGCCTATTTCTACTGTATCAATGCCTCGCCGAAAGATTCGTGCTCAATACGAACATATGTCAGAGTGAAACTGGTCGTGCCATTGGATTGAAAGAGGATGGTTGGTCTAATCGACTAATCGCGCGACATCTGTCTCGAAGTGATGCGGCTATTAGGCGATGTTGGCAAAAGTGGGTCAACAACGGAAGTATGCAACATCAGGACGGCAGCGGTCGACCAAGGGCAACAACAGAACGGGAGGACAGAGCAATTGTCAGAATGGCTGTCGCAGCACCGGAATCCACGTTATTCACCATCCAACGCGTGACCGGCACACAAGTGTCAAAAATGACCATCAACAAGCGACTGAGAAAGCGGAATCTAAGAGCTCGCCGACTGTTACGTACGTCAACTTGGAACTGCGCTGACTGGGGACGTATAGTCTTTAGTGACGAGTTCCGTTTCTTACTGTGTCCTGACGACCGTCGCAAACGTGTCTGGAGACGTCCTGGGCAGCGTGTGGATCCTGGCCTTACTGTCGAACACCACACAGGTCCACAACAGGGCGTTATGACAGCACAACGGTACGTAGATGACATTCTACGGCCTGTTTTGTTGCCGTTCCTCTCACATCACCCCGGGCTTACTTTTCAACAAGATAATGCCCGGCCACACACGGCAGGTGTTACTATGGATTGTCTTCAATCTTGCCGAACTCTTCCGTGGCCAGCAAGGTCGCCTGATCTCTCGCCCATAGAGCACATCTGGGACGTGATGGGAAGGCAATTGCAACCATCCCGGAATGTTGACTATTTAGCCCGACAGTTGGAGACAATTTGGCAGGAAATCCCGCAGCACACCATCCGGAATCTTTATCAGTCCATGACACGCCGGGTGGCAGCCTGCATCCAGGCCAGAGGGGGTCCAACGACATTTTGACATTCTCAATTTGGACGATCAAACTCATAAATAAAACAATTAAATGTTCTGAAATTTTAATCGTTTTTTTCCCCTATACATACACAATATGTAAATTAAATTTTATTGCCCTCTATCGTTAAAATTTTACACAAATAAATTTACTGGCAATGCGTTTCTTTTTTTTTTTTAATCTCTACAGACCTTACTGCAATGATATGATTTAATGAATGAGAGCGCTTGGCTCATCAGTAGTGAACCCTCTCAGCGGTTTCGCCAAATGAATGATGAGCCAAGCCCTCTCATTCATTAAATCATATCATTGCAGTAAGGTCTGTAGAGATTTAAAAAAAAAAAGAAACGCATTGCCAGTAAATTTATTTGTGTAAAATACACAATATGTGTCCTAATCTGACAACTCCTTCTTGGTGCGTCGATTTTTTTGTTATACAGTGTATATAAAACTCACCCTTTCTTGAAAAAAAGAGTTTGTGGAAAGCGAGAAATAGATTCCTGGCATCTGGGCCTTAAATAAAACTCAATACATTAGAAAATTATTATTTTTGTAAAAGTAATAACTTAAACGTAATTAGTGAAATTAATTAATACCCACAGTCAGTGCGTATAAATAAAAATGTGTGATAATTGGATCTGTGAAAGGAATAACATTAATATTGAAATCTCGGTTGGAAGGAATATTTATTGAAGGCGGCTTTTCTGTGAGCTGTTGTCATATTGAGGAAATATTTTTATTTCACTACTTGAAATTAGGTCTCGGATATTTAATAACCGTGTTTTAATTACCTGATCCTCATATATTTTACATTTCAAGGTTCTAAGTGTATGCATAAACTTTAATATATAATTAACTTAGTTTATTATATTGTAGCAAAGTATTTATTTTTTTTATTAACAGAGTATACTTTTTTCATGTTTATATTTTGCTACTCTGTAAACTTCCCTCATTTGCTTATATATATTTTTTATTCATAGTTTTTTCTTGCCTCCCCGTTGGCCGAAGCTCCCTTTAAGGTAATTAAGTTATGAATCCTGCCAAGAAGAAAAAGAAGGCCTACAAGCCTACAACCCGCATCGTGAACGTCGCCGACCTGGAGAGGGAAGATGAGATGGTGATCTCACGCAACTGCAGCATCCTGAGCTCCATTGGCCATCCTGCCCTGAAATCCCTGCATGAGGACCTGATCCGCTACATCACCTCGCGGACTGAAATGATCAAGGCCCTCGCTACCAATGTAGAGAACCTCACTGACACCCTCGAGTCCTTCGCAGAGTTGGACGAAATTGAGGAGGCCAACAAGCCCAAGACTGCTTGCCGCGGCACTCAAACCTGCCCTGCTCCTTCCTGCAATGAAACCAGCTCCCAGACTGACCCAATCAAGCCCGCCACTCCTGCTCCTGCTGCTCTCCCTGCCAAGAAGCCTGCCTCCACCCTGCCTGCTCCTGCTCCAACCAAAAGGAAGCAGTCTGAAGCTCCCAACCCGCCTGCAAAGAGGACAAACCTGAATGGTCCTTCAAAACCTGTGCCTTCCCACGTCTCCAAGCCTGCGGCCGCCCAAGTGATCCTTCATGGAGAAAAATCGGCGGCCCACACAGTGGTCATCTCAGATGACCCACAGGCTGACCCAAGGGAGATGCTGAAAACAGTCCGCGCTGCTCACACTCTCCCCCAAGGCGTTTGGGCCTCCCTGCGCACCAAGGGGAAGCTGGTCCTCCATTCCAGCAATCCTGACACCATCCCTGAGGTTACAACCTCCCTGGCCAGCAAGTTGAACGGAATGAAGGTCCGCCAGCAGAAGGAGATCCTGCCACGGATCTGCCTCTTCAAAGTGGATGAGGAGACATCCAACTCCACAATTGAGGAGACCTTCCTGGAAACCGCTGCTGTTAGAAAACTTCCTGGGGACAAGGGGGTGCGCGTGGCGCACCGTTCTGCACCCAGAAACGGGACCTGCACCGCCTTCATCGAGGTGGACCTCAAGACCTTTAGAGCCCTGGGCGTTCGCGGGAGGATCGTGGTGGATGGAGTAATCCTCAACTTCGAGGAGTCCATCCGCGCCCGCGTCTGCTTCCGCTGTTGTGGCTTCGGCCACAACTCTGCCCAATGCACCAGAGCTCCCAAGTGCTTCCACTGCGGTGAAGACGGCCATGAAGGCCGAACCTGCCCATCCATTGCTGACCAGCGCACCTCCAAATGTGCCAACTGCTGCTCCCAGGGCCTTCCTGACAAGCACGAGGCGAGAGCCTCAAGCTGCCCCATCCTGAAGTCTAGGGCCCTCAAGTTCTAGGCTTCAAGGACCTTCTGCCTCCATTTCCATCTGCCACTTCTCCTGGATTCCTGGCCTATTCAACGCACCCGCCTCACTGCACCCTGGCGCTATTCCCCTGCTTGCCCAACGTTTCCACCACCCCTGCGAGACATCTCCTGCTTCCAGATCCTAGGGTCCCTTGCCACCTGACATCGATTTTGGGCTCAAAAATCATAACTTCTGGTTAGTAGCCCGTAAATAAAGATATTTTCTCTTTTTCTTGCCTTAAATTATTTTCTGTGTCATTCCGAAATTTGTCTTTCCTAATTTTCCACATGGTATTTTGGAGGGAAGACAAATTGAAGATCACTGAGATGACCTTGAGGCCATGAGTGCTGTGATCTACATTTTCAGAGACTGGCTCCAGGATTCCACCGTCGTGTCAGAGCCAAAACTTCCCTCCAAGATAACGATGTCCCTATAGACGATACGACGACAAAGCCGCTCTTCACGCCGGAAGAAAAAAAACTGAAAGGTACTAGGGACAAAGTTGCAGGACTTCGATGGAATCCTTGAATGAAGCACGTCAGATCCATATCAGTATCTACAATAATTGCAAGCTGGGGTCACAGCTTTCATTTGGAAGGAGCTATGTGGCGAAGTATTTAATATTTTATTAACAAAGTATATATTTTTATGTTTATATTTTGCAACTCTGTAAACTCCTCTCATTTATTTTTTTCATTCATAGTTTGTTCTTGCCTTATATAAATTGCTGTGTCATCCCGAAGTTTGTCTTTCCTAATTTTCCACTTGGCAATATATATGGATTTATATATATGGATAGATCTATTTTAAGAATAGATTGTGGGGATCGGTGTAAGGATGGTCTAAACCGTTGGTTTACGACCGCTACGAACCAGGTTCGATTCCCGCATTGGGCACCTTTTTCTGATTAAAAAAAATGCTCCAATGACCCCCTATTCTTGCAAAAGTATAACCCCACCAGTGAGTGCAAGTAACCAAACTGGGATCTGGCACATTTGTAAGTGCAAAGTCGAACTGCTTTTCACATGTGTAGATATTTAGTGCACTTACAGTAAAAGCAGTCGCCTTCTACCCACCATGATTATCATGGCCTGTACCACGCGTAATAGGGATAAGCAAAAAAAAAAAGAAAAAGAATAAATTGTTGGTTATCCTTAGAACTAAGAGCATATATATTTTCGAATTATGCGCTCTAGACTACAATGCACTACCGCATTGTAATATATGTAAGCATCTATAATATAATATATAATGTTGAACTGTTAGCAATAAAGGTAGATTTTTAAGTTGTATGTATATTGAGATTTCTATATATTCTATACTTATAAAAATATAATAACCTCGTTTGAATTATTTAATAAATAAGATTGTCCTATTAAACGAATTTATTCATTTACTAGACGAATGACCCGATAATTTCCCAAGTGCAATTTTATTCAGAGTAAAAATACATTAATAATAAATAGCAGTAATGCTATAGAATAATATTAGTGTAGTTGTGGTATTATGGTAAATGACCACAAACACAATTCGCCAATAAATAACCAGTTTATTAAATTTCTTTAGTCAAAGTACATATTATTTTGAAATATAAGGAAGTGGGTAGTTAAGAGTTAAATTAATTAAATTAAAACTAAATATAGTTTTAGGAATAGGAAAATGTATATATAAATATGAGCATAAAAGGTTTGGGAAAAAATAAGCATAATATCTAATTAACAGCGCCATCTATGACCATTTTCAGAAACTATTACCCTACATTCACTCCCCTCCAAAGGCCAAGGTCACGTGCTGTAAAGTTTTGTGGAGTAAAAATAGTTCTGCCGCTCCGGGTTCTTCTCGGCGCCTCCTCGTTGTGAACTCATCGGGTCTGGGCTTGGCGCGGCTGTGGCTGCTGGCATTCTCGTGGCTGGAGAGTCTGGGGTTCTGGTAGTTGGCTAGAATGTGCATTTTTAGAGTCCTCCAGGATATAGGCTGGCTTTTAGACGGTCTAGGGATATACGAGTTGTGTTCAAAAGGTATCGCGACTTTTGTTTTTTTTTTCAAAAATTATTTATTTATTAATGAATACCTATTTTGTCCCCTTCAAAGTAATCCCCATTAGATATTATACACTTGTGCCAACGGTTTTTCCAATCTTCGAAGCACTTCGAAAAAATCATTTTTTATTTTTTTATCTTTTTCAGCTCCTCCTTCGATGCCGTCTTCATCTCGTCAAACGTAGGGTAACGTCGTCCTTTCATGGGCCTCTTCAGTTTAGGGAACAAGAAAAAGTCACAGGGGGCCAGATCTGGGGAATGCGGTGGCTGCGGCATCATCAGTGTGTTGTTTTTGGTCGCGCACAAGCAACGATGTGTGAGCAGGGGCGTTATCGTGGTGCAAAAGTCAATTTTTGTTCTTCCAGAAATCCAGGCGTTTCTGGCGGATTGCTTCGCGCAAATTGCGAATAACTTGCAGGTAATATTCCTTATTGACCTTCTACCCTGTGGCAACATCTCATGATGCACCACGCCCCTGCAATCGAAGAAAACTGTCAGCAAAACTTTCACATTCGACCGAACTTGGCGCGCTTTTTTCGGTCTTGGTTCGTGCGGCAGCTTCCATTGAGATGATTGAGCTTTGGTTTCCTCGTCATAACCATAAACCAACGCTTCGTCACCAGTTATGACCCTCTGGAGCAAATTTGGGTGGTCGCGGACAGAGTCCAACATCTCATTAGCAATGTTCATGCAATGCTGTTTTTGGTCGCAATTGAGCAATTTTGGTACGAATTTCGCGGCGACCCGTCTCATGCCCAAATCATTGATAAAAATCGAATGGCACGAGCCAATCGATATGTTTAGGTCCTCAGGAACTTCTCTAACGGTGATTCGAAGATTGGCCAATATCATTTTCTCCACTTCATTAATTTTTTCGTCTGTTGTTGAAGTGCTCGGGCGTCCGGCACGTTCTTCGTCGTTCACATCTTCTCGGCCTTCTGAGAACATTTTGTACCACCGATAAACGTTGCTTCGGTCCAAGGCAGCTTCTCCGTATGCCACAGTCAACATTCGGAATGCATCCGCGCACTTAATTTCGTTTTACACACAAAATTTGATACAGGTTCTTTGATCCATTTTTTTTTTTGATAGGTAAAAATCGAAGACGATCCAAAACACCTGCAAGCAAAGCAGCTGTCAACAATTAAATGAACATTCAAAATGGCCGAGCTTGTCGGCATAAGTGAGAGACATGAGTACAAACATGAAGCCACAAAAAGATCGAAATTCGAATATACGTAACCCGCGAAAATTCAAAAGTCGCGATACTTTTTGAACACACCTCGTATTGTGCTTTTTGTCTTTAAAATATTTATAAGACCTCTCTAAAACTTTGAATGAGCCTTCATAAACTGGTTCTAGAGGTCTTCTAACTCTGTCTTTTCTGATAAATACGTGAGAGCAACTTTTCAAATCTTTGAGCATAAAGACGTTTAGATTTTTGTTCGTTTTCGACTTATATGGCTGAAGGGATGACATATCTCTTTTTAAATCTGAGATTGGCCTTCCTTTTTCTTTTATATTTTGAATTGTTAAAAAATTCACCTGGAAACCTGATGGTCTTGCCAAAGACCATCTGTGCTATGGAGTAATCAGAAGTGCCATAGATTAAAGATCTTAGCCCTAAAATGACTGCAGGCAGACTTTCTGTCCATTTGGTGTGGTTGTGAGCACTTTTGGCCGTTTTTAAAGTTCGATGAAACCTTTCTACTTTGCCAATATTTGGGGGATGATATGATGTAGTATGCTTCAATTGTATTCCACACATCGTAGCAAATTCCTTCAGTTGTTGGGACATGAATTGCATGCCACGATCGGTATCAGGTAGCATGGAGTTCCATATCGACTAATCCAATCTCTGTAGAAGGATTTGATTAATGTTTCTGTTTTAATATCCTCCAATGGTACAACTTCTACCCAATTGGTGAAACGGTCTATGGATGTCAGACAATAAGTTTTCTCTTCTGATGGTGGTAGGGTTCCAATCAAGTCGATGTGGACTGTTCTAAACCGGTCATCTGGCATTTCGAATTTACCATATTTGGTCTTTGTGTGGCGGGTAACTTTACTTTTCTGGCAGCCTTGGCATGTTTTAGCCCAATTCCTCATGTCTCTTTTCATGTTGAACCTTATATATCGGGGTGTAACTTCTTTGACCGTAGTCTTGATTCCTGGATGAGACAGTTCATGAATCGATTTGAAAATAGTCATCCTGAACTCTTCTGGGATATATGGTCGTATTTCAGAAGTAGAGACTTCGAACAATAAGGTTTTGCCCGAAGGTAAAGGATGTTCTTCGAAACTGAGCGACTTATTTTGTGTTCGTTGATTAGCCAGATCAACGTCACCTTGTTGTTTTTCGGCGATGGTATCTAAATCTATGGATATTAATTCGTTGATTCTGGACAATGTATCAGCTACGACGTTGTCTTTGCTACTGATGTGTTTTATGGAAGTTGTGAACTGGGAGATATACTGTAATTGCCGGACTTGGCGTGACGAAGATTTTTCGGGGTTCTGCTGAAAAGCGTTGGTTAGAGGTTTCTGATCGGTAAAAACAGTAAATTCTCTACCTTCCAAGAATAATTTAAAATGTTTAATAGCAGAGAATATTGCTAATAATTCATGATCATATGTACTATACTTGGTTTGGCTCTCACTCAATTTCTTTGAAAAAAAAATCCTATTGGTTTTCTAAGTTCTATCTTCTAACTGCTGTAAAAATGCTCCTATTGCAGTTTTTGAGGCGTCCGTGCATAAGGTCAACAGACAATCAGGGTCGGTGAATGTCAAAAATGCTTATTTTGATAGCACAGATTTGCATTTTTTGAATTTCTGTTCGGCTACTTCCGTCCAATGAAAAGGTCGCTTGCCATTTTTCTTCGAACCCTTTAAGAAATCATTCAGGAAAGCTTGGTCTTCCGCAGCATTCTTCAAAAATCGGCGATACAAGTTTATTATTCCTGAAAATGTGCCAAGATCTTGAATTTTTTTCAGGTTTCTTGAATTCCATAATGGCTTTCACCTTCGACTGTATCGGCTTCGTTTCTTCTGGGGTGATTAGATATCCTAGGAATTAGATGTTATTTACATTTAGGACGGTTATTTCTTGATTGATGCGTAGTCCGTATTGGTCAAGTCTCGAGAATGTAGGTTTTCATGTTCTCCCTGGGATGCCGAAGCCACTAGGATGTCGTCCAAGTATGGAATGACAAAATATAATCCATGTTACACTTCATTGATGAACCTCTGGAACGTTGCAGGGGTGCCGCATAGTCCAAAACTCATCACCTCAAATTCAAACAGTCCAAATGGTGTGATCACCGCTGTTTTTTCGCGATCATTTTCGTTAACTGGAATTTGATAGTATGCCTTATATAGGTCTATATTGTAAAATAAACGGGTTTTCTTTAATATATATGATTGAAACCTTCCAGCTTAGGAACAGGGTATCTGTCTGTATTGGTCACATTATTGAGGTTGCGATAATCCCCGCAAAGATTCCAGAAGCCATCTTTCTTTTTAGCCATATGCAAAGTACTTGCCCAAGGCGATCTTGAAGTTCGAATTATACCATTTTCCAACATGTATTGGAATTCTCTTTTTGCGATCTTTAAAAGTTCGCTATTAAGTGGCCTTGCTCCAGCATATACCGGCGGACCTTTCGTAGTGATGTAATGCTTGACATTGTGTTGGATTTTTGGCCTCATTAAATTTGGAATCGTTATATTTAGGAAAAAATAATAATATTTTGAATTTTTTGAATTATTGTCTAGGGCACTGATGCCATAACTGATCAGGTTACTGTTCCTTTCACTTTCAGGTTAGTTAAACCATCAATTAACTGGCTGTTTTTCAGATCGATTAATAGGTTGTGATCCTTTAATAAATCAGCCCCAGAATTCCTTTAGCCACTTTGGCCATGATAAAATTCCACTTGAATTTTCTTCTCAAACCTAAATCGACATCCAAAACTTGGAATCCATTTCTGAATAATGCTCCCATTTGCAGCATATAATTGAAAATCGTCCAAGCGAGTCCCTTTTAGAAATAAGTGGCGAATATGGAGCAATCCAACTGTTGTCGACAAAGAAATCCATTCTTTACACATTTTTGTGATAGTTCGACCGTTATCATCGGGTGATCGACGCCGATACAGCGGATAACCATCGTTGCTAGTGACGGTCTTTGCCGTTAATTACCGTGGATAGCGTTTGGAACAGTTGCCGTCGACCATGCAAGGTGATTGAGGATTAATGGCGTCACACAGTCCATGTATCATATTTGTAATTACAACATCATGTAGGCCTGGATCTGCTATAGGATCAGGAATCTCGAAAAATATGATATTATCCATTTGGTCTGGTTGAATTCTTTCCATTAACCAAATAAGAATGTGTGAAAACGGTAGGTCTCGTTTCTGCCTTTCGATTGAAAACATCCAGCATCGAGTATCTCCAAAGACGCGTTGTTTAACAATGTAGTGCATCAGTGACCGCATATTATGGCTGAATACATGTGCTGTGAAGTCGTGTCTATCACTTGAGAAGCAGCAATTGAACAATTTATATCCCTTTTGGATTACAGGTAAAAGTATTAAAGAGATCTTGCCGACCGTAATGACAAACATGTCATTGCATCTTGCGCATATTCATGCATATGACGTGGACTACCAATGTACGTCGCCGGCAGAATAGTTAACCGACCAATATTATCTACATTTCCTTCAGTACTAATTGCATCACGTAAATGTATATACTCCTCACAACGCAGTTTGGCTTGGTTCAACCTAATGAAAGTTAAACGCTCCGTTTCTATTTTGACGTGCACGTCGACGCAATACTGCTGAAGCAATCGACGAAACCGCAGCAAAAAATAAACAAATGTATTTATTTACAAAAAGTAGAAATATATCTAACGTAAATTGAACTTTATTTTTTAGCATGCAACCCGTAAGCTCGTGCGTGAGCCTCGTAGAGTGCCCGCTAGCGCAAGTGCTTTTGATACATTTGTATAAATGAATATATTTGACAGTTCAGCCGTTCTGGACGCGGTCGAACGGGATAAAAAGTATCATATGTTCGTCTGCTGGTTCTAAGCTACCTCCCCAACAATTTTCATCCAAATCGGTTCAGCCGTTCTTGAGTTATAAATAGTGTAACAATTAACATGAATTTCTTATATATATAGATTAATTAAAGAAAAAAATATATAATCAAAGTGGAAATCGATCGCGGTTCACAGTTGTCGGGAATCGACAATGTTTACTACTCCACCAGTACGCCACCATCTCTTCCCTTTTCTATCAGTTTATAGAGTTTATATACAGGGTGTACCAGGAAAATTAGGAGTTTCAACAATGGTATTTTAACTGAAATTTTTTGCAAGTAAAAATTAAAATATCCGAATGAAATTTGCAACAGTAGTAGATAAAAGGATATAGTTTTTATTTATTCAATGAAGTTTCCATTATTAGCTACAAAAGTCTCGAGGCGAGTGCGGAATGAAGCACAAGCCTTGGCGACGATGACCTTGTCCATTTGGGTCATCACCGTGTGAACTGCTTTCTTGACAGACTGGATGGTGGTATGAGGAGCTTTGTTGACATCTCTCTCAACAACGCCCCATACATAGTAGTCGAGGGAATTGCAATCTGGAGAATTAGGGGGCCAAATATCAGGACCCCAGTGACTAGGGACGTTAAGTGTCTGCCACGATTGTGTCTTTTTTGCCTTATGGGCTGGAGCTGAGTCCTGTTGGAAGACATACTTCCTTCCTGCGGCCACCATGTCCATCCAAGGCTTCACAACGGTCTCCAGAACATTGATGTAGGTGTCAGCGTTCATCCTAAGGCCCTTCTCAAAGAAATGGGGAGGCATGACATCACCTTCACTGCTGATAACGCCAAGGACCATTACGGAGGCAGGAAATTTCGTGTGCATCACAACAGGTATCTCTGAGGGGTCTTTACAGATCCAGCGATCATTCCTGGGATTTACCTTTTGGTCCACGTCAAAGGTCTTTTCGTCAGAGAAGAACCTTAGCATGCCAAAAGAGTCGTGTTTCAGGTTGTTGAGGAGGGCAGCAGCCTTTCCTTTTCTGTTATTCTTCATATTCTCAGTCAGCAACTGACCTTTCCGAAGGGCATAAGACTTGAGACCAAGGTCCTCATGGATAGTTCTGACAATTGTCATAGAGCCAACGTCCATTTCCTTGGCTATGGCCCTCATGCTCTTCCCAGGGTTTCCATCAATCTTCTCCTTGACATTTTTGACAAATTCTTCGCCTCTTACCCTGTCCGATCGACGCGAGTGCTTTTTCCTTGTAGCTATCCCCTCTTTGTTACTGTCGGCCTCATCAAACTGCTTCTTGACACGATAAATAGTGGTTTTGGGCAACTTAAGAAAATCCACTATCTCTTTGGGGCTCCTTCCGGCGCGCAGAGCAACGATGATGGCAGCTCGATTTTCAAATTCTCGGTTACTGTTCATCACTACACTGCGCACACATGTACTGTTGCATTTTACAAGAATATGGCTACGTTATGAAAAAAAAAACAAGTTTTTAATCTCAAGTAGTTTTTGTTTTATGGACTGTCAAAGTTAGTCCCAATTTACCTGGTACACCCTGTATAGGATATCAGAACGTCCATTTATATATCCTTATATCTATAAAAATGAAATCCAAAAATCGATGTTTGTTATCGCATTGCGCAGAACCTACAGAATCAATCATTATGATATTTCGCATGTAGGTATCTGAAGATTTCGTTTAGCATATTGGCTATTTAAAAAACTAAAAGGGTTAATGTGCTTTTTTTTAAATGTAAAATCAAAAAGCGTTAGTTCCAGCCTTTTACCGCTTGGGCGCAGCACTGGTCGCGACGATAAATGAATTTGATTGGTTAATAATTTTACACTTAACGTAATGGTTACTGGTTACGCGATGAATGTCAGTTTACATGCTGAATGTTTTTAAAAGGTAAGAATATAAATATATATATATATGTATATTTAAAATCTTCGGAATTAATAATAATCAATCGTTATCAAATTTATACGCCCCCGGGACATGGGTTAATTAAAACTGTATTGTGAAATTTCGCACATAGGTAGCTTAGGTTTTGGTTTAGCATTTAGGCTAAAAGTGCAAAAAATCCATTTTGAATAACTTTTTTTTTTTTCCTTTTTAGAAGGTAAGATTTTATTTAGTTATTTAGTAATGTTTTTCAAATTATATTAATTGGAAATATTATTTATTTCTATTGAAAAACCCTGTACGATTTATAAATGAATAAAATAAAGCATCAAGGGCTGCGTATCTTTTATATACAGTGGTACCTCGATATACGAGTTTAATTCGTTCCGCAACCTTGCTCGTATCTTGAATTACTCGTATCTCGAAGCAAATTTCCCCATACAAAACAATTGAAATACCATTAATCCGTACCAACCTCCAAAATGTCACCCCAGTTATTTTTGTTACGTGGTTTTAAATAATAAAAACGTATTTATAAATATCAAATATTTATTGCACAAAAACAAAAAAGAGAATGTGAAGAAATAAATTAGATATCCTCACTAGAGTTTGCCTTTTTCGCTACATTTTTCTCGCTTTCACCTGTAGGCCGTTTAGAAAAAAAAAATATGTCCAAGGAGGTTTGTTTCTTCCTCCCTCTCAGAATGTTCCGGAAATGAGTTAGGCAAGTGTCATCAAAAAGGTCAGATGCACGACCTGTTGCAACCTTTTACTGGGTGTTTTTTTTTTTTGCACGAACTGTGAACTATCTCTCCCACATTCCTAAAATCTCTTTTATCTCACTTGTAGAATTTTCACGTTTTAATTCAATACTCATCATCTTTTTCTTAGTACTTGACTTTTTACAAACTTTCTTCCGATCCATGGTTATAAAAATAAATGAACTAAAACTGTAATTGTAAACGCAACACAAAACGCGAACACAAAACACAACTTATCACAGCGGAAGCACGCTGCTAACTGATCGTGATGGCGCGACTGCGTGTTACTACCGAACCGAACTCGTATCTCGAATTTCGCTCGTAACTAAAAGCAAAAAATCACTTGCTCATCGGCTCGTATCTCGAAAAACTCGTATGTTGGGGCGCTCGTATGTCGAGGTACCACTGTATTATAATAAAAGATACGCAGCCCTTGATGCTTTATTTTATTCATTATTTATTTCGTAGCGTATTCATATTTTTTTGATTCGTTCAATTTTAATTAGTGTAAATAAAACGATCTACATTTTTAAGCTAAGGTTTACTATTTGATTCTCATAAGGAATATTCGTATTTTCTGACAAATTGAGATTTAGAACAGTATTCTATTTTTTTTTTCTTTCTTATATTTAGAGTAAGTATAAATTTTATTGTAATTGTAAAATGTATATTTATTGAAAAAGTATGTTTTTCCTATATAACTTGCTACATATATTTTACTATATGTTTGTTCCATGTAATATGTTTATGCTCTAATAGCATTTGTATTGTAAGCAGCAGCTATGCATTTTCAGTAACTGCTTTTTTTTAAGGGTAGGCTCATATTTTTATTTTGCTTCATAATATATAACTTCTCAAATATATATAAACTAGACGAATGGCCCGGGCAACCGCCCGGGGTTTACCCGAGTGCGAATATATTTTATAAACGTTGTCTTGGGTGGTCGCTATTGACAGGGTGGTCTGTATAGACAGGTGGATGTATAACACAGCTGATAACAGGATTGTCTAGAGTGGTCGCTATAGACAGGGTGGTGATCGTCATTGACAGGGTGGTCTGTATAGACAGGTGGATGTATCACACAGCTGATAACAGGGTTGTCTAGAGTAGTCGCTATAGACAGGGTGGTGGTCGCTAATGACAGGGTGGTCTGTATAGACAGGTGGATGTATCACACAGCTGATAACAGGGTTGTCTAGAGTGGTCGCTATAGACAGGGCGGTCTGTATAGACAGGTGGATGTATCACACAGCTGATAACAGGGTTGTCTAGAGTGGTCGCTATAGACAGGGTGGTCTGTATAGACAGGTGGATGCATCACACAGCTGATAACAGGGTTGTCTAGAGTGGTCGCTATAGACAGGGTGGTGGTCGCTATTGACAGGGTGGTCTGTATCGACAGGTGGATGTATCACACAGCTGATAACAGGGTTGTCTAGAGTGGTCGCTATAGACAGGGTGGTGGTCGCTATTGACAGGGTGGTCTGTATAGACAGGTGGATGTATCACACAGCTGATAACAGGGTTGTCTAGAGTGGTCGCTATAGACAGGGTGGTGGTCGCTATTGACAGGGTGGTCTGTATAGACAGGTGGATGTATCACACAGCTGATAACAGGGTTGTCTAGAGTGGTCTCTATAGACAGGGTGGTCTGTATAGACAGGTGGATGTATCACACAGCTGATAACAGGGTTGCCTAAAGTGACCGCTATAGACAGGGTGGTCTGTATAGACAGGTGGATGTATCACACAGCTGATAACAGGGTTGCCTAGAGTGGCCGCTTTAGACAGGGTGGTCTGTGTAGACAGGTGGATGTATCACACAGCTGATAACAGGGTTGCCCAGAGTGGCCGCTATAGACAGTGTGGTCTGTGTAGACAGGTGGATGTATCACACAGCTGATAACAGGGTTGCCCAGAGTGGCCGCTATAGACAGGGTGGTCTGTATAGACAGGTGGATGTATCACACAGCTGATAACAGGGTTGCCCAGAGTGGCCGCTATAGACAGTGTGGTCTGTGTAGACAGGTGGATGTATCACACAGCTGATAACAGGGTTGCCCAGAGTGGCCGCTATAGACAGGGTGGTCTGTGTAGACAGGTGGATGTATCACACAGCTGATAACAGGGTTGTCTAAGGTGACCGCTATAGACAGGGTGGTCTGTATAGACAGGTGGATGTAACACACTGCTAATAACAGGGTTGTCTAGAATGGCCGCTATAGACAGGTGTATGTATCACACAGCTGATAACAGGGTTGTCTAGAGGGGGGCGGGCAGGGAGGTCACGTCTTTGCTGGCAGCCATTGGGCGCGCATTCTATCCGTGAGCTTCAGACAAACAGACAGAATAAGGCAAATATATAAGTAGATGGTACAACCATATTTTTGAATATATGTATAGATAAGTTTAGATGCAGTAGGGATTGGATGTTTGCTAGAATCGTTTTAACAAATGTTCGTTAGGCAAACCTTTACTCGGGTAAAACCGAGGTAAAACCGGGCGAAGCCATATATGTCTGTCAGCTATGCACGCCCTCAACATGTAACTAATCTCGGTGAAATTTGAACAAGACAGAGAGTTAAATCTAGAAGAATTTTTTGTCACGATTTAGCCAAGAAAAAATATAATTAACCAGGTACTGAGCAACAATATTTTTTTTAGTCAGAAATGATGATGACAATATTGCTGTATCATGCTTGATTGACATGAACAAAATTCTTTAGGGGAATATTCACTAAAGCAGACCACGGGCGAAGCCAGATAATAATTTTTAGTAGTCAGGAGCAAAATTCTGCCAGCGAAACATTCACTCGAGCAGCAGACACACGAAGCCAGGTCATCTCTATATATAAAACTAGACGAATGGCCCGGGCAACGCCCGGGTTTTACCCGATTGAATGTTTTTATTCAAATACTATTTGTTACAATTATAAATTGGAGCCGTGGATGTCACTCTTGTGAAACGTCCCGCTCCCACCTTTACATGTACATTAGGTCAGCTGGTATTACGCCTCATTTTCACCGCTAGAGGCGCGAGCGAATTGACTTTTTGTAAATATACATAATTATAAAGATAGAAGCTTCTATAGAAGATAATGATCATAATGATGATGCGCGCGCATCCGTGACATGAGGTCGACAGACGGTCGTGACTATATATTGTTACGACGCTTCTCAGCCGTCGATGTTTGCGTTCAAGGTTTCTAAGAGAACAATGTGGATTCTTTAGGATACAGCTTAGTGCGGTATATTTATTATAAGAGCTTTAAAGAGTAGATAAGTAACTATACAGTAGATGGACTTGCCTTCAATGCCGCCCCAGGTAGGTTTCTCCTCGTCCTCCACTTGTTAATCCACACAGTCCCGGAGCCCACTTCCTCCAGCCAACTTGCCGCGTCTGTCGTCACCGCCCTTCTCCCTGCTGCAGGTCCCGTTGTCACCAGACAGACTTCTTCCCCCAGACTGCCATGTTTTCTCGGCACACACCAATCCCTTGCAGGCCGGCCGGCTTCCTTCCACCGCGGCACCAGCTGGGCTGCCTGTCTGCCACCCCCTCCTCTGGAATTTGTCAATCCACACTTCCCTGAAGGAGCCCCTGCATTCCTCTTGGCTTTCCCACGTCTTCTTTTCTACTTCTTTGCTGCATCGCTTCACTATGTTGATTAATAATAATAATAATAATAATATAATAATAATAATTATTATTATTATCATTAGATAATGATAATGATCATAATGATGATGCGCGCGCATCCGTGACAGAACCCATGACGGTCGTGACTATATATGTTGATATCGTTTCTCGGCCTTTTGGCTAAGATCATGTAGTATATATCTAGATATTTTTATTTATATATATCTTTTTTAAAATATATTCAGTAGAGAGAGTTGATATGTTTGCTCGCGAAAAATATATTTTATATATTATATAAATATATAATGAAACGAATATTATTATCGTTATTATCATAATATTCTGTGTGTTCCGGAAAATTATTATCAATAATATTCGTTAGTTCACTCGGATAAAACCCGAGCGAAGCCGGGTACACATCCGCTAGTAAGAATATAAATTGTCCTGAACGATTTTTTCCATTTTAAAATAATTTAACTTCCAATTGCTCTCACACTGTGATCAAATATTCTAATATTTTTCTTCGTAGAAAGAGCAAAATATTTTAATTTTATTTGGTAACGAAAAGTCAAAAACTGAAAATATTTTCATTTATGTGATTTATTAAAAAAATATTATCCAGGTATTACAAAATATAGATTTTTGAAGGAGTTCGATTAATTCGCTCGCGCTAATATATATTGAAACGGTGCAGCAAAGAAGGTGAAGAGAATAAGTGGGCAAGCCAGTAAATAAGGTATGCAGGAGCCCCTTCCACAGGAAATGTTGATTGACATATTCCAGAAGAGGGGGCGGTAGACAGACAGTCCAACGGGTGCCGTCGTGAAAGAATTTGTCGTCGTGAAAAATGCATTTTAAAAGGAAAGGTACATATTTCAGTATATGAATGAAATCGTGCGGCAATTTCATGTTATGTTCTGGCTTGATACTCGTCTTTGCTTCCTCATCGGCAATTCGACTGATTTCATAACTCTTTCGTAGGATGTTATCAAATCAAAGAAGCTCTTATACTCATGAGAGTCATAGACGGTAATCATTGTAAGCAGGTTGAATTTGTCCGAATTTCTATTATAACTGTTGTGACACATATTTTGTCACCAGCATTAATTTTTGTACTGGAATAATTTGAAAATGATTTGTTTTAAAGCACCTTTAAAGGGAGGGACGCCTCTTCTGGTGTATGATATCATACTCCCGCTACTTTATGTTGTTATTTATATACATTTACATATACTTGTTAATATACCTAGAAATTCCATCCTATGGAATATTGAGAAAATCGATTCAAGTCAAATATTGAAGTAATTCAGGATACAAATTGGCCTGGGCGACCTGGAGTTTTTAAAAGTTTAAATCGTATAAAATTTAACATGGAGTTCGCGTAAAGAGCTTCGTCTGTGTATTATAGTGATGAAAACACTGAATATGAAACGGAATGCAAGAATTGTGTAACTTCAAGATCATTTTTCTTGCTTATTCCTATAATTTATAATGTTTCATATTGGAAATTCTTGTGTGTTGTTGGATAGAACAGGGGTCAGTCTATATATTATTTCTAAATATAGGTATAGCAGAAACTCATATACTCATTCTAGAATCTCCCGCCCGAAGCAGATTATCCACAATATATTGGTATATTTAATCAATCATGGAGGTGGTCTCTCAAAGAAATATGGTGTGTTCAGTTCAAGTTTTTATGTATATTGTTTGGTCGAAATAGTCACTCTTAGGAATTTTTATATGTTGGTATTGTCGAAGAAAAAAAAGTGTTCAGATTAACACTTTATTAATCGCTGTATTGTATCCGCGCCTTTTAATTATAAAACTATTACCATCCTCCCTACCTAAAGAAAAGGAGAAAATACAAATTGTTCAGCAGAGATGAATGACACTTATGTGTTGTAAGTATAGAAAACATTTAATTCGTGATAAATAAAGGGCTTGTTTTCTAGAAATTCGGTTTTGTTTGGCAAATCTCTGACGTCACTGTATCGATTCCTCTTGACGTTCCAATACCGTTGCTGTAGCTGTAGAGTATCTGTGTGTATCACTCACAAAATAAAAATTTTAAAATATATCTCTTCGCTAATTGGTCACAACTACAGCCCCCTCTATTTACTTTCGAAAGTTGCTACCGCTTTTTATGCCATTTTTATTGGCAGCAAACTTTCCAAATTTTTACTTTCAAACTCTCACAAATAGAGCGAGGTTTTGTTTCCCTCGCCATGTAGCGAACGTTTTTTTTTTTTTGTCGTTGAACTCGCGATTCTTTTCTCAAATTTTAAAACAAAGTTTCAAATTTCGGCCCGTTTAGTATTCCGTTTACATCTTGAGTTATGAAGTTTTGGTCCAAAATAGTAATGTGAAACGGATTCTTTCTTTTGGCTGCACGAAGATGGCTAGAATATAGCAGAGTCTTGGTTGCGGTTGGTCGATTTTGATAGGTTTGTGCTAAAAAATACTCTACTAATACCAATTGTAAATTAGATATAATATATATTATAAATCTATAATGAGTTAATCTTTTTAAAGAGCTTTCTAGGTTAACGAATACTTTTAAAAGAACCTTTCTCTCTCAAATCCTATCAGAAGATATTAAAGTCGGTTCACCATGCTACAATTACTTCATTTAGGGAGTTGGTGAAGCTGTGGTCTAAATCATCGATTTTCGACAGCCACGACCAGGGATATAATTCCGAGATAAATAGTTCTAGATAGGTAGCATCCTCTAGTTGCCATTAAATTTATACCAAACGTTATTTTCTGTAGGGTCAAGATAGAATAAGTAGTAAAAACACTAAAACGAGATTATATACTCATTAGGGACAAACGGTTTTGGTATCCTTTTCAGTCTTTTATGAACCGCCCCACGTTTTAATGCATTAAAAAATAAATATAAATATACTTATATTTATATTTTTATTTCTCAATAATATATATATATATATATATATATATATGTGTCATAATTTGTATATAATTAAATGCAACCCCGACCCACTATGTATGTACCATGTATGATTTTCAAAGACTTAATAAAGAACAAGGTAACTGGAGGGAAGCAAGTAGCATTAAGATATAGGAAGTAGACCTAAGGCTGGCACGACTATTCTGGGCACCCCTGTGTCAATATTGCAGGGGCAGAGACCGGACGTCTCTAGTATCCACAGAAGTTATTTTAGCCAAGATGCACTCAATATTTCCGGCCAAGACAGGACGTATCTAATATCCATCGAAGCTATAAGCGTCAAGCCACCAAACACTTCCTGACGAAATCGGATATACCAGGCAGGACACAGCTTTCATCAAGGGAAGCCGCCGGCCTATCAGAAGATAGCACCTTAAGTAGGTCAACCAATAGAAAAAGAGCATGTGACATCTCTCGACCAATCATAAGACCGCACCTTAAGTAGGTCAACCAATAGGACAAGATCATGTGACAGATCTCAACCAATCAGAGAGAAACTGAGGCGTGGTGTTAAATCGAAAGACAAGAATGGTCAGTAGTGTTTTAGCTCTCATAGGAACAACACCTGCAGTAGCGACTTGGCCCTCACCGAGTTCGGATCAGTGGCTCCTTCGCTTCCAACGAGGTGACATCGGCCCTGGACCTCTCCCCACTCAGCTCATAGCTAAGTACAATCACCACCATGTGATCAGTTAATTAACAATCAAAATCGCTCCGCCTTCTCAAGCTTTCTTCCCTCCAATCCAGTTGCCTTTTATTTTCAAACCTCACCATGTGTCCTGATTATTCCTAACTGTGTGCTTCACTTACCACTCAACGACTGCGCTTCAATCAAATATCACCATTCGCATCCAACAACAAGAAATTCCGCAACGATATTGCCACAGAACGGTTAAGTCGACAGATTCTACAACAGTGTAATACAACAAATATTACAGTGATATAACAACTATTGCATCATATTACATATATATATATATATATATACAAGGGATGGTGCGTTCATTAATTCCCAGGACTGGTTAAAAATTAAATAAATAAAAAAGCTAAAGAAAAAAAATTATACAGAGTTAAATATTGGACATTCGACCACAGCTGACTGAAAGCACGAGTCTCGTGGCGCACGCGCCAATCAAAAAATAGAGCAAAACAACTTCCTTGTAAGGTTCGCATTTCTAATTTTAAAATGGCCATTTTCGAAGAGCAGAGAATCTGCATTAAGTTTTGTTTTAAATTGAAAAAAAGTTCTTCTGAGACGTATAATTTGATTAAAGAAGCTTTTGGCGATGCAGCTTTATGCCGTTCAAAAACTTTTGAATGGTTTTTCACGCTTCCAAAAAGGTCGGGAAAAGGTAAACGATTATCAGCATACTGGGCGTCCAAGATCATTACGTTGCGAGGAAAACAAGCTCAAAATAAAGGAATTAACTAAATCTAACAGAATAATTTCTATTAAATACTTATCTTCAGAGACTGGACTATCTGTAGGACTGTGTCATCAAATAGTAACAAAAGATTTGGACATGATCCGGACGTCTTCAAAATTTGTTCCCCGGATTCTAACAGAGGAACAAAAGGAGGTTAGAATGGATGTCTACAAAAACATGGTTGAAATGACTCGGACCGATCCAGAATGGATGCAAAAAATCATTACCGGGGATGAGACATGGGTGTATCAGTATGACACGGAAACCAAACGTCAATCCAGCCAATGGATTGAAAGAGGGGAACCGAAATCCAAAAAGACAAGATTTACAAAATCCAAAGTCAAGACATTGCTTGTTACATTTTTTATATTAATGGTTTGGTTCACCATGAATTTATTTCTTTCGAAGGTACAATTAATCAAGAGGTTTATTTGGGGATAATGAGGCGCTTAAGCGAGGCAGTGCGCCTTAAAAGACCTGAAAGATGGCAAAACAATGACTGGATACTTCACGTCGATAATGCGCGGCCGCACACAGCCCATGTTGTTTTGCAGTTCTTGGCCAAGCATTCATCCATACAGATCCCTCATCCACCCTATTCCCCCGACTTAGCCCTCAATGACTTTTTCCTCTATCCTAAATTGAAAAATGAAGTTAAAAGGAAGGAAATTTGACAGCGTTGATATGATACAAGCTGAATCGAAGGCAACCTTGAGGATCCTCTCAAAAAGTAATTTTATCTCCTGCTTCGACAATTGGAAAAAAAGATGGAACAGGTGTATTGAGACAGAAGGGGAATATTTTGAAAAATATTAAATTAGTTTTCTTATTTGTTTTATTTTTTCAAAGATACAGAGCAGTCCTGGAAATTAATGAACGCACCTTGTATATATAAATATATACATTTTTTTTATTTTTAAACCAGAATATTATATGAATTCTTGATCTCTCTCTCTCTCTCTCTTATTCACGACTGGCTATTCAAATCTAATAATAATAATAAATTCAACTTATTATAAATATTTTAACATAGAAATATGAAGAAATTTACCAAAACGAATATATATTTTATAATATACTAGACGAATGACCCGGGCAACGCCCAGGTTTACCCGATTAAATGTTTCATTCAAACACTATTCGTTACAATTATAAATTGGCGCCGTGGATGTCACTCTTGTGAAACGTCCCGCTTCAAACTTTACATGTACATTAGGTCAGCTGATATTACCTCCCATCTTCACCGCTAGAGGCGCTGCTTGCGAGCAAAAGGGCAAACTCGACTAATATTCGGGATAGAGACCTGAAATTTTCACTATAAGTTTTTCCTGATTCTACTCTATATACTGTTAAAATATCAGTCAGATTAGTTACGATATAAATCTTCAAATCGAGCGAGCGTCTATATATATTTCGATTTAGATCAAGTATTCTAATTATTAAGCGAAATATTATTAATAAAATTTAGAGAATATTTCGATTTTAAACGTATATATAACCTTGATAGAGGGCGCTGTTCGTGAGCTAAACAGAATAATTTGAATATAGAGTTTTAATATTTAATTTATATATAATATAAAATAGCCTATCGTTTTCCTCGTATTTTTTTTACCAATGTATGGAAATTTTGGTACTGTAAAAAAAATTTGCTTCAATAATATTAAAAAAAAAACACCCAGGCTAAGTTTCGAACCAAAGTTGTGGAAATACGAAGCCGCACACCTAACCATTAAGCTACGCTTGGAATCATAAATATTCGCATGTAAAGCTATTTCAGGCCTTACATATTTCTAACGACCTTTTTGAAATAGATTTTTGAAACATGGAAATTATAATACTTCAAATAAATAGAAATAGAGTGAACACAAATAAAACATGCCAAATATTTCGAATTAGAGCATTTATTTTAAACGGCGAATTAGATCAGTTATATCTAAAAATGAAAATATATAAATAAATAAAACATATCAAATATTTCAAGAGCAGTTATTTTAAACGACGAATTAATACTGTCATTAGAAATGGATAAAATGGCCTCTATGATTAATCTCTGGTGTTTACTGGGAATGTTATTGTACAAGGTGGTGGGAGAATCTAAATTGAAAGAATGGCCAGTATTATATACAACCACACCCATAATACTAGCCATTCTTTCAATTTAGATTCTCCCACCACCTTGTACAATAACATTTCCAGTAAACACCAGAGATTAATCATAGAGGCCATTTTATCCATTTCTAATGGCAGTATTAATCGACATATAGATTTACCTAACCAATATCAAGATATATGTATTAACTTAAAAACCGGATAAACCCCCTCCCCCCCCACCTCACATTACTTTCCCGAATTCACGTTTTCTCGCGGCCAGGCTGCAGTTGTATCATTTTTGTTTAAAGCTCAGTTTGTTTCCTATTTTAATAGTCAATTATTATTTTTATTGCCTGTTGAAGGGCGTGACTGCCCGAAAGCTTGTCACAAGTCTATACAATTTTAGAGGGTGGTCAAAATATCAATTTAGCTGAATCGGTGAATGATTCTCATTGATGAACCAACCCCATCTAAGAATATTTTATCATTTTTACACATTCCAACTGCAATGGTCAGACCTTGATAAATATGGGCGGTAGTTAGAAACAATTCTAAGAGTATAAAAACAATTAGGATAATTTCATTTTTTAAAAAGGGTTCCAATGTGGATTCGATCCCGGGTCGTTGCCTGTCGTAAGTCTATAATGTATTCCCACCATTAGTCCACCAACCTAGCATTTTCATCTCATTTCAGTAGAAATATATTTCTTTTATATAAAAACATGGGGGTTTAAACAGTTATAATAATAATAGAATGAAAGAGAGAGAAAGAGCGATGCCTAAAGAAATTATTACAATAATAATTCAGTTTTTAATTGATAATCCTAATATTGAGTTGTAATATGCTTATAGAGCTAACGTTCCTTTTATAAACATGGAATTCACCACGTACATATATACATTCTCTGTCTCGAGATATATTGCCAGTATCTGCGGGATTCCTTTCGCGAGAAAGCAGCAGCGCCCCATGGCAGGCTTCCAGAAGGGACCGTTCCAGAATTAGACGGTTCGATAATCTCCGCCTGGACGGACCGACGGACGATTGAAGGTGGTGATTTACCACTGCAGGCCGATATTTCGCCACATAATTGGTGTAACCATCGATTAATTTCCATCTATCATGACCTACTGCTACTGCTGGCCTCTGACCTGTGTATCTTCCATGGTGGGCGCACTTGGTCTGCCTGGCTGGACCTGCCACTCCAATGACCCAAATATGACTCATATTTTGATATTACACTGAAATCTATTTTCCATGAGCTATCCATCTGATGAGAAACCAATTTGACAAAAATGCATGTTCTGAAATAACCCAATTTTGAATCACAACCATCTCAAGGAGAAAACAGAATTTCCGTGTTTGCGGGCGGACAATCTCGTGGATTGTTCAACTTTATATATAATGACATATAGTTTCCTCCTGCATCGATTATTTATTGTTTAAAAAGTAAAAATGTGCGTTTCAAATATTCTATTCAATCTACATCTATTAGGGATAACACACATTTAATAACATGACATAGGCCCTAACAGATATAGATTAAGAAGATTTTCTAGAAAGATAATACCTTTGTCCTCAAGCAATAAAATAAATTGATCAAATTAATTAAATAATCCAACTGTTGCATAAATGCTTTATCCATCTACCCAGTATATTGTTCAGCACCTATTTGAATAGCCTGGCAAAAATAAGACTAGGAATTCGAAATATGATGTATTTGATATACAATCTCATTTGAATTCGAGTAATGAAATGGTTACCGTTTTAAAAAATTGGAAAATATCAAATTCACCATATATTTTCCATATATAAAACATTTTTTTTCCTATAATGAAAAAAAACGACTTTAGAATGGATACCCTACTTATTTGCCGCCAACTAAAATATAAATTTTTTACAGTTACTATTTTAAAATAACATTTTTGCCGTAATAAGCATCAATTGATCAGAGCATCTATAAAGGTAATCGACTCAAGTTTAAACATATAATTTTGGATCCTCAAAAACAATGATATCAAAATTCTGGATTGTCTCAACATTCGATGACTAATGTTTTAACCAGTTAGACTTAGTTTTAAATTAAAATTTGAAATTTAAGTATATTGCCGTAATACATTTTGAGTATATTTAAAGAATACACATTAATTCTAATTAATTATAATACATTTTTAAGTTTACCCTACAGATGGTATAAATATTAACGCGTATGTCTCTATAAAATCAGATTCAACATAAATATATCGATGAATCGACAAGTGAATTAATAAGAAATACCTTACGGAATCTACGGGCCTTCTTCATTGAACTTGAATTAAAAGAAAAAAAGGTAAACCTCCATTGAACCGACTTCAACAAAACCAGGTCGACAATCTAGACAAGTCGTTCAAATATTGGCCACAACAATGAGATTCTATCAGCAAATCCAAAATCTCTCCATTGAAGTGACCGCAACATAAGACGGAGATAGACAATATATATAAAAGTTATAAAATTACTGACATAAACAAGGTGGAATCAACAGATCATAAATGTATCAATTGATGATACTACAACACAGACTTTGTGAGCTATATAGACAAGTAGTTGAACTGTTGGCCTCAGAAATAAGCCTGAATAAACAGATCCGAACATCTTTCTATTGTTGGCACCACAATTATCGACCAGGTGGACTATCTAGATAAGTCGTCCAGCTATTGGCCTCAACAGTGAGCCCGAAACAACAGATAAAAATGTTTCTATTTTTTGACACCACAACTCTCGACCAGATGGACTATCTAGAAAAGGAATCCAACTATTGGCCTCAACAATAAGTATGAATCAACAGATCCAAACATCTCACCATTGAAGAGACATAGACCGGGTGGGCTACACGAAGCCTGGATCAACAGAAAGCAATCAAGGTGCACCTACCTGGTCGATGAAGATATCGAGCTATGACCTCGATCGCCTCAATATAAACCTCTGGTAGAAAGAACTTGTAAGCTCTCTGAAAAAAATCAATTTTGGCTGAATTGTTATAAAATTTGTGTAAAAACTGCTTACTTTTATATCTCGATAAAAATAGTTATTCGATTTTTATTTTATAACGAAATATTTCAGAACGCATTTTAACAGCAGTTTTTCTATAAATAGACTCGTGGACTCAATAATAGGAATTATTTTCTCAAAGAGTTATCGATGAAGAAAGTATAAATGTTCTATATCGAAGTACAATAATACTAATATGTGTTAGATATGACAGTTTAAACACTATTTGAAAATATATTTGTATAATTGATGGATTTTATCTTTTAAAATTTATATCTATATACAGGGTGATCCAAATCTTGCACAACTTTAAAAATTATGCCTCCGCGAATATTTACGCTATAGCAATGTGGTAAACATCATTGTGTTCAGGATGCAAATGATAATTAGGGCAAATAATGAAAAATTCGAAATTGCTTTCAGTTACAATTTTATTGTTAGATGGCGTTCTACCAGAATCAGATATTCAGCGGCCAAAGTATTTTATAAATTGAAAAATATAACTGATCGAGACGTATTTTTCCTTTTTGAATACCAGGAAAGAATCCTAATAATATCAAATGATAAACTAATAAATCACCATTTCGCCAAAAGTAGAATTGGATGACGATTATTAAATGCAATCCGAGATATGTGTAATAGGTAAAATGCAAATTCGAAAATGTTGCAAAAAAAAAAAAGAAATTATATTTTAGATGCGGTTTTATGAAATAGATTGAATGTTTGAATACACTGTAGAAATCATAACACGATTTTTTGAAATGTTAATATACTGTAGTACCAAAAATTATGATGGCACTTGTTGTGGTTGCCTCTGTGTACAACCTGTAGCGCTATTTATACATTAAGTCAGAATCGAGTATGCAAAGAGGGTATTTGCATTTCTGCAAATATCCCAAGTATGCAAATATACACAACAGCACTTTAAATAGGATTTTTGCTATAAGAAATGTATTGTTTATTTACAAATTGGCGACACTTTCTATTTAACTAGAAATGTGTCATGATACAACAAATGAAATATAGAGGGGAGTGACAAAATCAATTTGTCGTACTTTATTCCGAATATTCTATTGGCTTGTCGAATGTTATCATTGCTTATTATACTGTACAAAATTTTCAAAATGTGTCCTCTAAAATAAAAATGATTTTTAGATCGACCTTTTGCGTTTGATAACGTGGTAGGAGAATCATTCTGTATATTTTTTGCGCAAAATTTCTAAAGTTAGGGATGTACAGAGAATATTCCTTATATTATTTCTTCTAATGAGCGAAAAGCGATAAACTTAACATAATGGGTAAATTTGTGTGTACCAGTGTTATTCGAAAGTTATAACACTTTAGTCTGCACGATATAATATAAGATGTGAACAAATGACAAACAGAAAAATTACTGTTCACAAAAAAAAGAGTCAATATGAGAGGACAGCATTTATTATCTCAATAGCCCAACACAAAAAGACTGCAAAATATTGATAGATAATATAATACATGACAACTTATATAACACATGAGGTAACTGCCATCTCTCTTGTATGAGGTCAATATCTTAGCTCAATGTGGCGCTTTTAATTCTCAAACACCGCCTGCAGATGATAGATGACATATTGGGCAGCATTAATCTGTTGAAATTGATTGAACGTGCCGTCTGATAGAAGCCTTCAACATGCGCAATGTGGTAGGCCGGCATCGATAAACACGCGACTTAATGTACCCCCATAGCCAAATATCGCAAAGTGTCAAGTCTGGTGATCTTGGAGGCCACTGGTGTATGAGGTAGCGACTTATCATACGATCTTCACCGAGTGTATCCTTCAGCAATTGTTTGGCACCGCAGGAGATATGAGGACGTCCTCCTTCTTGTATGAATACTAGCCGAATGACCCGGGTAACGCCCGGGTTTTACCCGATTAAATGTTTTTATTCAAATACTATTCGTTACAATTATTAATTTGAGCCGTGGATGTCACTCTTGTGAAACGTCCCGCTCCAAACTTTGCATGTACATTAGGTCAGCTGGTATTACCCCCCATTTTCACCGCAAGAGGCGCGAGCGAAAGAGCAAATTTGCAAATAACAGGACGGCTATTCGGGATAGAGACCTGAAATTTTCACTAAGAGTTTTTTCCAGATTCTACTTTATATACTGTTAAAATTTCAGTCAGATTAGTTACGTATTGTGGACGTGTATAGTTGACAAACATACATACATACGCTGACTTTTATATATAATGGGATAATAATATAAATGAGTTTTGAAAATTTGAAAAAAAAAAAATGCATCGGCCGGGAATCGAACCCGGGCCGCCCGCGTGGCAGGCGAGCATTCTACCACTTAACCACCGATGCATATAAGAAATGGCCATATTTGGGTATTTATTCCATTCACAAAAGCAAACGATGACAGAATTGATTGTTGATGACTCTGATACTTGTATTATTTAATTATTTCGCTTAGTGCTTGTCTGTCCTGAAATATGGGAATAACCTTTTCTCTCAAAAAATAAAAATAATGTTCACCAGTTACAGAAACGGTTTTAAAAGTTCTTCCATTGTTTTCTTCAAAAAAATATGGACCGATAATAAAAGAAGAAATGAACCCACACCAAACTATAACTCTGGGCTGAAGAAGTGGCATTTATGTAAAAATCCTAGGGTTTTCTGTTGCCCAAATACGGCTGTTCTGAATTGTAAATTCTCCGTTTAGAGAAAGGTGAGCATCATCTGTCCACAGAACATTCGACAGCCAGTTTTCATCAATATCAATTTGCTGGAAACCCAATGCTGCGAATTCTTGACGCTTCTCAAATTCGCCGACTTTTAGCTCGTGAAATCTTTGAATTTTGTACGGGTATTTTTAAAGAAAAATTCTTAGTGCTCTCCCAACTGTTCCATACAAAACCCCGTTTGTCGAGAAACTTGTCGTTCACTTTCTTCTTCATACGTAGATAACGTTTCTATAGCTTCAACATTCTGCAAAACCGTAACAGCTACTGACTTCCATGTTGATGGTCTTCCATTCAGAGGTTTTGCTTCCAGAGATCCAGTCTTCTCAAAATGTTTTATCATTCGCCTTAGAGAGTAGCAACTCATGGGTCATTTACCGCTTCGAATACCTTTAAAGGTACGAAACGCTCGTAAAGCTTCAGTGGCAGATTTTGAATTGCAATAAAAAAATTCACCAGAAGTAATTTATCCTGTAGTGACGGAATTCCAGAGTAAAATAAATTATAAGAGATGAATATTTTTTGAATGAATTAAAATAAATATAATCAAAACTGAGAGAGTTGAATTAAAAAAAATAGAAATTTATTATCTTCGAAATTTAAATCGCTGAGTGGATTCCAACAAACCGCATCTAAAATATATATTTTTTTATATATGTTTTAATTTGCATTTACCTATTTTACATATCTCGGATTGAATTTAAAAATCGTCATCCAATTATTCTACTTTTAACGAAATGGTGTTTTATTAATTTATCATATGATATGATTAGAGTTCTTTCTTGGTATTCAAAAAGGAAAAATACGTGTCGATTAGTTATATTTTTCAATTTATCAAACAATTTGACCGCTTAATCTCCGATTCTGGTAGAGAGCCATCTAGCGAATTAAATTTTAACTAAAATAAATTTCGAATATTTTCTTATTTGCCCTAAAATATCTCATTGCATCCTAAACACAAAGATGTTTACCGCATTGCTCTAGCGCAAATTTCCGCGGAAATATTGATTATCAAAGTTGTGCCAGACTTTTGGATCACCCTGTACATCATACATATTTTATTATTAAATATTCAATGCCCTTCACGATGGAATGTCATATAATTTGATTCTACGTTAGACAAATTATCCTGCTGTGACCATTAGGTTGATGCTTTACATGAGCCCTATAATTAAATACAGATTCCAGATATAGGTATTCTACTTCAAATAAGTTGCGATTCAAGGCACTGAAGATTCCCCACATTTTCACCTGACTTGAAGTCAGAATTTTCATACCCTTAGATGAAATGTTAGGTTTGACCAAGGAGCTCCTTCTGCCACGGTTTTTGGCCCGAGTCGGCTAAACATGCCTTCTTATAGTATCAGTTTCAAGTTTGGATCGAAACGCGCATAGATAAAACGAGTGAAATAATTGAAACGGCCGTATATGTCAAAAGGTGATTAGATATACACTCTGGGCTAGTGTTCCTAGCATAATTTTCCTAGAAGACGGGAAATCGTTTTCATGTCGATATATTGTAAGATATCAGTAAATAGAGTTTATCCAAGCGCCTCGTAATTAATAGTATGACGTTAGGGTCCCTTATCACAAAAGCTATAAACGTCGTAGGTGGTTAGAAAGAGATAAATAGTTTTTACCTAGGGGCCAGTCAGAGAAAGGGGGTGGCGAGGCATAATGAAAGAAAGGCAGGAGGGCCAACAACGCCAGAAGGAAGAAGGATAGACTGTAAAGAAGTATTTGATATTAGGAGTCTCTGGTGGCCTCCTCAATAAAAAGAATGTACGAAGACCACGTCTCAACAGTTCTCATAAAAATTATCCAATCATTTTTTTATCGGGGAAGAAAAACAAGTCGCCTTCTCGAATACTACAATTTCAAAATATTTATCAAAAGGATGTCCTCAAAGCGGACCATTATCACCTTTATTGTGGAATATACTGCTGAATGATTTGTTGATCAACTTCGTATCTCAAATTCTGAAGTAATCTGTTATACGGATGATGTTTACATTGTTTTCTAGCACAAGACCATATAAGGGTTAAAAATGAAACAGAAAATCCTTTAAATAATGTAATACAATGGTGTACAAGAAATTAGCTAAAGCCAAGCCCGGAGAAAACCGGCTTAATACATATGCACGGCAAACAAAAGATTCCAATGGGAACTCCAAACCTCATAATAAAGCCGGTAGAAGAAGTAAAAGTTCTAGGTTTAAATTTTTCTAATCACAAAATTAAGTCAAATATTAACTTCACATCACTTCTTTGTAAAACCAACCGTATGAAAAATCTGTTATTTTCACTCTGTGGGAGAATGTGGGGATTGGATGCTAAAAAAAAATATTAAATTTATATAAAACTCTTTCAGGCCATACTAACTTATGGATCTGAAATATGGTATAAATTTATTAATAAAAGAAGTAAGTGAAGATTAAACTCTCAGCAATATCAGATTCTTCTTTGGGCATTGAGCCTATAAAACGACCTCATCAAACTGTATTCATAGTTTGGCAAAAATACCTATTCTCACAGATCACATAGAATCGTTGATAATAAAATACAAATTCGCCAATTTATCAAAATAATAAATTAATTTATTTGGACCGCATGCCCCAACTATAATTCAAATTTTATGACTCACAGTTCATCACAAATCATGGTAATTTTGGAGAATTTCTGTCGAAAATCGGGGCAACGGATGATCCTAGCTGCTTCTGTGGAAAAGAAAACCAATACTCAATACATTTATTATTAGAATGTCCGATATTTCACAGCCACGAAAGTAATCATTTTTATCCCATCGAAGAAATTTGCGAAATTCTATATAACAAAGACACTTATTCAAAATTCAAAAAATTTTGTAAATTCATTTTATATTTACTCTTCTGCTTGAGGAAACCATCGTTTCAGTTTTAATTGGTTTTTATTCCGGTTATTGAGTTGTATATAATTAATTGTATATTGGTTACTAAAGTGGTTCATTTTGGATTTTCTCTCTGTTTTAGAATACCATCGTTTAAGTTTTAATTATGTTTTTAGTCCGGTTATTGAATTGTATATAATGAATTGCATATAGGTTGCAAAAAAATAATTATAGAGCTGGGATATCGCGTCCGATATATATATGTCAAATAAAATTAAAAAAAAAAAACAATATATTCTTTTAGTTTACACGTCAAACTATATTTTTCACTCTTAAAACTATTTTGAAATATTTTCCGAATTTATCTCTAGTATTTCTAATAAAAGTCAAAAACACATGCAGAATCGAGTGAAATCATTCAATTTTTCTGTAAAAATTGAATTGTTTTTTCACCTATAATTTTAATTTAAAACACATTATTTACGTACCAAAGAAAGCAATATTAAATTGGATCCCCTTGTTGGGAGAGGTTTTCTTCAATTTAATTAAACCGAGTTTTTTTATTTATT
The DNA here is from genome assembly GCA_030710605.1 of Cordylochernes scorpioides. NCBI lineage: Eukaryota > Metazoa > Arthropoda > Arachnida > Pseudoscorpiones > Chernetidae > Cordylochernes > Cordylochernes scorpioides. The sequence goes on along the minus strand of CP092867.1, from coordinate 65,907,787 downwards.
TCATGCATCAAGTTGGCTTAGGTATTTTTGGAAAGTTGTTAATTACATGTAAACACGGTATATGAGAATTGAAAAACTGATTTTTTTAAATTTAATGAATTAACAACTCCCTATTGTGCTCTTTGTCGTTTTATTCTTCTTCTTCAAAAAGAAGGCTAAAACAGTTTACATTTCATATACACATATATGCACGCCTTTTCTTCATGTTAAAAGGTTGAAGCTTTTTCAATGAACTCTGGTATCAATGGAGTTTTTAAAACTGACAGATAGGTTGCATATAACCTTTTTTCAAGATATTATGAAAATAAAATAATGTGTTCTTCATTCTCAATCAAAACTCTCTTAGTTTTGATTTACATCTGTCACCATTATCTAACGCTGTTATCTTTATGTTTCTGCAGTCAAACACTTCCCATATCTGGTCACTTTTATTTTTCCGTTTATCATTACTCTTCACAATTCATCCTTTTATACTTTATCCCTAAGGTTAGAAATAATCGTTATTTCTCTTTAAAAATAAATTTCGATTTTTCGTTTAAAAGAAACACATGCGGGATAATTTTCAAATGTCGTTTTACTAGTTTATTTATCTCTCTGTATATATAGCTAGATGTGGTGAGCTACCAGTTGTCAAGGTTGGATTAGCCAGGACGTACACGGTGAGCCAGGGCTCTAAAGCAAGATACCGTGGTGAGGAAAAGCGGAGATAAAAGAAAAAGTCTTTGGCCCAGCAGTGGTGCGACTGGTGTGAAGACTCCGTCGGCGAGATCTGCCCAAGAATAATCGAATCTGGCGATTTTATACTCTTACGCTAGAATGAGCCACCAGGATCGAACGGTCTGTGTTCAAATATTTCCACAGCGTGGCCTCTTTCTTCTTTACAGATTATTTTATTTATGCAAGGAATGGTCACTATTATATATGTATCGTGGATGGCTTTTCTTTATTTATCAATAAATTGGGTTGGCCAAATATCACGGAGCAAGCTAAATAAACGTTTAGTTTATTTTTGCTCCACTAGATGGCGCTCTGCCATCTAAAAAGCACATGCGTTCGTGGTCAGGAAATGCCTTCTTTATTTTTAATATCAATACCTGACCCATTTATCTTTTATTTTTTATTTTTTCATATATATATATATAATATAAATAAAGATATTTTCTGCTTGTATTTAATTATCTTGAGGATTATGTTAGTTATTTGCTGGTTCTTTTTTAGGACTATATGGTATTGGCGATGCAGTCGTGGCAAGAATCTTGAAATTAAAATAATAAAAATAGTAAAGATTAGATATTGCTTTGGTTGAGCTTATAAGATATATAAAAACATAATTTGACAAATGTACTGCCTGGCATAAGGCGTAAGCATAAAAAATAAAAGCTTATTTACATAATGTACAAAGATTTGAGCCGACCACGTGAAACAACAACAATCGGTTTTATATAGGGTAAGCCTGACCTCTGGTGGTAGATTTAACAATATTTGAATCTATGATATATATTTGATAAACATATTTTTATATAACATTTCCCCCCTGTGAAGAGAATAATATGATTTAATTAAAAGTAAAGTGACAAAAATATATATAGCTTTAAAAAAGATAAAATGATTTATAGAAAGAAAAGGTGAGGTGAAATTCACTAACATATTGGTTTTAGGATGGTAACCAATAGACAGGAAGGTATAATAGTTAAATCATAAAATGCGATATTCCATAATCATATTGGTTTGTTGTTAACCAATAGATTGGAAATTACAATGTGTGAATGATGATAAAATGCTTGTTAAAGAGTGAAAATGTGGTAAAGAGGGAAAAGAAATTGGTGTTCCATCATCGTATCGGCTTATTGCGAACCAATAGATAAGGAAGTACAAAATGATATAAAGTGTGAATGATTACAAATATTTTTGGTAGAGAGTGAAAATGTAAAGAAAAAAATTCCAATAGATTGGAAAATACATAAAAAATACACGTATTATATTAATTGGAAGGAAAATTAAATGAATGCATATTAAAAAAGTGAGAAATAAAAGGATGATATCCCTTGATCATATTGGCTTGTTGTGAGCCAATAGATTGGGAAAAACATGAGAAAATGACATTATTAAAAATAAGAAAAATGCATGATATCTACAAAGTTATACAAATGAAAAATGATTAATAATATGAATTATGATAAAGAAAAATAGTGGTGAAGAGTGAAAATGTGGTCAAGAGAAAAAAATTACATATTGACAGAAACGCTTTTAGACATTAATTACACATGAAATAAGTAATGGGGGTAAAAATGCAAATTTTGAAAATAAAAACGTGAAATGAGATGAAATAATAGAATATAAAAATTACAAAAGTTAGGGATTTTAAATATAAGATGGAAATGTTTGTGAATCTATAAGGTATAGTGGTCATATGATAAGCAATAGGAAATTCGGGACATATTGTAAAAGGAAAATATGATAAAAATTAAAGTTTAGCTAATTTTCAATAAATATTAATGATGCGAGGAAGTAATATTAATTTGTTGTATTATTTATAAATGGTTTAAATTATTTGAAGATAAAAAATGGGATGAGATATACAGGGTGATCCAAAAGTCCCGCACAACTTTAAAAATTAATAACTCCGCGAATATTTGCGCTAGAGCAATGCGGTAAAAACCATTGTGTTCAGGTTGCAATGGGAATTTTATGGCAAATAATGAAAAATTCGAAATTGATTTTATTTACAACTTTATTCGCTAGAGAGATGGCGCTCTACCAGAATCAGCGATTCAGCAGCCAAATTGTTTGATAAATTGAAAAATATAACTGAACGACACGTATTTTTCCTTTTTGAATACCAGGAAAGAACTCTAATAATATCAAATGATAAATTAATAAAACACCATTTCGTCAAAAGTTAGAAGAAATGGTTAACGATTTTTAAATACAATCTGAGATATGTAAAATAGGTATATGCAAATTAAAACATGTAGCAAAAAAAACACCTGATATTTTAGATGCGGTTTGCTGGAAACCTCTCAGCTATTTAAATTTCGAAAATAATAATTTTCTAGTTTTTTTAATTCAATTCTCTCTCAATATCGATTATATTTATTTTAATTCATTTGAAAAATATTTATCTATCTCTGATGATTTATTTTACTCTGGATTGCCGTTGTTGTTTTTGTCGTGTCCAATAAAGAGCCTCAGATGTCTCCATGCATCTCTATCACAGCAACAGCATTGTCCACTATCTTGGGTGTGTAAAGCAGCTGCTCTGGGTCTATGTCAATTTTCTGCAAGTCTGCGGGCATGAGAATATGTGGGTAGATGTTAGTTCCACACCAGGACAGTTGTTGCATGTTCTATAGGTTCTTGTGCCATCTGGATCTCCCGCGGTGCCAAACAATTGCTGAAGGATACGTTGAAGGATTCGTTGATAAGTCGCCACTTTATATACCAGTGGCCTCCAATATCACCAGACTTGACGCCTTACAATTTCGGTTATGGGGGTACATTAAGTCGCGTTTTTATCGATGCCGGCCTACCACATTGGCCATGTTGAAGGTTTCTATCAGATGGCACGTTTTATAAATTTCAACTATTTAATTGTGACCTTTCTGTTATCTATCGTCTGCAGGCGGTGTTTGAGAATGAAGGGCGCCACATTGAGCAAGGATTGTGACCTAATACAAGAGAGAAGACAGTTACCTCATGTGTTATATTTTGCAGCTCTTTGTTTTGGGTTATGGAAATAATAAATGCTGTCCTCACATCTTGTCTCTTTTTTTTTCTGTGAACAGTATTTTTTTTTGTTTGTTATTTGCCCACATCTTATATTATGTCGTGCAGGCCAAAGTGTAAAAACTTCTCGAATAACACTGGTATACACAATTTTACCCCTTATGTTTAGTTTATCGCTTTTCGCTCATTAGAAGAAATAGCAAAAGGAATATTCTCTGTATCCCCCCCTCCTCCCAACTTTAGAAATTTTGCGCAAAAAATAATACAAAATGATTTTACTACCACGTTTTTCAACGCAAAAGGTCGATATAAAAATGATTTTTTTTTTTGAGGGGATACATTTTCAAAATTATGTAGAGTATAATAAACAATGATAACATTTGACAAACCCATAGGATATTTAGAATAAAGTACGACAAATTTATTTTGTCACTCCCCTCTATATTTCATTTTTTGGATCATGACAAATATCCAGTTAAATAGTCAAGTGTCGCCAATTAGTCAATAAACTATACATTCCTTATAGCACGAAATCTTATTAGTAGCGCCATTATAATTGTTGGTACTATATTAACATTTCAAAAATCGTGTATTGATATCAGTAGTTATTTTCAAACATTCAATCTATTTCACAAAACTCCATCTAAAATATAAATATTTTTTGCTACATGTTTTAATTTGCATATACCTATTTTACATATCTCAGATTGTATTTAAAAATCGTCAACCAATTCTTCTAACTTTTGGCGAAATGGTGTTTTATTAATTTATCATTTGATATTATTAGGGTTCTTTCCTGGTATTCAAAAAGGAAAAATACGTGTCGTTCAGTTATATTTTTCAATTTATCAAACAATTTGGCCGCTGAATCTCTGATTTTGGTAGAGCGCCATCTAGCGAATAAAGTTGTAACTAAAATCATTTTCGAATTTTTCATTATTTGCCATAAAAATCCATTGCATCCTGAACACAATGGTGTTTGCCGCATTGTTCTAGCGCAAATATTCGCGGAGTTATTAATTTTTAAAGTTGTGCGGGACTTTTGGATCACCCTGTATTATGGCATTTAGGAGCTAACTATACAAAGATAAACTAAGGATTAAAGGGTGTATGGTATTTAGCGGGGCAAAAACAACTATGGTAAAATTGGTATCTAAATATAATTTTGAATAAATAGGCGATTTAAACTATATAAAACATTATTGAGAATTGAATTATAAATCAGGTTAAAATGGGGTAAATGGCAGAAACAAAGTATAAAGTACCTTGAAATGGCTGATGCTGGCTGGAGTTGATATCCGGGAGATGACTGGCGTTGAGCGGAAGATGTGAAGGCTGGAGATTAAAGGGAGAAGGCTGCTTGAAACTTCTGGATATATTTTCTGGTTGCGCTGGAGCGGATGGCGATAACTTGTTGAAGCTATGGTTATTTGTTGAGAAGGCTATGGTTGTTTGTGGAGAATGCAATGTTTGCTTGTGGAGATTGCTATGTTTTCTTGTGGAGATGACTTATGCGGTTAAACTGGTTGTATAGCTTTATAATTATACGCCGCAGTCATTTATAAGTAATGCTATGTTTTATTGTGGAGAATGCTATGGTTGTTTGTGGAGAATGATATGGTTGTTTGTTGATGCTAAGTTTGTTTGTTGGCTCTATGGTTGTTTGTTGATTATATGGTTGTTTGTTGGCTCTATGGTTGTTTGATGATTCTATGGTTGTTTGGAGATGGGTATGTTTAATTGTAGAGGCTATTTTTGATTGTAGTTTGTCTAAAGTAGGTGAAAATGTCTATTTTTGATTAGAGAAAGTCATGTTTGTGTAGAGATTGCTATGTTCGATTAGAGAAGGTTATTTCGCTTGAAGGTAGGCTATGTTTGATTTGCATAATTGAAAATAAGCTTTGTTTGTTGATTTCTATTGTTGATTGTAGATGAAAATTGTTGATTGTAGTGGGCTATTTTTGATTGGGTATGGCCATGTTCGCTTTAATTGGTCTATGTTTGATTGAAGATGACTATGGTTGCTTTTTTTGATGCTATGGTTGTTTGTAGGTGACTATTTTTCGTTTGAGAAGGCTATTTATGCTTGTAGTAATTTGCATATTTGAATTTGAAATATTTGCTTTTGTCATTCTGAAAAAATAAACAGGTAAATATCCTGTCGACTATTCTTATATAAAGGAAAGAGATTTTCTGCTTGTATTTAATTATCTTGAGGGTTATACTATGTTATGTATTTGCTGGTTCTTTTTAGGACTAAATGGTATTGGTGATGCAGTCGTGGCAAAGATCTTGAAAGTATAATAATAAGAATAGTTTTTATCAGATATTGCTTTAATTGAGCTTATGAGATATATAAAAACATAATATATTTATATATATATGTTTGAAAATAGAGCAATCCATATATCATATTATTTAAAAATGCCTATTTTGGATCATAAAGTTTTATTTCCGATATTTAGAAGATAAAAACAGTATCAATCGAAAAATAGACATTCCTCAACTATACTTGCAATTTAAACCATATAGCCCACTCAGTATACATATATATATATAACAAATTACTGATTTTCAATTATTTTATTTTAAATGTATATATTTATTTATTCTCTATATATTAATATTTTTATATTGTTTTATTATTATTAATTATATTTATAAACATGCATATTGTAGATTTTAGATATTTAAAAAAAATTATAGCAGTTGTACATACTCGTGAATTGATACGCGAGCTTATCAAAACAATTTTGTTCCCCGAAGAAGTTTGCGAGTTGCGACACGAAATATCGGAAATAAAACTTTATGATCCGAAATAGGCATTTTTAAATAATATATACAGGGTGTACCAGGTAAATTGGGACTAACTTTGACAGTCCATAAAACAAAAACTACTTGAGATTAAAAACTTGTTTTTTTTTTCATTACGTAGCCATATTCATGTAAAATGCAACAGTACATGTGTGCGCAGTGTAGTGATGAAGAGTAACCGAGAATTTGACAATCGAGCTGCCATCATCGTTGCTCTGCGCGCCGGAAGGAGCCCCAAAGAGATAGTGGATTTTCTTAAGTTGCCCAAAACCACTATTTATCGTGTCAAAAAGCAGTTTGATGAGGCCGACAGTAACAAAGAGGGGATAGCTACAAGGAAAAAAGCACTCGTGTCGATCGGACAGGGTAAGAGGCGAAGAATTTGTCAAAAATGTCAAGGAGAAGATTGATGGAAACCCTGGGAAGAGCATGAAGGCCACAGCCAAGGAAATGGACGTTGGCTCTATGACAATTGTCAGAACTATCCATGAGGACCTTGGTCTCAAGTCTTATGCCCTTCGGAAAGGTCAGTTGCTGACTGAGAATATGAAGAATAACAGAAAAGGAAAGGCTGCTGCCCTCCTTAACAACCTGAAACACGACTCTTTTGGCATGCTAAGGTTCTTCTCTGACGAAAAGAACTTTGACGTGGACCAAAAGGTAAATCCCAGGAATGATCGCTGGATCTGTAAAGACCCCTCAGAGATACCTGTCGTGATGCACACGAAATTTCCTGCCTCCGTAATGGTCCTTGGCGTTATCAGCAGTGAAGGTGATGTCATGCCTCCCCATTTCTTTGAGAAGGGCCTTAGGATGAACGCTGACGCCTACATCAATGTTCTGGAGACCGTTGTGAAGCCTTGAATGGACATGGTGGCCGCAGGAAGGAAGTATGTCTTCCAACAGGACTCAGCTCCAGCCCATAAGGCAAAAAAGACACAATCGTGGCTGACACTTAACGTCCCTAGTCACTGGGGTCCTGATATTTGGCCCCCTAATTCTCCAGATTGCAATCCCCTCGACTACTATGTATGGGGCGTTGTTGAGAGAGATGTCAACAAAGCTCCTCATACCACCATCCAGTCTGTCAAGAAAGCAGTTCACACGGTGATGACCCAAATGGACAAGGTCATCGTCGCCAAGGCCTGTGCTTCATTCCGCACTCGCCTCGAGACTGTTGTAGCTAATAATGGAAACTACATTGAATAAATAAAAACTATATCCTTTTATCTACAACTGTGTCAAATTTCATTCGGATATTTTAATTTTTACTTGCAAAAAATTTCAGTTAAAATACCATTGTTGAAATTCCCAATTTACCTGGTACACCCTGTATATATGTTACAAACTATGTAAATTTAAAATGAATTTTTTAAAGTTAAAAGTGCAGTCGTTAAGAATATAATTAAAAAAAAAGAAAATTAATCTCAAGAAGTTTATTTTGTGAACTCTTGAGCAAAAGAATACATTAAATTTAAAGTAAATATAGAATTTAGCAATTAATCCTATATTACAATTTACATATTTATAAAAATTATATCTAACTTAACCTAACCTACTCTAAAAATTATTTATTTATTTATTTATTTCATCTCAATTTGCAGGTGTTACATTCGAGCACAGCTCGTGAGTCACCTTGTCCAGATTATTTACACATGGCGAGTTGTAATGCTGGAGTGGCCCCCGGAACCTTACAGGAGGGCAGTTGTTGGGTGTTTGGCTGTCAGCTAGCCATTGGGTCCAGGTCGTCGGATTCGGTGGCTGAGGTCACCTTGATTTTGAACAATTTCTTGTATAGTTGGATTTGATGATTTTTGAAATTGCGAAAAAAGTCTTGTCGCAGAGTCTTGATAAATCTCTTCTAGATTAGGCTGGTTGAGATCTTCTTTGAGAATTTTGTTTGAAAGATTGAATGGGGCTCCTATAGTGGTTCGTAAGCAAATCCTCATGAAGGCATCTATTCTTTTTTTATCCGTAGGTGTGATATATTTGCCCCAGACTGGTAGTGCGTACGTGATGATGGGTAGAATACAGGTTTTGTACAACGTGAATTTATGCTTTGTTGTTAAAATACTTTTAAAATTGAGCAGGCTTGATAGAGATATTTTGGCTATCTTTGCCTTTCTTATGGTGTTTTGGACATGTAGGTTAAATTTTAATTTCGAATCCAAAGTGACACCAAGATACTTGGCATGGTCGGCCCAACTAATAGTGCTTGAGTTTACTGTCAAGTTGGTTTGTGGCTTGAATTTTTTGTTATCTCTTGGGGGAAAAAGTATTGCTTGAGTCTTAGTTGGGTTAATGTCTAGTTTCCACTCATCGCACCATTTGATTATGTCATTTAGGTAATCCTGAAGCTGAGTAACCAATAGGTTGACTGATTTAGAGTTAAATAAAATTGCTGTGTCATCTGCGAAGAGCTTAAGTTTACATTTAGAGTGCAGTGGGATGTCATTAATGTAAATATTGAAAAGGTAGGGTCCGAGGATAGAGCCTTGAGGTACTCCAGTCTGGATTGGCTTTGGTTCAGTTATAAAATTTCCTTGCTTGACTGAAAAAGTCCTGCCCTGTAGATAATTCTGCATAAAATTGATAATGTCACTTGGAAACTGGTGTTTTGTGAGTTTCTTTATAAGGCCATTATGCCAAACTTTATCAAATGCTTTCGCAAAATCTAGAAAGACTGCACCTACCACTTCCTTGTGGGATCTTCTTATCTGGATGTAGTCCAGAACTGCAATGAGTTGGTGAGTTGTTGAATGCCCCCTTCTAAATCCGAATTGCTGCGGGATGATGAAGTTAGAGTTGTCCAAGTACATCTGAAGTCTACGTAAAATAATTCTTTCGTAAATTTTGCCGATGGTGGGGAGGAGGTCTTAGATCTTCAGGGGATTTAGCGGATTTTTTTGGAATTGGAATTATGATAGCATGTTTCCAGACTTTGGGGTAGTAACACAAGTGCAGTGCGGCGTTGAATACTCCAGCTAGAAATACAATCCATTTGATGGGAAGATTCTTGGCCATTTGCGGAGTGATATTGTCATGGCCAGGAGCTTTGTGGTTAGCTAAGTATTTAATCACTTCTTTGACTTCATTTGGTGTCGTCATTGTGAGCATTTTTTCTTGTTGGTGATTATAAGTTATATTTGGTTGGTCTTCTTTTTCCTTGGAGAACTGGTTGGAGAAGTGTTCTGCAAGTTCATTTCCGATTTCTTTGTCGGTCAATAAGGTTTTGCCGTTCGTTACTAAGCTTGAGATCCTTTCCGTTTTTTTCCTGACGGGTTTTGTTTTTCTCCAGAAGTCCTTTGGGTTTGATTCAATCTTGTGTATGAATTGATTCCAGTTCTCGGTGGAGTCGGATTTGAGGGCTTTGTTAACTTTTCCCTGTAGGTTTAAATAAATGGCTCTATGGGCTGGATCCCAGGTTGCTTGCCACCTCTTACGAGCTTTATTCTTTTCTTTTATCAAGGCCTTGGTCGAGGGGTTCTGTTTTGATGAAGAGGATGATATAACTGTGTTTTTCGAGTAGCTGTTGTAGATTTTATCATTTAGTATGGTCACTGCTGAGTCAATATTGGCTTCCGTTTTCAAGGGTACTCTAGGGGGCGTACTGGAAATTAAATCTTGTTGGAAGTGTACCCAGTTAGTGAGTCGGCAAGCCCTAGTCGTGAATTCATCCTTCGGGCAGGTCAGCTCTAGGATTACTGGGAGGTGATCTGAAGATAAGGCATCCAGGGTCTTAATCCTCGAAGTCCAGGGGATGTTTCTAAGAATTGCGATGTCTAGAAAGTCTGGATTACCCAAAGGACTGTAGTGCGTGGGTGAAGAAGGTGCGACAATGTCCAGGTTTTCTTTTTCGGAAAAATTATGAAGCACGGTTCCACTATTATTGGAGGTTCTTGAGCCCCAAAGAGGGTGCTTGGAGTTCCAGTCTCCTGCAGCGATTACTGATTGATTATTCACTAACAAGAGATTCAGATCTTCCTCCAGGAGTGGTAGATCGGGTTTCTTATAGATTGACGATATCTGCACTACTGCCCTTCCATCTGGTTTCATTAGAATTGTGGTGTTTTCCATGTTAAATGTTTGAATCAGCACTTTTTTATATTTAAGATAGTTTTTTAGAATTATTGCCGTTCCACCGCCCCTTCCAACGATTCTATCGTCTCTTATTGTCTGATAGTTTCTGAGTTTGAGGTCGACAGATGGTTTTAAGTGTGTTTCACTGAGCAGTGCCATGTCTATTGAGTTTTCTTCTAAAAAATGTAGAAATTCTTCTTTTTTGAGTTTGATTCCGTTGCAATTCCAGAAAACGATTTTTAAAGGTAATTTGCCTTTCATTGTAAGTAAGTTTTGATAATTTCTAATAACTTTTCGCACAGTTCCCTGGTGTCAGAACGAGTAGTTTTCTTTTTTGCAGTTTCAGCGTAACTTGCCTTTTGTTTTTCAACAGTTGCTTCTTCTGTTTTAGTGGAGCTTGCTTGAGGTATGGTGTTAGGGGAGTTTTGTCTGGGAGGCTTTAGCTGCTGTTGTTGTGGCTTCGGAAAATTTTGGCATCCGCGGTAATTGGCTGTGTGCGCCTCTCCACAGTTAGCGCACTTTGGTGGGAGCTGTTTCGACTTTCTTGGACAATCCTTCGAATGGTGTTCTTCAGCACACTTGACGCATTTGGGCTTCAAAAAACAGTTTAGCTGGCCATGCCCAAAGCCCTGGCAGTTAAAGCACTGGGTCACTCGTTTTGTAGTCCTGAATGATTCCACGACTATTTTTTGGTAAAGTATTTCGGTTATTCCATAGATTCGTTTATTTTGTTCATTTTTCGGTAGCTCTACTAGGACTATATTCATCGGTATTTTGGTCGATTGTCTATGGAGTCTTTTGACAATGACCTCAGTGAAGCCCATTGAGACCAGTTCAGTTACGACGTCTTCTTCTTTGAAGGCTGTTGTTACCCCCTTCAATACCACTTTCAGTGGTTTTTCCTCCTGTAGTCTGTAGGAATATCCTCCATTATTTTTTTGTACATACTCCCTGATTTTTTTGAAGTCGCCTATGTTTTTCGATTTAATTATGTGCTTTTTGCCAGAAATCGTGACTTGGAATGGTTCCGTGCACAAGCCTTTTAGTTCTTGGCAAAGAAGCTTCCAATCTGCTACATTTTCTGCAATAACAGGAGGAATTCTCGGTTTTTTCACGTTAGTGACTGTGGTCCATGGGCCATCGTTGTCGTTATTTTCTTCATCGTCTTGCTGTGGGTGAGCTGTGTTCATTTGTTGAGAAATTCCAGTGGCGGGACTTTGTTCATCGATGTCCATTCTAGGCGTCTTCAGATTACGCTCGCTCCTAGTTGGCGATCTTGAGTCATCCGATTGGGAGCCGCGAGTTCTCTTCTTTGATTGAACCGTTTCCTCAAGCTTATACTCGATTCCACATTTGTCTAGGATCTTCGTTATTAAGGAGGCTTCGATTATGCATAGTTTCTCGCCGGTTGGTCCGACCGTCGATTTAATTACAATCGGTGGCATATTATTTTTTTTTCTCTAAAAATACAAAAACAATTCATTTATATATTTAAGGTGGCGCCATCTGGTGGCCAAAGAATAACAGAGTTATTTTAAAAAGATGATTAAAATAAAATAATATTTACAAAGATTTATATTCATGACATTTCTATAAATTTTTAAAAATTATATAACATATATATATATATATATATATATGTCACATTCTGCTTATAAATTATTAGTAGATGTAAATTTTTACGCCGTTAGGAATTATGTAAATATTTGTAACGATAAAAAAAGGCGCGTGATTGAAATAAATTTAGTTAGACGGTTGATTCTCTCTTTCTTTACGCAAAACAATATCCTCTGCATATTGGCGTGTTACAGAAGTCGACAGGATCTGACCAGCGATGGGAAGAAAGAGAGCAAACACCTCATCGAAGAAATACTCATTAGAAGAAAGAAGAAATCTGAATCTTCCTTTAGAATTGATCCCGAGATATGATCCTGATGTTGGACTTAGCTACGCTAACTGGTCAATTTTATTTTACCATCAGGCAACAACAGCAAGGTCTCTCATCAAAAGAATCCCTGTCCATGATGCCAGTGTTATTTAAAGGTAAAGCTCTGGAAATGTATGCTTTAATTTGCAAGGATATATCCTCATTAGGAGATCTTCATTCTAGAATGAAATGCTTTTTTCACGAGCCTAAACATGGGTTACATCGAAAATTCTGGCAAATAAGAAAAGGACGAGAACAATCTGTAAAGGAATACTACTTTGCAAAGGTGAAGATCGCTACCAAATTGGGACGAGGGATGTCTATCCGTGACTAAGATTCTAGGTTTTCTTTTATTTAATAATTGGTTGATGATATTTATGTAGGTCGCGATGGATGTGCCTTTGGAAGCATAACCCCATATATATCGTGAATGATGGTCGATAACGGTATGGATACAATTTTCAGCACTATTATAACCTCCTAGGCCCAAAACCGTATCTAAAGCCACGACATCGATGGGTTTTGCCGCCCTAGGCAATGATCCCATCAGTCCATAGGAGGGCTGGGTGCTACTCTTTATTGTTTGACACTCCTTGCAGTTCTTAACATAATTCTTTATCTTCCCTATCATCCCCTTAAAATAGTATTGAACGGAAAGTGCTCTGATCATAGCACTGATACCTGGGTGTCCTAAAGATTCATGGGCTTTCTGAATCAGGTTATCTTTGAGCTCCAGGGGAACAACTATCCTATCCTTGTTATTCAGTCTTATATAAGTAATACCATCCACCATAGAGTATAATTTTGAAGGTGGTATCGATAAATCACCCTGGTTTTGTTTCAAGGCTTGAGCTGACAAAAAATAAGAGTATGGAAGTCTGGAGAGCATATCGGCTTCGTGATTTTCACAACCCTTGTTATAATTAAAATCCAAGTCATACTCGGACAATTTCAAAGACCACCGGAACAGTCTCCCATTGGTGTGTTTGAAGCTATTCAGCCATATCAGAGCCTTATGATCCGTGTGAACTATGACGTGACTGCCGGATATGTAAGGGTGGTAGCGCTTACAAGTCTCGACCACCGCGAGCAGTTCTAGTTCTGTTATTGTATATTTAGACTCGGCACCTCGCAAAGCCCTACTGAAATAGGTGAACGGCTTTTGCGTGCCATCAGTATATTCCTGTTTAAGCACCGCTCCTATACCCGAGATACTGGCATCACAATAAATATGTGTAGCCAAAGAAGGGTTAAAAAGTTGAAGTATTGGTTTGGAGCATAGCGCTTCCTTTACATCCTCAAAGCTTCTCTGACATTCCTCCGTCCAGATAAACCGTGAGTTTTTCTTGAGAAGCTCATTCAAAGGGGCTCTTATGTTGTTAAAATTCTTTATAAATTTCGCGTAATGTGTCACGCTTCCCAAAAAAGATCTTAAACATCGCAAATCACGAGGTGGGGGCAATGATTTGATGACATCGACATTAACGCCCGAAGGCGAGATCTGGTTCTCCGAAATTTCATAGCCGAGGTAAGTTATCCTTTTCATAAATAGTAAACATTTATCTCTCCTTAACTGTATGCCTTCTTTTTTTAAAATCTCGAATATTTGTCCGAGGTGTTTTAAATGGAATTCCTCGTTTGTCTCGAAGAGATTTAATAAATTTCTTCAGGAGAAGGGTATAAAGCACGTAATGACCTCTCCGTCCCATCCAGAGTGTAATGGACTATTAGAACGGGCTAATGCAACGTTGATTGGAAGGTTAAAAAAACAATATCAAGGTAACCCTAGGGCCCCTTGGCCTAAATTGTTACAAAAGACTCTGGAAGAATATCGAAACACACCCCACTCTACGACTACATTCCCTCCGATATACTTGCTGTACGGAACCCTCCCTTCCTACATCTCTGATCTTACGAATCCGTATCCGCCAGTAGAAAAAGCCCGAACCATTGCCAATGAAAGAACCGAGGAATTACAGAAAAGGTTAGTTAAAAGATACAATAGTTCTCATAGATTCCCGAATTTAAAAATTGGAGATAAAGTTTTGTATCGAATCCCTCATCAGGTAGGCCATGGAAAACTGTCACCAGTTTATTATCCAGATTCATACACCGTTCTTTCTACCCCATCACCTCACATAGTCGAAATAAATAAACCATGCCAGCCTGAAAATAAGCCCAGCACAATAGTTAATGTATCTAAATTAAAACTTTGGGACCCTATTTCAACCTCGAATGAAGGCATGGGGAATTATCCATTTCCCTTCCAAGATGTGGAGGATTTGAATGGATGTCTTTAATCCGACCATAACCAAACGTTAGAAAGAAGTTTCCACTCTCTAAGGGGCTGCTTAATATCGCAAAATGTTTTTCTTTACGTCCATGTGGTTTTCTACTTCAATGGTAAAGCTTGAATTCTCTCTACAAACATTGAAGGACTCTGCTAATGATGGACAGTACAGCCCTGTTGCATATGTTCTAAGTGACACACCTGGGAAAAAACTAACAGGCCGATCACCCCAAGGACCTCTAGTAAAATGGTCACTATGCGATACAGTGGATTAGGTACGCGCCTGGATACCCCAACTATCAGGTCCGACTGCCCTACTGCCATAGTGAGAATACTTTTATTATTTTTTTTTATTATTTTTTTTTTTTGCTTTTTGCAGAATGTTTTTTTTTTCCTAACCTTCCAACCCCTCCCAACCTCCATTTGTGTAAATAAATCTGAAATTAATTTTTTTTTAGTAGGGGGGGGGGGGTTTCTCACATTCTGCTTATAAATTACTAGACGAATGGCCCGGGCAACGCCCGGGTTTTACCCGAGTGCGTATATATTTTTAAAACGTTTTAATTCAAATACTATTCGTTACAAATATAAATTGGCGCCATGGATGTCACTCTTGTGAAACGTCCCGTTCCAAACTGTGTGTTTTTAAAATACATTACATATTTTACAATACATATTTTATTCTTATAAAGATTATCGATTAAAGGTACTTATATATATTTAAAGGTTCTCATAAAGGTTACCGATTTAAAAGTTTAATTTATTTTATTTAAAGAAACATATTTTCATTTAAGTATTGTTTTTTATATTTTAAAATATTAAGTAATTGTGCAAAACGATAATTGCCTTAAAAAGAAATTGCCTTACAAAAAAAAAAAAACATTCGCGGTGATTTTGTCTTGCATTCGTTTATACAATTATTATATATATTTGCATCATATATTAACTTTATGAACGGAAAAATATGTCCAGGGTAGCCTAGTGGTCATGGCATCTGCCCGGTAAGCGGTAGGTCGTGGGTTCGATTCCCATCCCTTGACACTTTTTTTATTTTATCCATTCTGACCAAAATCTATCCGTGAACTTCACACAGACAGAATAAGGCAACTATATAAGTAGATATTTATAAGTATAATAATAATAATAATATATTATTATTATTATTATCATTAGATAATGATAATGATCATAATGATGATGCGCGCGTTGATGACTAAAATCTATCCGTGAACTTCACACAGACAGAATAAGGCAATTATATAAGTAGATAATAATAATTATTATTATTATCATTAGATAATGATAATGATCATAATGATGATGCGCGCGTTGATGACCAAAATCTATCCGTGAACTTCACACAGTGAACTTCACACAGACAGAATAAGGCAATTATATAAGTAGATTATATAAGTAGATAAATAAATAATTATCATTAGATAATGATAATGATCATAATGATGATGCGCGCGTTGATGACCAAAATCTATCCGTGAACTTCACACAGTGAACTTCACACAGACAGAATAAGGCAATTATATAAGTAGATTAGTATATGTTAATTTTTACGCCGTTAGGAATTATGTAAATATTTGTAACGATAAAAAGGCGCGTGATTGAAATAAAGTTAGTCAGACGGTTGATTCTCTTTTTCTTTACGCAAAACAATATCCTCTGCATATTGGCGTGTAACATATATATATTTCTGCTTTTCATAAATGATCTCAGCAAAATATTTGACGACTCGATTTAGCCTTGAATATATTTACCTAACTTTGGAAACATACATATACTGCTTTATGCGGACGATATAGTTTTAATTGGTGTATCTCGAATTAATCTTCAAATGAATATTAATATTTTAAAAACATATTTAGAAACTAATATTTTAACCTTGAATGAAAGCAAGTCAAAAATAGTGATTTTTCGAAACGGCGGTAAATCAGCACGATCTTAAAAATGGTACTGGGGCCAACATATCATAAACTCTACACAGAAATATTTTTACCTGGAATATCCGCTAACCCCATCAATTTCATTCACCCAAACAGCTCTTCATTTTAAGGGTAAGGCCATAGCAGCTATAGAAGCAGTATGATAGATTCTTATGAAATCCCTGTTGAATTCTTTTCACTCAACAATTAAGCTGCTCGATACCATAGTTATGACAACTCTACTATATGCTTCTCCAATCTGGTTAGATGAACAAGAGTTAATATTGAATAAAATCCAAGATACCTTTCTGATACCTTTCTGATCAACTGTTCTACTTCTGTCAATCAATAATAGATTCTTTCCAGGGAAAACCGCCAAAGAAGAAAACGGCCGTATTCCTGGATATAACCTCAGCTTTTGAACGAGTGTGGAGGGAGAAATTACTTGAAAGGCTGCACAACATCGGAGTAAGAGGAAACACCTTAATCCGGGTTGCAGAATTCTTAAGGGGAAGAAAGTTAAAGGTTCGGGTTAATGGAGAATTTTTCAAGGACCGAAGAACATGGGCCGGTGTAACTCAGGGATCTGTGCTCAGTCCTCTAATCTAACTGTTATAAATTAACGACATTCATCTTACCTCACTGTAGACACAAAGTATGCCTGTTATGCAGATGATATAGCCATATGGAACACAAGTAGCAGTATAGATAAATCAGAAAAATACTGAACACATCCATGAGAGGACTGGAGAAGTGGGCAATGGAACTCCAAATGACCATAAACCCAATAAATCCAAACCTATGCGTCTTCTCCACTGACAGGGAAAAAGAGGCATAAATATAAGCACAAAAAAGAAAATAAACAACCAAATATTTGATAAAATTAAAAATCCAAAATACCTAGGTGCGATACTGCCGTCCTGGATCTTTCCAGTTGGTCTCGAGGACCACGCCATCACCATCTCCTCAGCGGCGAGTACGCGATCTACCTTATCATCGTAGATCGCAAAATTCGTGGTGTCGCTGGAGACCCACTGGCGATTTTTCACCACACTCTGCAGCGCTGGTCGAGGCGCCATATTCATTGTACATAGTGTATATAATGCATATTATCTTTTTTTTAATAGAGCAAACTGTGCCCTTTGCATGTATTGACAAGATGTCAATAAAATTATTTCAATTGTCATTCATGAGGAATTGAGATTTTCAGAACACATAATTAGCACCTCAAATAGAGCTACCAGAAAACTTTACATTCTGAGAAAGCTATGTTGAACAAATTGGGGAGCAAAACCCAGAATTCTCAAAACAACATATACCACCTTAATAAGGCCGATAATGGAATATGAAACACTCGTATGGGCTCCCTCAAGCTCATCACTAAAAAGAAGACTAGACAGTGTTCAAGCAAAAGCGGCTAAAATATTCACTGGTGCTGTTTCATTCACCAACAATGATAAAATTCAAAGAGAATGTGTTCTAGACCTACTCGCTCGAAAGCAGAAAACAAAATAAAAACAATAAAATTCACCAATAGCTTAAAAAGTAAAGAAACCTAACACATATCCCATAAAACCTATTTAAACTGGACTCAAAAAGAAATACTCAAAACATATTCAACACTTCAGTACGACAACAATATTAGGAAGGGCATAAATATGAAACACAATGACTTTCAAATTCAAGAAGAACCAATATTTCCTACCCCAGTGCCATCAAATGTAATCATCAATCTTAACTTGATTGAACCCTGCACAAAAAAAAAGAGAGAACAAAAACATACTTAAAAAGAAAGGACTTCACATAATTGGTTTAAACGAACAGGGAAAGTATATGTTGTTGTTGTTTCTTATCCCCTTGTGTAGAGGTTACACGAATTCCATGAGTTCATGCTCCTCGAGCTGTTTTATGATAAGCAGCGGCCTCTCCCAAAGGTCCTGTTTAGTGCATCTAATGCAAGCCACAATGTCTTCTGGAGCTGCAAGCTACATTTTGGGAAATGGGGTAGATTTTGTTGTTATTTTCTATATTCAATGGCTTGAGATGGCCTATTCTAAATATTGTAAGTGTCGTTTGATGCTGTCTATTTCTGATGTTCAGAGCTCCTCCTGGATCCACTTCACTGTACCAACTGTTCTGGGCCCGGGGCCCTAGCTCTGAGCATAGAGAGTGGGTAGGACTATGTGCCTGGCATCTGCAGCCCTAGGAACCCGACTCGCGTGTAGTAGCGGTCTGTATCTGGCTGCCTGAAAGAGGGTGGTAGGGGCTAACTGATCACGACAGACCAATGTGGAACTCAGTAGAAGAGTTAGCGTTGCTAGGGGTCTGTGACAGGGGTGACGTCCAGTTGCAGATTACGCAAAGTAGGGAGCCTTGACGGCTACCTACATATGCTGATCATCACCTTCCCGTGGTGCGTCCTGAGCACGTTTCTAACAAGAACGTGGCCAACGCTGACAGCTCGTCTGACAAGTCTGGAAAGACGGATATGCCCAGTTCAGCCTTGCGTGACATGGTGGCGTTCTTGTGTCCTTATAATACAGGTCACCTCCCCCCCCACCCAAATAATACCAATACAAAATATGAAGATTGGCATCACAATGAGGCTCAGTTAGCGCCTGAATACGGGTGGGAGGCAGATCCCTCTTGCCGTGGAGTGAACGACCTAGTCAGAGCTGATGGGCCAGCTCGACATATTGGGTCTAGTAACTTCTCATGCATTCCTCTTGAAAAAACTCCTGAAGACAAGTATGAGCCCGAGGACGCTAAAATTCTTCGGGCTCCGAGCGTATGCCCAATAATACTTCGTTGGATATTTCTAATAATTCCCCTGCCGCGCCCACTAATGGACCAGGGAAGTCCCCTATGGAAACAGGCATCCTCCGCACAGCGAGAGTCGACACGACTGGAGAGGATAGGCAGGGTGCTCACTTGAGTCCGCGAAAAGCGACGCGGCCGCCTGAGGATTTGAGCTCAGGTGCCTTCCACACAGCTAGCTCTGGATACCCAGAGCGAGAGGATAGGAAGGATCGTCCATCCCCCCTCTGATATCCGCCTTAACAGGATCATCAACATGCAGATCCCTGTGGATTCTTTCCTGTTGATTTACCCTTCGTCTGAGGCGAGAATCGGCTCAATAGTCGAGGAGTCGGGGGCTGAGATGGATGTCACCAAGGCAGGGTACCTCAATGACCTGAATGAGATGAATGAGTTTCTAAATCAGGCATTGACATCCCAGAAGAAGTGCACGGCGCTTAAGACTTGCCGAGGCGTTCCAGGACTCCTTAAACACCATACGTCGAGGGAGGAAGATTGCAAATGTTCACCCAAGAATCCTCGAGCAATGCTTCGATAAACTCCTGAAGAAACATAGGTCGGCTCTTGAAGAGCTCGAGCTCCTGTGGGTGGAGAAGCGGAACCTGGAGGAAAGGATCCTCAGTCCGACCACCCTGCAGTATGGCATAGAGAGGGGAGTGGCAGTGGCCTTTTTAGAGTCGCTGAAACTAGCTAAGGTCGAGGTTTGTCCTCCCAATGACGCTTCCCCAGTCCTCCCTAGACGAGAGACGCCCCGAAACGAGAAGACGGAGGAGCCCGCAAGGGCCGGGAGTTACTGCTCTGAAGTAGAGGGAGATCCGGTCCAAATACCAACTAGAGTCGAGAAAGCTGACCGCCATCTCCCCCAAAACAACCTGTTCACACTAGGGACAGCGAGATGGCGGAATAGAAGAGAAAGAAGAAGAAAAGTGTTAGGAAGCCTTCAGCAAAAGAGGAAGAGAGTAGGACTGAGGTGACAGCCGGATCAAAAGAGGACCCACCGAGAGCGACGCCTACAGAGGAGGTGAAAGAACCTCCTCCCCCGAAGTAGATCAGGGCTAAAGAGGTTAAGGATCCCCCAAAGACGGCCAAGACTACCAAGCCAGAACCCTCTGATGTATATAGTTGTTCATTTGTTTTAAATAAATATTAAATTGATGTATATAGTTGTTCATTTGTTTTAAATAAATATTAAATTGATGTATATATTTGTTCAGTTGTTTTGCATATTTTTCATCTGTGAATTAATCTTATAATTTGGTCTATGAAAATAAAAATATTGGACCAGTGACCAAAACAAACTGTAAATAGATCGCTTAATGTTATATAGTTAGTATAGAGAATTGTTAGGCAGGATATATATTTAAATGTTATGCTTATGTAATTTTAATCTTAATTGAATAAAATATATAAATTATAAATGTGTTATAAATCTTAAAAACAAGCATTAAAACAACTGGCGACGAGGAAAAGCGAATTTTGTAAAGAAAAAAGAAATTGATTTGTGATAAGAAATTATACTTTAAATATGTCTTCAGGTATGTTTGAAAAATTTGACGAGAATTTAGAAAATGTTGAAAATTATATATATCGCTTGAAGCAATTTATGCTAATTTCTAAAACAAAGGAAGATTTTAAGACGCCATTTCTTATTTCAAGCATCGGCCCTAAGTATTTTGGTATCTTACGAAATTTAGTTTTTCCGGAGGAAGTTGATCAAGTTCCCTTTGATAAATTATGTATGATCTTATTGAAACATTTTAATCCTAAAACTAATATAATATATGAAAGATTCATATTTCAGAAAATGGATCAAAAATCAGGCGAAACAATTTCTAAATATATGATACGCCTAAAAGAACAGGCTCAAAGGTGTAATTTTGGAGATTTTTTGTAAGAATCCCTACGAGACAGATTTGTTGCGGGCATCATTGATACATCTACCCAAAAGAAACTCCTACAGGAAGAAAAATTAACTTTTGATGGTGCATTAGACATAGCTCTGTCTGCGGAATCAGCGTTTGGGACCATTGGGAGCGTCCCAGCCGTACGCGAAATTGCACCGGGGACGCCTGGTGTTGAAAAACCAAGGGGTGCACACAGTAGTAACACCCCCCCGCCTTCACGCCGGTTCCCCGTGTAAACCTCGTACCTCAGAGGTCCCTGACTCGTCGGCGGATTCAGGGAGTACTGGTTAAGGGTACGAGGGCTAAAGGGGGGGGAGTCCTATTGGAGCGTAGGACGGATGGCTCTAAGTCCGAACGAGAGGGCTCGGTCAGCAACCTTGCCAATGAACTCTCGGTGACGCCTGTGGGTGAATGGTCAACCCCATGGAGCCAGACCATAATGGCAGGCGCGAGGGGCCTACCAAAGGCCGCTCGGTGCATGGAGAATGCATCATTCCTTCTGGCTGTGTGTGGATCTAGTTTTCAGCGAAATACAGTGGACGCAAGGGCCGCTTTGAGCCCATATCGTCCCTGGCCCTGCTTCGCAGGGCCGAATTTCCTATCTGCGGAATCAGCGGATAATGACCTACATAACATCAAAGGATCCGAAAATGCCCATCAGTCCCCACAGCATCTTCATGCCATTAATAATACCTGCAAACACTGTGGTAAGACTAACCATCTACATTATAATTGTTTTTTTAAATCAGCTACTTGTAGAGTTTGTGGTAGAGTAGGTCATATTTCTACAATATGTTATAAAAAAGACAGTTCTGCCCGTAAATTACCCAGAAATTCTAAAAATACTTTTAATAAATTTAAAAAGCACCCTAATGATAATAATACTTCGGGATCTCGAAATAGTTTGTCATTATATAATATAAATTTACATCCTCCTTTGACTGAAACTGTATATGTAAATGATATTGAACTTTTGGCCGAGATTGATACTGGAGCAGCCATTACAACTTTAACTAAAAGTTTTTACGTTAAATATTTCAAAAATATAGTGTTAATTAAATGTAATACAATCTTAACAGGTCAAGGGCCTCCTAGATGGCTGGAAGACCTGACCCTGGTAGATGAGTGGAGTGAGGATGCGGGGTCCGGGTTAATGCTCGCGGTGCTGAAAGGCATCGGTGGTAGCATTCCTGGGCACCGCTATGACCTCAAAATGATTCGGGGTCGGGGAGCTGTGGCTCTCATATTGAAGAACCCCGAGGACAAGAAACTGGCCGTGGAGGCTATAGAGAGGGAGCCTGCACTGAGGCTAGGAGGCCTCAAGAGGGCCAGGAGGGAGCTGATTCTCTTGGGTATCCACTCTGACATCAAAGAGGAGACGCTAAGAGAAATGGTGGTGCTCCAAAATTCTGGGTGTGGGGACTTCTTGGAAGGATACATGAGATTGTATCCAAAGAGTACAAGGAGGCCCTATGCAACGAATTGGGTCATTTTGGGCCTAAAGGAGGTCACCATGAAATTCCTCCTTGGCAAGAAGAGGTTGAAGATAGGTGCCAGGATGGTACCTATCAGGGTGAATGAGGCAGTGTCAACTTGCTTCAGGTGCCTCAGGCCCGGTCATATCGCAAGGACCTGCGAACATCCTAAGAGGTGTGGGAGGAGCGAGTGCGTGCACTCCCAAGAACAGGGATGCGATATAAAGCCGGGTTGTTGGCTCTGTTTTGAGGACAACAAGAGGTATGGCAGGAAATATGACTCTAATAATCGCCCCCGGAGTACGAAGTGCTCGGTGAAGGTCTGGTACGTGAACGGGAGGCGATGGTAGAGGGGCCAAACAAGGAGGTGTGGAGGTTCGTGCCGCTAAATTGCGCTAGTTCGAGAAGGAGATCCGAGGAGCTAGACCGGATCATTAAAAGTGATCGCCCTCATGTTATCCTGGTGCAGGAGATGAACCTGGAGGATGACGGGAGGATGGTTCTAGATACTCGTTACAGGTTTTCTCTAGAGAGTGCAACAAAGCCGCCTTACTGGTCCGGGGAAATCTTCCTTTTTTGGGTGGCTCTGTACAGGTCGAGGCGGTGGATCTAAACCTGGGCTGCCTCTCTACGTACATACCACCTCAGGACAACGACCTCGGCAAGCTAGACTTCCTAAATGATTTTTGATCGAGAAAGAAGGGCACACGAGATCGTCATTGGCAGGGATTTTAACCTGCGCACCTAGCTGTTTGGGGACAGGGAAGATAATTCTAAAGGAAAGGCGCTGGTCGATCTAGTTATTAGTCAGAGTCTGGAAATTTGGAACGTCTATGGTGAGTCGACGTTTGTCTCGGCAAACGGTGAAAGCATCATAGACTTCTCCCTGGCAAGAATGAGCAGGATGCGGCGTTTGAGGTTGGAAACGGACCCCACGGACGTAAGCGACCACAAACTCATCAGGTTTAAGGCCAGCTGTGAAGTGGAACCGCCATCAGTGGAGAGAGATCCTTGGTACAGCATCAGGGGGCCTAACCTTGAAAGATTCAGACGCCGGTTTGCTTGCACACTTGGTGTTGGGAATAAAAAGAAATATAATTTAGAAACTTAAATAATAGGCAAATGAATAATTTAAATAATCCTTTTTTCTAACTATTGCAATTACTGTAGCGATAGGCTGGTGTTATTCTGGAGGAAATTATCAGCTGGATTTGATGATTTTAAACATATGAGGCTTTATTCTACAATGGTAACATACAAAAAATGAACTAATTTCAATCAAAACAATCCCGAACTATTAGGGTAAGCTTGCTTCAGCTTCTTTAACAGCCCTTTTCTCTACTTCAGCTTTCTTACTTTCTTCAATGGACTTTATCTTCTTTACCTTTAATTCTTTATTTACTTTATCTTCTTTTACTTTAACTTTATCTTCTTTTACTTTAACTTTATCTTATTTTACTTTAACTTTATCTTCCCTACCTTTAACTCTTCTTTAACTCTATCTTCTTTACCTTTAATTATTCTTTAACTTTATCTTCTTTTACTTCAACTTTATCTTCTTTTACTTTAACGCTATCTTCAGGCTTCTTATAAACTTCTCTTGCCTTTTCACTTGAGCTCGAGTTCCTTGACTCCTAGGCTCAGGCACTCCAATCTTTACTATGCCCTTTTCTCTTCTAATCTCCACACTCTCACTCTCCCCCCGATCTCATCCCTCCTTTTCCCCGCGACTTTTATAGTTGTATAAGGTAACGTGGACGGACTCTGTGGCGCACTCTGTGGCGCATCCCTTGGTGCGCGCCATCTAGAGCAGTCTTCCTGAATCATTTCCAACACGTGCAAAACCTTGGGGCCTGGATCTGGAAAGGTTACCGCATTTAAAAGGCTTAAACAGCTTTGGTGGACCGAAGAGCTGAAGATCGAGAGGAAGAGAGTCAGGGCCATGAGGAAGCTATTCCAGAATACTACGGGCGAATAGAGAGTTAGGAGAAGAATAGCTTTCCAGAAGGTCCTAGCAGGGTACAAGAGACACACCAAAAGGGCGAAGAGGAAACACTGGAGGGAGCAGTTCAAAACCGTACTGGAGATTAATCCATACGGTCTCCCTTACAGGGCTGCCTCTGGGAAGATAAGCTGCTCCGCTAACTTGAGGCTTCTTGAAGAGGAAGATGGGTTCAAGACCCAGGGCCTGAAGGAGACCTTGGACCTCATCTTGGATCGGAACTTCGGAAACGAGGAACCAGAGGACGAGATCTCTCTGACCACTTGTGGTTTGGTTGATCCGCCCTTTTCTGAGAATGAGGTGAAACTGACGGCTTTCAAATTCGTGAACAAGAAATCTCCTGGTCCCGACGGAACGATAACACGGTCGTGAAAGCCTTGGTGAGGATGTACCCATCGCTTCTTGTCAGGTTATTCAATAGGTGCCTGGACACTGGTACTTTTCCTGAGGCATGGAAGGTTGCCCGAGTAGTGCTTCTCGAAAAGTCTGGTAGAAAGGGTAATTCTCCTAATGATTATCGTCCGCTTTCTTTACTAGCGTGTCTAGGTAAGGTCCTGGATATCCTACTAGCTCAGCGACTGAAGAACTGGCTAGAGAGTAATGAGCTCCTTTCCCCTTCTCAACGTGGTTTTAGGGAAGGCAAATCCACAACCACAGCTCTGAGCGAGGTGTTAGAGATGGTTGAGATGGGCTTAAATGAGGGTGCTTGGGTTCTTCTCATGGCCCTGGACATTGATGGCGCGTTCAATTCGATGAACTGGAACAAGCTGATGAGTATTTTGATGGATATGGGTTGTCCAGATAATTTGTGCATCTTGGTTCGTGACTTTCTAAGGGATAGACGGATTAGCCTCAGTTTTGGTGGGCGGAAGTTGGAAAGAAACTGTGCTAGGGGTTGCCCCCAGGGCTCCTGCTGCGGACCTATTCTGTGGTATATCCTAGAGGAGCTACCTGAGGGAGCCAGGCTAGTTCTCTATGCCGACGACCAGTTCCTCATCATTGAAGCTGCTTCGAGAGCGAAGGCTGAGAAGTGTGTTGAAACTTCTCTCCAAATCCTCTCGAACTGGGCCCATGACTCTGGCCTTAAGTTCAATGCCTCCAAAACTAAAGCCCTCAGCTTTAAGTCTAGGGACATAAGAACTAAAAGAAAAGGGATCAAATGGGAACACTCGTAAAGTACAATATCATTAGGGCAGGTATTTCGAAGACCTGTAATAATTCTAGCAGCACTTAGTTGTATCTTTTCCAGTGTTTTAAGATTTGTTTCAGATGCTGTACCATAGATTTGATATCCATATTTCAAGATAGGTCTCATTAGAGATGTGTAAGTTAATTCTAGTGTTGTTGCTTCAGCTCCCCACTCTCTTCCTGAAATATATTTCAAGAATTTTAGTCGGTCTCTTCCTTTTCTAACAACTCCTTCAATATGTTTACTGGAGTTAATTTATGGATCCAGGGTGTAGCGGAGATATTTAGGATGTTTATTATATTGCAATTCTCTTTCAGAATAAGTTTTGGCTTCCTTTGTATAGTTTATTATCGGTAGTAAAAAGACAGGTTTCAGATTTTTGGGGGTTAAATTCTAATTTATGTTTATTAGCAAATTTTTCTAGGTGGAGAAGAGTCTTGTTCAAATCCCTTTCAGCTTTTTTTTCCATTTAGTGTTGTTGCTCCATAGAATAATATCATCAGCAAAAATTCCAATATTGGTTTTATGTGAACAATTTTCTTCTATGCCTGCAATAAATAGGGTAAAGAGATTTGGGCTAAGGACTGATACTTGTGGTAATCCATGATTCAATTTGAAGGTTTTAGATAGAGTGCCATTATATTTGACCCTGATGTATCTATTTTTAAGGGAATCATTTATCCAAGTGATAGCTTTTCCATCAATTTTGAAATGTTTGTATAATTTTGTAATTAACTTGTTTTTCCATTCCTTATCAAAAGCTTGTGTAAGATCTAAAAAAGCAGCTATGATGTGGTTAGTTGGTTTCTGTTTTGTGCATCTTTTACCTTTTGTGTGAAAAATAAGAGTTGGTCTATTGTCCCATGTCCTTTCCTAAATCCATATTGTTCTTCTGGTAAGAGATTTCTTATGTCGGGGTGGTAGGTGAGTCGTCTGAGTATATTTCTTTCCATTAATTTGCAGCAAATACTTGTGAGGGAGATAGGTCGGTAGTTTTTTGGGTCATAAGCAGATTTGTCAAGTTTTTCATTTGAATTATTGTTGAAGTTTTCCAGTCTGGAGGCAATTTTCCAGTTTTCCAGGAGTTATTGAAAATATGAAGAAGTCTTTCTCTGCCAATTTTGACAAAGTTTGATGTAATTTGGCCATGGATTCTATCTGGCCCAGGAGTCTTGTTTAGGTCAGTGTTCTCTAATGCATAAGCTAGCTCTTTCATATTGTTTTTTTTTCATGGAAAATATTATGAATGCTGGTGACATTTTTACAGTCATAAACAATCTTTCGGGCCTTTTTGCAACTTTCTTATCTTTTATTTCAAATTTGATTTTATTACTTATTTGATATTAATTACCTAAAAGATTGGCAGCAATTTTGTCATTAGTTGCTGGGGTACCATCTGTATTTTAATCATATTTGTTTTTTCAGTTTGTGACTCGGATCTGTCAATTGTTTTGCCAAATGCCAAAGTTTTGTATTTGGGTTTCTTGGGTTCAGGTTTTCACAAGTTTGTTTCCATTTTTCCCTTTTCATATTTACGTATTCTCTTTTTATTTTTGCATTCACAATGTTCAGTTCAGTTCTACAATTTGTTTGGTTTTGGGTGCACTTTTTGTAGTTCATTTCTTTTAGTTATAAGTGTTTGAATATTTTTTCCTGATGTGTATAATTTGGAATCCATTTCTTAATATTACCTCTTGGTATTGAAACTTTGGCTGCTTTAATAATGGTGTTTTTGAAGATATCCAATTAGCCTTTTTGAAGTTCCAGATTTTTTCTTAATTGAGCTGGTTTCGGTCTTGGTGCTAATTTCTATAAAATTAGGCAAATGATCACTTCCAATACTTTTTAATATTTCATTTGCATTTGTGGAAAATGTCAGGATAGTAAAAACTTATATTAAGTGCTTGTGCAGTATTATAGCTGTATGAATGATGGGTGGGTAGGATCCCCATCATTTAAGCACATGAAGGCATTGTCGTTAAATATGTTTGATAGTATTCTGCCTCTTGGGTTAGGCATGGAACATCCCCATAGTTGATGTTTGGCATTAAGGTCACCTACAATAATAGTGTTGTCTGTAAGAAATTGAGCCATTTTTCCATCGTCAATGAGTGTATTGTTTGGAGGGTGATACCTATTGTATATGTTGATGGCTTTGTTTTGATTGAGGTAGACTTTGATACCTTGGGCTTTGAGGTCTGATGTGTTTGTAATATTAACGGCTATGTCCTCATAGAACAATTTATTTATTAAAAATGCTAGGCCACCCCCCTTTAACAGCGTATACAGATGGATCTTCAGACCTTACCCTGAGTAATGGAGGGGCTGGAATTAGCATAACACTGCAAGATGGAACACACATCAAAATCAAAGAAGGAGCAGGACAGATTCCGTCAAACCTCACTTGTGAACTGATAGCTAACTCGAAAGCCCTTGATGTATGCCTTAACCAACCATCCCTGAATCAAGCAGAAGGAATTTTAATATACAGCGACTCCATATCCGCTCTAGAAGCAATTTAGAAGGGTATTACTAAAATAACACAGAAAATACACTCATTACTTACCCAACTGGAACCATTGGAGAAGAACCGCATTCTACAATAGATTCCTGCCCATGTTTGGATCGGGGTTAATGAAATGGCATTTGAATTGGCAAAGGAAGCCAGAAGGTTGAGCCAAAGGAAAGAACAAATGTCATTATTTGACGCTGATGCTTTGTGAAAATACAATATAATTAAACATTAAATAAGAAAATATCAAAATGCAGAATAAACTCTGAGAAAAAAATGACAAAAACTATAACAAGACTTAGAACAAAACACTATAAAGGAATGACAATACATCCAGATGGCACAAGAATCTATAGGGCATGCAACAACTGTCCTGGTGTGGAACTAACACCTACCCACATATACTCATACCCAGCAATGGCCGCAGCCTTGCAGAAATTTGACATAGACCCAGAGCAGCAGCTTCACACACCCAAGATAGTGGACATTGCTGCTGCTGTGATAGAGATGCATGGAGACATCTGAGGCTCTTTATTGGACACGACAACAACAACGGCATTCCAGAGTAAAATAAATCATCAGAGATAGATACATATTTTTCAAATTAATTAAAATAAATATAATCGATACTGAGAGAGAGTTGAATTAAAAAAATTAGAAATTTATTATCTTCTAAAACAAACCTTATCTAAAATATCATTTTTTTGCTACTTGTTTTAATTTGCATTAAACCTATTTCACATATATCTGATTGTATTTAAAAATCGTCAACCAATTCGTCTACTTTTGGCGAAGTGGTGTTTTATCAATTTATTATTTGATATTATTAGGGTTCCTTCCTTATTCAAAAAGGAAAAATACGTGTCGATCAGTTATATTTTTCAATTTATCAAACAATTTGGCCGCTGAATCACTGATTCTGGTAGAGCGCCATCTGTCGAATAAAATTGTAACTAAAATCAATTTCGAAAATATCATCATTTGCCATAAAAAGTCCCATTGCATCCTGAACACAATGGTGTTTACTGCATTGCTCTAGCGCAAATATTCGCGGATTTATTAATTTTTAAAATAGTGCGGGACTTTTGGATCACCCTGTATTATTGATGTACTCACAAAATGAAGGAAATTACACTCGGCGGATTTCTTGGGCGAAGCCGGGTCATTCGTCTAGTATAGATATATGTGATGATTTAATACCATGGAATTATTGTAATATATCCAAATATGTAATACCACATGTGTCACCACGTGAATGTACCTAACTTGCTATTTACTGCAACTATGAACCATCAAATAACATCAATCTGTACCGCTTAAGACTGTAATAAAATATAGCAACTGTACAGATAGAAGGAATGGAGAATTACAGTAGAAACTCAAGTCTAAAAATAATCAGGCCTAATACAATTAGTAAACGAGGCTTCAGAATCCACTCCAAGTTTTATGAGGTCATGGCACTTGGCTGATGTAACTTTCCCCCCCTGATTACATACGAAAGGGCAGTGACCTGCCTGGACCCGTGGACGGCATAAAAGGAGGCTCCCAAACCCAAGTAGTTTATGTTTTTCTTCATAAGCGAGAGTCTTGGTCAACTTCATATCGATCGTCAGGTAATCTTTTCCTGCCTGAATCCTCCTCTTTCCATTCCTTCTTGACCACAGCCGCTTCTTCTGTGGAATATGTTATTCTTATTTCACCTTTAGTCAAGCTGTGTCGCTTTCCCTGGAATGCACGGTAGCGGTGACATCGAGGATCATCTAGTATTATATAACACTGGTCCGAGAGGTCCCAATATATCACATATATATGGTGTGATATTGTATCGAATCTCTCGCTATACTGTGATATCCTGAAACTCTCTCGATGTTGTGTGAAATCCGAGAGAGTCTCTCGCTTTAATGTGGTAACCGATAGGGTCAAACCTGTAGTAACCTAGAGGGGCAGTCAGGGTGTGGAGAGTTTTCCAGTACCTCTCTGCACCTTGGAAGTACTTTAACAGTTATCACAGAGTACAGGCAGTCGTGGTCGAGGCAGATTGGAAAGCTTGGGAATGTCCATACGCAGAAACCGAAGGGATACAGTTGTACTAAGAAAGTTCCGTGAACAGATAAAAGTCGAGCTATGAGCGAAAGAATTGAAATTTGAGAAAAGTTCTTACTGGGCTACATGGTCGATAGGTGGATCTTAGATACAACCGACAAGGGCTTCCGCGTACTGTGAAGTGACTATTTATTTCTGGCCCTGTTGGAGGCTAATATACCTTTGCCGAGATAGAGTATTGGGTTTCAGCGGATGCAACAAAGGCGTGGATAGGAATAAGTGTTATTGTACACTGGCAACGCCCTGAGATTTTGCTATCTTTAGGCCTCGTTTTCAAAGTTGTGGGACTTCTACATCTCGATCTTCGCTTTAGCTCAACTCTCAACCTATCACAGGGTTTTATTTATTCATCCTCAGTTAGTACAAAGTACATTACATATGATGATGTAATGATACATGTCAATCATATGTATATTTATATACAGATGTGTTTATACACTGCGTAACATTGAAAATGGAACACCAAGAAATAGTGGCCAGAAAATTATGCAAAATTCAGGGTAGACGCGCCTAACCGAGTTATGCAAATGATGTAAAATGCGCAGCTCTCGTGCGCACATGGAGTAAGATATAAGGGAAGGAACTTGTAGAAAGGACAGTATTCGTGTCGTTATTTCTTCAAGGAAAATCATTGAATAAATTTTGTTCTTGTGTCAAAAGACACGTATAATAACAGAGAATGCCAGGTCATCGTAAACGGAGGCAGTTCAAGCAGACAAGACGCTTTTACGTGGGGCATGGTGATCGGACTGAAAAGGGCAGGTTGGTCCAAAGGTACTGATGGAGAGACATACTGAGGTGAGCCGGATTATCAGTGTTATTGTTTGATCTTGTATACTTGCCGACTTGAGAAAGGAGTGTAATTTGTCTATAATAAGAGTATGTGGAAGGGAGAGGTACAGTGCTGTGACATCAAACGAAACCATAGTGTGTTGTGCGGGAGGTTGCATTTGTATGATCTCTTGTATAAAACTGGGTGGGTGTGTGATGTTGTATTGGTTAGGGTTGTTCTTCATGATGGGGGACAATAGATGGGCCAGAAATTTAGCTAAAGTGTATGCCGGGGAGAGGTGGTATCCGATGATGGGTCGGAGTGGTACCCCTGGCTTGTGTATTTTAGGAGCACCGTACATGTATGCATCTTGTGTGAGGGAACTGGTGAACTGAGTCAATTGTTCCTTGGTAATCAGCTTCGCCTTCATCAAGTTCCTGAGTGATGACTTGTTGTACTTGACAATGGCGTCTTTCGCAGGTGTTGAAATATTCGTAAACGTGGATGTGTCTGCGAGTATGGTCATCATTTTCCCCTCGTAATCAGCGCGATTCAACAATACAGTTTGGTTGCCTTTGTCTGCTTTGGTGATGACCAGCGAACAAGTCTTTTTTAGTTTGTGGATAAGGGAGCGATGGTCCCAGGCAGATGATACTGGGTGATAGGGTTATGCGCAAGACCTGGGTAACTGCATGTCTAATCCTGAGGGCTTCCATATGGTTAAGGTTGTTGAGTGCACCTTCAACTCCTGCTATCAATCTGGTTATGTCGGGCTTGTTGGGAGGAACGTAATGCAACCCTAAAGATAACATCCTTTCCTCCTTTTCCTTTAAGGGTATCGAGGTCAAGTTAACTATTCCAGTAGAAGCATTGTGTGGATAGACTGCGGATTCCGGGAACTGGTATTTCTTAACCCAATATGACATTTTTGCTTGTTGCCTGCCTGTAAGGATATTTTCTTTAAGTTGGATGTCTCTAGTGATGGATATGATTGCTTCGGTGAATTCTGCCATGGGAAGGAGTTGGTGAATGTGAAAGATGAGGCCTTTCACTGATTTAGATATAAATCTGATGTTGGAGTAACATCCCTTGGGGTAACATCCCCTGAAACTTCTTTGTTGTTATTTCAGAAAAAGGGTTTCTCACCGGGTCTTTGATTCGGAGGGATGAAGGGATGAATTGGTGGTCTTTGCATATTCGATTGAAGCGCAGGTGACATCTCCATCTTGACAGTTGTGCAGATTTCTTTCTGAGCTGGCGTAGGTAAAAGGAACAAGCAGAATTCGGGTGGCTCATGACTGTAAAAGCGACTAAGGCATTAATTTCTACAGGTAAACTCCGTACAATTGGTATAAGTGTATACCGAATCAAAGGTTTTGACGAAGGAGTATCTTTTATTATATTTGTGCAAGCTTTCGAACTTTGCAGTTCTTCCACAGGCATGGATAGTACAAAAATACTACCAAAATTTCAAAATATTTTGAGCCATTATATATACATGAATATTTACATAAATTAGATATAATTTTAGTTTAATATATAAGCAAAATTGAAATATTCACTGTATGCAAATAGTATAATATTTTAAAATTTCATTTTTTTTTTAAATTTGTAAAGTTAAAACTAGTATACGATAAAACATTTCAACATAGAAAAGCCAAGCGGGGGTCCCTCCAACCCGACCACCCACCCGGGCATATCTAAGGGATATTTATTGAGGTATTAAATGATAAATTTCCGGTAGAACTATTTTTCTGTTGATACTGTTTGTTTGTGATGAAACGATGGATTCTAGTACCAATCTGTGCTGCTTATTGTTTATGTGTTGATATAGGACTTTGGGTTGATCTAAGTTAAAATTATGGCCAGTGTTTGAAATATGTTGGTATATAAGTGACTTCGAGTCTCTATTATTTATGTTTCGTTTGTGTTCAGTGATTCTGATATACGCGGTTCTGCCAGTCTCCTCCACATAGGAGGCTGAATAATATGTGAAGGTTATTCACATATTAAACAAAATTTTAACGTGGGATTTAATCCCGGTTCATGACTGTCGGGAATCGAGCGTGTTACCCTCTCATCCACCGAATTTTATAGGTGTATTACAAATTTGTTTTTAGGTTACCAAAAGAGGCACCTCTCCCTTTAAAAAATGCATTTTAGATTAATTCTTGCCAGGATTGCCCAGCCTCCTATGTGGGGGAGACTGGCAGAACCGCGTATATCAGAATCACTGAACACAAACGAAACATAAACAATAGAGACCCGAAGGCACTTATATACCAACATATTTCAAACACTGGCCATAATTTTAACTTAGATCAACCCAAAGTCCTATATCAACACATAAACAATAAGCAGCACAGATTGGTACTAGAATCCATAGTTTCATCACAAACAAACAGCATCAACAGAAAAATAGATCTACCGGAAATTTATCATTTAATACCTTTTGCCCGGGTGGGTGGTCGGGTTGGAGGGACCCCCGCTTGGCTTTTCTATGTTGAAATGTTTTATCGTATACTAGTTTTAACTTAAAAAATTAAAAAAAAAAAAAATTTAAAATATTATACTATTTGTATACAGTGAATATCTTAATTTTGCTTATATATTAAACTAAAATTATATCTAATTTATGTAAATATTCATTTATATATAATGGCTCAAAATATTTTGAAATTTTGGTAGTATTTTTGTACTATCCATGCCTGTGGAAGAACTGCAAAGTTCGAAAGCTTGCACAAATATAATAAAAGATACTCCTTTGTCAAAACCTTTGATATGGTATACACTTATACCAATTGTACGGAGTTTACCTGTAGAAATTAATGCCTTAGTCGCTTTTACAGTCATGAGCCACCCGAATTCTGCTTGTTCCTTTTACCTACGCCAGCTCAGAAAGAAACCTGCACAACTGTCAAGATGGAGATGTCACCTGCGCTTCAATCGAATATGAAAAGACCACCAATTCATCCCTCCATCCCTCCGAATCAAAGACCCGGTGAGAAACCCTTTTTCTGAAAAGACAACGAAGAAGTTTCAGTTGGACCTGCTAGAGTCGAGAATCCAGGGATGTTACTCCAACATCAGATTTCTATCTAAATCAGTGAAAGGCCTCATCTTTCACATTCACCAACTCCTTCCCATGGCAGAATTCACCGAAGCAATCATATCCATCACTAGAGAAATCCAACTTAAAGAAAATATCCTTACAGGCAGGCAACAAGCAAAAATGTCATATTGGGTTAAGAAATACCAGTTCCTGGAATCCGCAGTCTATCCACACAATGCTTCTACTGGAATAGTTAACTTGACCTCGATACCCTTAACGGAAAAGGAGGAAAGGATGTTATATTTAGGGTTGCATTACGTTCCTCCCAACAAGCCCGACATAACCAGATTGATAGCAGGAGTTGAAGGTGCACTCAACAACCTTAACCATATGGAAGCCCTCAGGATTAGACATGCAGTTACCCAGGTCTTGCGCAAACCCTATCACCCAGTGTCATCTGCCCGGGACCATCGCTCCCTTATCCACAAACTAAAAAAGACTCGTTCGCTGGTCATCACCAAAGCAGACAAAGGCAACCAAACTGTATTGTTGAATCGCGCTGATTACGAGGGGAAAATGATGACCATACTCGCAGACACATCCACGTTTACGAATATCTCAACACCTGCGAAAGACGCCATTGTCAAGTACTACAAGTCATCACTCAGGAACTTGATGAAGGCGAAGCTGATTACCAAGGAACAATTGACTCAGTTCACCAGTTCCCTCACACAAAATGCATACATGTACGGTGCTCCTAAAATACACAAGCCAGGGGTACCACTCCGACCCATCATCGCATACCACCTCTCCCCGGCAAACACTTTAGCTAAATTTCTGGCCCATCTATTGTCCCCCATCATGAAGAACAACCCTAACCAATACAACATCACACACCCACCCAGTTTTATACAAGAGATCATACAAATGCAACCTCCCGCACAACACACTATGGTTCGTTTGGTGTCACAGCACTGTACCTCTCCCTTCCACATACTCTTATTATAGACAAATTACACTCCTTTCTCAAGTCGGCAAGTATACAAGATCAAACAATAACACTGATAATCCGGCTCACCTCCCTATGTCTCTCCATCAGTACCTTTACTCTCAACCACCAGCATTACAAGCAGATCAGAGGCTCCCCAATGGGCAGCCCTCTTTCATCCATGGTGGCTGAGGTCGTGATGGGGTCCTTGGACCAGTGGATCAACCAAGCCCATTCTTCCGACATCCATTATTGGAGGAGGTATGTGGACGACATCTTCTGTATAATCAAACCGAATAAGCTCCAACCCATACTTAACACTCTACATTCCTTCCACTCAGACATTAAATTCACATATGAAACAGAAACAAACCTAGTGTTACCTTTTCTGGACATCCTCATTATTCGCACTCCACACAAATTACACACAACAGTTTATCACAAAAAGAATACCCCACCCCTATACACCCATTTCTCCTTCAATAGCCCTGTAGCCTATAAAATAAATACAGTCAGGACTTTAACCAAAAGAATACATACACATTGCTCATTACCTATATTCAAAGCCATAGAAAAAACAGAATTAATACCCTTCTAACCACTGCAGGATACCCAGGAAATTTCATAGACAAACACACGTTTGATCCCACTGCTCCGAGGACCTCCACGATTTATAGAGCCACTTGCTATCTTCCCTATTCCCCGTTCTCCGTTTCCATTTCCAGAATTCTCCGCCCATACGGTATCCAAGTTTATTTCAACAGCCCCCCAATCTTGCTGCCCTCCTTAGGAATCCCATCACCAAAGCAGACACACCCAATAATTCCGTCCACTCCACCGGCGCGGTATACGCGGTTTCTTGCCAGGATTGCCCAGCCTCCTATGTGGTGGAGACTGGCAGAACCGCGTATATCAGAATCACTGAACACAAACGAAACATAAACAATAGAGACCCGAAGTCACTTATATACCAACATATTTCAAACACTGGCCATAATTTTAACTTAGATCAACCCAAAGTCCTATATCAACACATAAACAATAAGCAGCACAGATTGGTACTAGAATCCATCGTTTCATCACAAACAAACAGTATCAACAGAAAAATAGATCTACCGGAAATTTATCATTTAACACCTCAATAGTTATCCTTTAGATATGCCCGGGTGGGTGGTCGGGTTGGAGGAACACCGGCTTGGCTTTTCTATGTTGAAATGTTTTATCGTATACTAGTTTTAACTTTACAAATTAAAAAATTAAAATTTTAAAATATTATACTATTTGCATACAGTGAATATCTTAATTTTGCTTATATATTAAACTAAAATTATATCTAATTTATGTAAATATTCATGTATATATAATGGCTCAAAATATTTTGAAAATTTGGTAGTATTTTTGTACTCTCCATGCCTGTGGAAGAACTGCAAAGTTCGAAAGCTTGCACAAATATAATAAAAGATACCCCTTCGTCAAAACTTTTGATTCGTTATACATATATATATATATATATATTATAAATATATTTCTCAATTGAAAAAGCCCTGTACGATTTATAAATGAATAAAATAAAGCATCAAGGGCTGCGTATCTTTATTAGAATAAATATATACGAGCTTTCGAGCACCTACGCCCTTCTACAGGAATTAATAAAATAATAATCCAACTAGTTTGAAATAAGATTTTTATATAAATCAACCTGCATATCCACGTTACACGTGCATTTCAACTTGCAAGGTATCCCATCAGACAGGTGATATCTTATACTGTGAATGAATTTGTTTTATCTTTTTTATTTAGGTCTATTGAATTATATGCTTTTGGTAAATCAATTCTGCGATTTATACTGCTATATTGTTTGGACACTATTGCTTCAATTATTAATCTTTGATATTTGTTATTGATATTGTTGTAATGTACTTTAGGTTCATTTAAGTTAAATGTGTGTCCTGTTGAATTGGAGTGCTGTACTATTAATGATAATGGGTCATTTCTGTTTATGTTTCTTCTGTGTTCAATGATTCTATTATGTAATTTTCTTCCCGTCTCTCCCACATATTTGGCATTACAATTATTACATTCTATCGAATAAATTACCTCTTTTCTGCTTGATATATATTCAGTTTCCTGTTTTTTGTAATCGGGTTTCTTAAGATATCTGATAGGTTGGGAGAGTTGCTATAAAAGGTTTTTATTCCATATTTATCTAGTGTTTTAGAAATGTGAATGGATTTCGGGGAATATGGGATGTAGCAATTCTGCCTGTATATTTTAGTGTTTTGTGCTGACATGTTAGATGTGACCTGTGCCTGATAGAAATGTTTTAAAATAAATGTTTTGCCTCTTTAGTCATAAAATTAACACAGTGAAAACATTAACTAAAATAATTTATACTCATTGTTCTTTAAATCAATACAAAACGCAAGAAACGCAAACCGTTATCCAAAATTTGACATCAGCTGGTTACCCCAAAACATTTATTTTAAAACATTTCTATCAGGCACAGGTCACATCTAACATGTAAGCACAAAAAACTAAAATATACAGGCAGAATTGCTACATCCCATATTCCCCGAAATCCATCCACATTTCTAGAACACTAGATAAATATGGAATAAAAACCTTTTATAGCAATTCTCCCAACTTATCAGATATCTTAAGAAACCCGATTACAAAAAACAGGCAAACTGAATATATATCAAGCAGAAAAGAGGTAATTTATTCTATAGAATGTAATAATTGTAATGCCAAATATGTGGGAGAGACGGGAAGAAAATTACATAATAGAATCATTGAACACAGAAGAAACATAAACAGAAATGACCCATTATCATCAATAGTACAGCACTCCAATTCAACAGGACACACATTTAACTTAAATGAACCTAAAGTACATTACAACAATATCCATAACAAATATCAAAGATTAATAATTGAAGCAATAGTGTCCAAACAATATAGCAGTATAAATCGCAGAATTGATTTACCAGAAGCATATAATTCAATAGACCTAAATAAAATAAGATAAAACAAATTCATTCACAGTATAAGATATCACATGTCTGATGGGATACCTTGCAAGTTGAAATGCACGTGTAACGTGGATATGCACGTTAAATTATATATAAATCTTATTTCAAACTAGTTGGATTATTATTTTATTAATTCCTGTAGAAGGGCTTATGTGCTCGAAAGCCTGTATATATTTATTCCAATAAAGATACGCAGCCCTTGATGCTTTATTTTATTCATTTATAAATATATTTCTGTTGTATTTTGGAATTAGAATGATATATATAATTATTATTTGTTGCTTGATTTTGGTATACATGAATATGCGCTACGATATTGTTTTGCATTCGTGGGAATAATAAAATAGTTTGATCAGATATTTCTTTTTTTAGCAAGGAATATATATGAAAAACATAATTTGGTGAAAGTACCGCCTGGCTTATGGCGTAAGAATCTAAAAAATTAAAAACTTATTTACATAATGTACAAAAGATTTGAGCCGGCCATCGGGGAACAACAACAATGAGTTTTTATAGGGTAAGCGTGACCTCTGTTGGTAGATTTAACAGAGTATTTGTATCCATGAAATATAATTTCAAATAAAATAATATTTCATTATTACATATACACTGGTGTCCAAAAAATAAGAAACTTAACCAATATTGAAATTTCTTAAAAGCTAATTTATAAACAAATATAAAATTTATTATACAAATAGTTTAAACTAGGGAGAATTTGACTAGCTATATGAAAATTTAAAAAATATATTTGAAATTATGAA
This sequence comes from Cordylochernes scorpioides, assembly GCA_030710605.1. Taxonomy (NCBI): domain Eukaryota; kingdom Metazoa; phylum Arthropoda; class Arachnida; order Pseudoscorpiones; family Chernetidae; genus Cordylochernes; species Cordylochernes scorpioides. The sequence goes on along the minus strand of CP092867.1, from coordinate 65,868,409 downwards.
ATATGCAAATTATTACCAACATACCCAAGCTAAGGTTCCAGATCTTAAAGAAATAAGATATCAATAGGGAGTATGATCACCTCTAACAGCTATCAAGGTCTCACAGCGAGCCCTCATACTGTTTACCAGGCTTTGGAGGAGGTCCAGGGGTAGTAAACCCCACTCCTCCAATAGAGCAGTTCTTAGCTCAACGAGGGTTCTGGGAGAGGGGTGACGAGCTCCAATAAGCCTCCCTAGAATACCCCACACATTCTCTATTGGATTCAGGTCCGGAGATCTGGCTGGCCAATCCTTCCTTCGAATATTCTCACTCTGGAGATATTCATTAACTAGCCTAGCCCTATGCGGACGAGCATTATCGTCCATAAAAATTAAATTGTGACCAATTTGATCTCTATAAGGTCTTAGATAGGGCTCAAGGATCTCGCCCCTGTACCTTTGGGCTGTTAAAGTGTCTCCAGAAAAAATGTGGAGGGGTGGCGTCTGCTAGAACTGATGCCAGCCCAGACTAAGAGACTGCCCCCTCTAAAACTGTCTATTTTCCTGATGTTACTGGGATGATAGCGGGTTCCAGGCTCCCTCCAGATGAAAACTCGTCGAGAATCTGTGATTAAACTAAATCTTGACTCGTCACTGAAGAGAACATTGGCCCACTGATCATGAGTCCAGGCGTGATGTTCCAAGCACCAATTCAAGCGGGCTCTCCTGTGAGCAGTGGTTTAAGGGAAACAGACCATTGGTCGTCTTGCATAAAGAGCACCTTCGTGAAGTCTTCGGTAAACAGTTTGTCTTGAAATACTCGTTCCAGTAGCACTTGAGAGTTCATTAGAGAGTTGAATAGCTGTCATCTCCCTATGGCGCTTGGCAGCTACGACCAGATAATGGTCTTCAGAGGTAGCTGTTTTTCTTTTTCTACCAGAACCTTCTTTTCTTTTGATGGTTCCTGTCTCAATGAACTGTTTTCATATTTTGCTGACCACAGATTTATTCACATTTAGCCATTTTGCTACTTCAACTTGTGATTGCCCCGACTCCATTCTTCCAAAAGCTCTCCATTTTAAATCATCTGCTAAAATTTTTCGTAAACTCATGATGAACTAAGGATTAAATAAGATTATAATTGGACAATTCTTAGATGGGGTAAACGACACGCCAAATAGCACACTTATAAAGACAAGCAAAAATTTGCATATTTTCAATTTTACCTGAATCGAATGGTTGCGATAAATACATTCTACGACTTAAAATACCTAATTAATTTACTTTTTAGCTTTTAGCTTTGTATATTTTAAAACATATCATTAAAAAACAAAGGTTTCTTATTTTTTGGACACCAGTGTATATATATATAGTCGACTCTCGATAATTTTAAACTCGTTAATTTGGATATCTCGATAATTTGAAATTGTTTCCCGGTCCCTTTAAAGACACTCGATAAGTTGAATATATTCAATATTAATTGGTCCCATCGATAATTGAAGTTGAAATAATAATATCTTGCCACAAATGACATTTATGAAAAACTGAACAAACGTTTAAAAAAAAATAAATCATGAATTTTGATCAAACTCTTGTTCACTTGATTTTTTCAATATGTAAGATTCTATATAATTTTTTTTTAAATATGAAGGAAATATTTCCGGAAACTTTCTCAAGCCAGACCAGCCCGCGAACTAAACAAGTTAGAGCTCAATTTCTCACGCCGAGCGGATTCAGCAGTTTTACATTTCAACTGGGCGACTAGCGTAGGCGAGCCGTACTGAAAGGATTCAATTTGTATAGCCCGTATACTATAGTCGCTTCTCGCACCTACAGACAAAATCTTCGAAGCTACTACCGTCGCATTTCGCACCCAAAGGTGGGTTATTTTAATGTATGATATGCGTTATTAAAATAAATACAAGAAAGCACAAGCGTCTTTCAATAGGTGAAAAAAAGCGTGTCATTCAAACTGGAGGATGTACAATTAAAAAAGGTGTCGCTAAGAAGTTTGGCATTTTACCATCGACATTTTCGAATATTTTGAAAAACAAAAATCGCATTACGTCACAATGCGAGTAGAAATAGGTCCCGCCAGGGTGAATGTTCCAAACTCTTGTTTGAGAAAGGGCAAGACCCGAAAGATACCAATAGAATTATTACTTTAAAAACTTGCGGTAAGTCACTCATTTAATATTGTATCAAAATAGTATTTATATGTCGAAACTGCCAAAACTTCAAACTTTTGTTTAATTGTTTTTTTTTACACTTCCTTCTCTCTTGTGGTTGTTTAAACTCCTGTTATTTTGAACTCTTGATAAATTGATATTTTTCGTCCCTTTAGTTTTAAATTATCGAGAGTCGACTTATATATAGTTCATATAAGGTTAAATACCAAATTAAATAAATATGAATAAATAAGACTTAAATAATGCTAAATAAAAAAATCTCTCTCTTCGACCGTATAATTGTATATGAAATTAACACAGTTGTGTAGTTATGAGAAAATTTTAAATTACAATAAACATAAAATCAAAGAAAGAAGATAAAATTACAAAAAGAGTGTTGTACTTGGATTGGGAGAAAGTGCTCCATCCGCCGACATCCTCTCAATTTGAGATGCTATCACTTTCTCTGAAAATATTTGTATAATGAATATTTCCCTAAATCAACGCCTGAGGAACGACCGCCGAACTCAAAGCTCATTTTTGTATAATTATATATGACTAAACCAAACTAGCTCAACCTATAAAGAGGAAACACATCAATAGAGACCAAGTTCTTCATGTTTTGGCTGTTTTCTACTTTGTTCCGCTGATAATTAATTATACCAGAAGTGCGGAAAACTATAAAAATGCCGTCGTAAAATTGTGCAGAGTTCAAAATTCTATCTAAGCATGCGTTTTCACTGTTTTATTGAAATTTTCATTGCAAATATTGTGTTTTAAATTATTATAATTTTGTAGTGAATATTTACATATAGCGATTGAAACCGCAAATATATATTACGGCCATTATACTGACAAATAAACACTTCAAGTATTTTGATATCACCACCACTTTGTGTTGTGACGACGATCTAAGTTCTATAGAGGGAGTCACTCACCTCTATTCTTGGTCGGCGGGGTTGAAGGTTCAAAGATGAGGTGTCGCTGCTTGTAGTACTTTTTAAAATATACGACGAAAACAAGAGGGAAAATTATATTTAATTTCAATCAAAAAAATATTAAAGGATTATTCAATGAATTATTTATTTAAATGTATTTACACTATAAAATTCGGGAATCAGGGCAAATCGTCCCGTTCGAATTTATTTACAAGTTCTTATCTTTTTCGTTTTTCCTCATTCCAGCAACTGCATCCCCGTAGCTCTCTCCGTGTCCTCACATTGGCTTCCCCGAACTTCTTTTTTTCCGACACCAAGTGTTAAAATATATTTATAATATTACAATTTACGAATATGATATATTGATCACTATGACGGTTGCTTATAACTCTAAGTGCACCACATACAACGTGTGATCAATAATTTTCAGGAATAAGACTGGATAAAGTAAAATATCGAAAAATAATGAAATAATTTTATAAGGACATTATAGATAAAACATTTATCAACACGTAGAAATAAAAATTGATCACATAGACACACGCGCTCCCGTTTTATCGAATTTATAAGCTCGAGTATATCAGAACATTTTCGAATTTCAGTATGAACTGTATTGAAAAACAGCGAGTCTGCATAGGGTTTTGCTTTAAATTAGGGAAATCTCAGCTTCCGAATCATTTAAAATCTTGAATCAGGCTTTTAAAGAAGATTCTCTATCACAATCGTGAACATTTGAATGGTTTGCACGATTAAAAGCTGGTCGATTAAGCAAGAGAAGCAAGGATGTTCAATTCGAAGCTTAAGTGTCTTTTTATCACTTTATTTGATGTAAAGGGATTAGTACACTATGAATTCGTAACCGAGTGTCAGACCATTAATCAACATTACTATCTTGATGTATTGCGACGTTTAAGAGAGCCTGTGCGTCAGAAAAGAACCGAAAAATGGCATCAGAAAAATTGGCTCTTGCATCATGACAACGCACGGCCACATACGGCCGTCACTGTACCACTCTATTTGGCTAAACACGGAATTGCTTTACTACCCTAGCCACTCTATTCTCCTGACTTGCTCCCAACGACTTTTTCCTTCACCAAAAAATTAAAAGAGTCTTAAAAGGACCTCGATTTGACTCAATACCTGAAATAAAGGAGAATTCGAAGAATGTTTTGAAATGCCTGAAAGATGAGAATTTTCAGAGGTGTTTTGATATCTGGAAAAAAAGATGGAACAAGCGTATAGATAGTGACTGTCATTATTTTGACAAATTTTAAATAAAACTTTATTATACCTTTGTATATCTTTAAATATTTAGAATTCCTGGAAATTATTGATCACACTATGTATTTACAGATAAAAAGACAGTTCAAATTTACACTTATAACATGACAGAGTTCCATTTAGTTTAGTACCATTTATGACGGGTAGTTTAGGATAAAAACATTTTGAATTATCTCTTTCAACTGAGGCAATTCATTTAAAAAACGCTTGAATGTGGGTTTCAGTTAACAAAATGGCAATTACGTTAACAAAAACAATATATATTTTTAAAAGTAATACATTTTTCTTTTAACTCTGCATACTTTAAATATAAAAACGATTACTTTGTTTTGTCAATATGAAAATAATATCTAAAATATTAATGGCTCACATGGGTGCTCTATAAAGCCGAGTATAGGTGATTTAGGTGTTAGAGGAGCAATAACCCACCCAGCGACCCAGGTTTGACTAATTGGAGTTGCTTAATTAAATCCCGCTGTTGATAAAATGGAAATTGTGGTGAATTCTCCCCGGGATCTTTGCCACAGGTTTAATGAGCTCTATCTTGTTATTACCTGCTTCTGGGTATTTGGGCTCTTTCTTCTGTAATTTCTGGTTACTTCACGTCTTTCCTGATGAATTCTAGAATCCCACGTCTTGTTTTGATGACTTATGGATATGTATGTTTTTCCTTAATCGAATCTAGGCATTTTCGTCTTTCTTTTATGGAATATGATATTGCAACATCTTCGTACACATTTATTTTTAGCAAATCTTTATTGTCTTAGTAAAGTCTGATACAGCCTTTTATTGTTTATTTGCGAAAAGCCAAAAAGTGACAAAAACAAATCAAAAAAGGATGATGATAACCTGCGTCTTGCAGATTAACATTTTCATAGAAACATATATATATACATATTTATTGCTAGCTATATATCACCATCTTCTCTCTTCAAACACGAAATCTCACAGGCGGTCTCCTCGCTCGAGGTGGGTTCCGCCTTAGGACAGGACCCTCCTCTTTCAAGGCCTCGGGGTCCAGCGAGCGAAGAGGCTCCAATGACTTTCCATCGTCTGTATCACTCTGAACCTCTGAATCTTGATCCGACCGCTGGCTAGTTAGTCCTGGCGACAGCGACTCCATATAACCTCTGTCTCGTACAACCTCCGAGATTATGGCACTGGGACCTGCTCCTCTTGAGTGCTCGGGTTGACGCTCTCCATCTCCACTCTCATCTTCCTCACCATTCCTCCACCTTTTTCTAATTTGATCCCTGTGATAGGCCTTTACCTGTCCGTGGATCAAAATGGTGTAGACTCTAGTTCCCTTCTTGCCCACAATTTTTCCCGGGATCCATTTATCACCACCTCTAAAGTTTTTACACCACACTAAATCATCTATCTGGAATTCTTCCAATTGGGTTCGCCGATCATACTTCATTTGCCTGGCTTGCTGGTCCCTAACTCTAGATGCCAAGCTGGGATGTATCAACGATACTCTGGTTCGAAGCGCACGCCCAATAAAGAGCTCTGAAGGAGTCTTTCCCGTTGTCACATGCGGGGTGCTTCGATATGCCAGAAGAACTTTTGATAAGGTGTCTTGAATGGTGTGTGTGTGTGTGTATCCCCAATTTTCCTTTTATTTTTATCCAGGGCAGTCTTAATTGTTCTAACCGCTCTTTCAGCCAAGCCATTATTTTGCGGGTGGAACGCCGGGATCAATGTTTGTTTAATTCCATTTCCTTCCAGAAAACCTTTCATTTCACTACCAATAAACTGAGGTCCATTATTAGATACAAGTTCCTCCGGTAAACCATAGGAAGAAAAAAGTCGCCGTAGTTGCTCAATGGTTTTGCGTGTGGTCCACTTCGTTTCGATCCACTTCGAATGACTATCTACTACTATTAATAAATTAATGTTTTCCTTATTTGCAAAATCAATGTGGATTCTTTGCCAAGGTCTGGTTGACCATCTCCAGGGTTGCCATTTTCCTTTATTTGGCCCATCCTGGGATTGCTGACAGCTTCTGCACTTATTTATCAAAAACTCGATTTGGGCATCTAGATTTGGCCACCAAAAATGTGATCTTGCTACAGCCTTCATTTTGTTCATACCGGAATGAGTCTCATGAAGACAGTTCAACATTTTTATTCTGAGAGATGGTGGAATGACAACTCTCATTCCCCAAACCAAACACTCCCCATCTACAGTTAGCTCAAGTTTCCTCTGAAAATAAGGTCTGAGGTGATCAGCCACCTTTTCAGGCCAGCCTTGCTGAGTATAAAATTTGGCCAATGAGAGCACTTCGTCTTTTTCAGATTCCGTGGCAATTTCCTCTGCTGTGATCGGCAATTCTTCCACATAGGATAAAGCATAGACATTATTTAAACTTGGAATTTCTTCACAGCCCACAGGAAAACGTGACAGAAGATCTGCATTCCCATGGTCTTGAGTTCTTCGAAATTTAATATCGTAAGTATAAGCTGACAAAATAAGCGCCCAACGCTGCAATCTTGAAGTAGATAAGGTGGGGATTCCAGATCTTGAGCCCAAAATGGTCACCAATGGCTTATGGTCTGTAATAAGAATAAATTTTCTTCCATAAATAAATTGATGAAACTTGGTAACTCCATAAATAATGGCTAGAGCCTCCTTCTCAATCTGAGAATAATTTTGTTCTGCTTCCGATAAAGTCCGTGAGGCAAACATAATCGATCTCTCCTGGCCTTCTATAATATGTGACAACACAGCGCCCACTCCTATATGCGATGCATCAGTGGCCAAACACAATGGCAAAGTCGCATCATACGGGACTAGCACCCTCTCAGAGGTAATGCTATTCTTGCACTTGTCAATGGCCTCTCAACATTCCTTTGTCCAAACCCAAGGACGTTTTTTGTGAAGAAGCTCATGAAGTGGCTTCAAAAGCTCTGGCAAATTGGGTATGAACTTCCCATAAAAGTTTACCAAACCAAGAAATGACCTTAATTCAGAGATATTCGTAGGCGTTTTGGCCTTCTGTATTGCTTGTACCTTATGTTCTAAAGGTCTGATGCCCTCTCCCGTGACAAGATGTCCTAAATATTCAATTTCTTTTTGCAAAAATAGGCATTTTTTTTTCTTTAGTTTGATATTATACTTCGCCAAGCGAGCAAATATAGTCTTCAACAACGCCAGATGTTCTTCAATTGATGCTGTGGCTATAAGGACATCATCAATATAACAAATTTGGCCTCCTATACCCGACAAAACCCTATGCATTACAGATTGAAAATTACTGGGCGCATTTGCCAATCCAAATGGCATTCTCTTAAACCTGAAAAGCCCTTTATGAGTATTTATCGTTAGTAACGGTCGGGTGCCTGGGTCCACCTCTAATTGCAGATAAGCGTTCCTCAAGTCCAATTTAGAAAAGTATTTTCCCTTGGCCAATGTGGAGAATAAATCTTGCTGTGTGGGAAGGGGATAGGCCGCAGTGTCCAAATATTTATTTAGAGTTACCTTGAAGTCGCAGCAAATTCTTATCTCTTTATTTTTCTTCGGCACTACAACCACTGGAGTGGCCCATTTACTGCTCGCCACCTCACATAGATAACCCTTAGCCACCATTTTGTCTAATGCTTCAGTAACTGCTGGCCTAATGGCGAAAGGCACCGGACGAGCCTTATGGAAAATTGGATTCACATCACACATGTTTACTGAAAATGTGAAACCTTTTATTGGTTCAGTTGTCTCCACAAATAGGTCTTGATTTTCCTTCAAAATTTCCTCAATGGTAATTTCCACAGGCATATGTTCTACCGCGAAACAGCCATATTTCAATCTATTTATCCATTCTCTTCCCATCAAAGCCCTCTTTTCTCCTTTCACCACCAACGCTCTAAGTTTGTAAGTAATATCTTGACACTCCACTTTGACGTTGATTTTACCCAGAATGGGTACCACGGTACCATCATAAGTTCTTACAATAATACTCGCTTTTTCCAATTTCAAGTGTTGAAGACTATTTTTAAAATCCTTTTCTGATATCAGTGTTAGACCACTACCCGTATCCATTTCAAATTTAATAAAGTTTCCTTCTACTTTTAACTCCATCAGATAGGGAGGGTCACTTGAGGCAAAATTAATTTTATACTCAGGTATCGTCACGCTTATAATTTTCTGGACATACTCTTCCTCCTCTTCTTGGTCTCCTATCTGATGTATATTTCCCGGCTGATTCTGATGTTGCCTTAGATTTCTTCTACCGCTCCAACATATTGAGGCAATGTGTCCTTTTTTATTACACTTAAAGCATATCGCCTCCTTAAATCTACATGGTTCTTTATGCAGTTTACCACAATGTTTACATTTGCCATTCTGGAAATTTGATTCAACCTTGCGTTCCATCCTCAACTTATCTACACAAACTTCACCCTGCTCCAAATTAAAATAATTTTGTATTTTTCTCGGCCGCTTCCATAGATAATGCTATCTCAATTACTTTAGCTAAAGAAATGTCGCCTTCCGACAAAATTCTATTTTGTATTTTGGCATTATATAACCCACAAACCAATTTATCACGTAAATAATCCTCCAGAAAATTTCCAAAGTTGCATGAGGAAGCCAAACGCTTAATTTCCACCAAGTAATCCGAGATGCTTTCTTCCTTTAATTGCATTCTTTTAAAAAAAATGAACCTCTCTACTACAATTGAGCGCTTTGGAGAGAAGTGCCTTTTCAAGATATCTATTAGGTTATCAAAAGTTGTATCTTTAGGTAGAATAGGACTGCACAAATTCTTCAAAACACCATATGTTTTACTTCCCATGAGGGTTAGGAGATAAGCCTTTTTCTTCTCATCCCCTGCCTCCTCCAATATGAGAAACTGTTCCAATCGTTCATAAAACGTTTCAAAAGTTTCAGTTTCCTCATTATATTCCTTAAATTGGTAACTAGCCATTTTATTTCCTCTTTCTTAAATTTGCATCCTAAAACTTTGCAATTTATGTCTTTTAAAATTAACTTTCAATTATATGCAAAATCAAAGATATTTTCTAAAAATATTTACTTCAAAATTCGAGGGTACTTACTCTTATATCCTCGTCGCCAAATGCAACATCTTCGTACACATTTATTTTTAGCAAATCTTTATTGTCTTAGTAAAGTCTGATACAGCCTTTTATTGTTTATTTGCGAAACGCCAAAAAGTGACAAAAACAAATCAAAAAGGGATGATGATAACCTGCGTCTTGCAGATTAACATTTTCATAGAAACATATATATATACATATTTATTGCTAGCTATATATCAGATATCTTCACGCCTTTTTAAATAATTCTAGGCCTTATACCACTTTCTTTGATTATATCCGGGCATTTTACATCTTTCTTTGATTATCTATAGACATTTTACGTTTTTCTTTAAAGGTCTTATAGACATTTAAATTTTTTTATTGATAACCCCTTGGCATTTCGCGTCTTTCTATGATAATTTCGACGTTTTTTACGTCTTTAATAACCTCTATGTATTTCAAACTTTTTTCGATAATATTTGTGTATTTATTCCTTTATTTGATCGCATCTGAGAATCTTATGCCTTTCTTGGTAACATCAGGGTATTTAGGCCATTCTTTGATAACCTCTGGGTATTTTATTTATTTTTCGATAGATTCTATGTATTTTTTGTGACTTCTTATCATTTCCCCCTTTTTCGTCAAAATCTGGAAAATGTACGCCTATTTTAAATTACAATTGGGCAGAGAATACATGTTTTTAATTGTTACTTTGGATAAAATATAAATTGGAATGCTTTTTTAAAGACTAAGATCATGCGTATAAATGCAAATGGTATAAAAAACAAATATAACTACTGAATTTATAGTCCATCGTGGGGGATTAAAATTAAATTATAGAAAAAATATATTGTTATGTTTTTAATTATGGAATACATGCAACCGTGATAGAGGCATAGGATCATACTCTGTAAATATACAAAGTATATATAAGAAATTTCTTCATCAACAAATGAAAAATATAATTTCTGGAATAAAAAATTGTTTACATACATTTGTTTTATAAGCACAACTCTTTTAATAATTTGAAATATAGAAAAGGCACATATATCACTTTAAAAATTACAATAAAATTATATAGCTGTTCAAAAAGACATTACAAGACATTAAAAGACATTTTAAAAAAATTACCCTTTTTGAAACAGATTATTCTTTATTTTTTATATGTTGAAAAAATTACCTATATATATCTTTCAACAATAATATGAAAAACAAAGTAAACCTAATAACAGGAATATATTATAACACCGAATAATTATATAAAGCCACTTAAAATTTTAATTTAAATATAGCGAAACATCTCCCTCTATATAATTAATTAATATACAAATAACCCGTTTCCCAAACAAAGCCTAACAAAGATTTGTAAAGCAAGATGGCGATGGTTTTACAAAGCAGCAGACTCTGGGGGTATTCCCGCCAAGAAATTGTATTGGCTGCTCAACAATGGGGTTCATTAGCACAATCACGTCGTCTGAATCGATATTTTAATTATTGTCTATACTTCTCAATTAACAAAAAAAAAAGGATATCTTAAAATGGGGCTGATCATTAAAATTTTAAAAATTCAATTTAAAAATATTATCTAGCCCTTTTTTATTTTCGAATGTTGATGGAAACAAATATCGCTTTTTATATAATAATATTTGGGAATTTATCAATTAAAAAAAATCGAAATTACATAGCTTAAATAAAATATTTTATTATTATAGTGCACTGTAGTGGAACGAGGTTAACGCATTGTTAATGCGAAATTTTGAAATGGAAGGGTCCTACTCGAAAAAGAACAACCAACACCCATAAAAAATTAAAATATATTTATGAAGAATATTAATTTATATGTCATTAACTGTAAATATCTTCTTGAAAAATTAAGCTATTCATGAGAAATTCGGTTGAATTTCCGAAATCGAAGACGCCACTGATCTAATATGGAAGAACAAGGAAATATGGTGTACTGGTTTACTGCTGTTAAAATTTTCTAGAATTACTCTTGCAGCATTTTATTTTAATTAAATATTCGCAATATAAAATATTCGTTGGATTTTAATCAAATAATATTTAAAAGTATATGCGAGTATATCAATCTTAATATGCTTGTTGATCATATATATTGTTGCATCATGTTTGATGCGCGTATTTTTAAAATTATTTATAATATTATTTTTAATATATTTAAAATTTAAATTATACATTTATTTATTTTTATAAAACAGATTATTACTATAAAATATTATGTACTATAAAACATTTGTATTTTGATACACTAAAATACCCCACCTGCTTTAAACTTTGATGTGATAAATAAAGAGATATTCTAGGTGCTACCTAAATATATAGTTGTCTTATTATTGACTGGTTTAACCTTGTAGGATGGTTGAGACACGTTCTGGAAAGATGCAAGACACGTCTGAGGAGAGACTCAAAACTAAAAAATCTGCCAAACCGCAGCCCAGTGCAACAATTGGTAGAGATGCAAGTGCCGACCCAGTTGTCTTGAACCCCAACATAGACATCCCCAAATATGATGGAACAGAAGACCCTCGCCCATGGATTGAGTCCCTTGAAGAAATTGGCTTCCTGTACCACTTGGCAGAATATATTATTTCTCGCTTGCAGCCATGAATATGATTGGTAGCGCCAAAACCTGGCTGGACCTACACAAGATAAGTTTTACCAGCTGGGAACATTTCAAGAGCCGCCTAATTCAGGATTTTGCCTCAGACGCCAACAAAGAAGAAATGAAGATGAGGCTAAAAAGAATGCAGCAGTGGAATGAACCTGCAATCAGATTTGCAGAGGATATACTGGTTCTGTGCAACAAGGTCGAGCCCCAAATGGAAGAAGAGAATAAAATAAATTGGGTTATTGGAGGGTTATAGAAAGAATACTCTTTTGCCCTCTACTTAAACCCTCCTAAGAATACCAACGAACTCCTAAGATTGTGTAAAAATATGGATTTGTTTGAAAATAATTATCGAAAACGTAAAGGTCAAAGGCTCTATATAATGGACCACGCTCTCCTCGTTCCCATCATCAAGAGCAATGAAAGAACGCTCCGTCGTTCAGAAGATCGGACCAGAACACCCCCAAGCCCCAGGCTCCCGCTCCGAGGTACTACCAGAACAAACCGCTGTCCCAGGTATCTGCCCCTAGACGATTTTACACTCCCAATCCTGAGCCAAAACCGGTCTACCCAAGGAAAACATACAATAAGAGCCCAGATTCAAACAGGAATAGGACAGAAGACGGGAGACCAATATGTTTCAAGTGTAACAAGCCAGGACACGTAGCGCGGTATTGCAGAGTCAAGTTTGTTAGGATCGTAGAAGAGGACCCCTCAGTTTCCCAAAACAAGAGCCAAGAAAATCTTCAAATAAACGAAAGAAAAGATTATACACGGCCTCGCCTCTATGCGGATGTTTGTAATGACACACAAACGAATATTCATATATGTAAAAGATATTCCGTGTTGGAAGATTTAAACTAAGTGTCGCGCCTGATTCCTTCAATCAAAGCAAGTCGACCATAAATGGAATTAGAAAGTTGAACCCTAGGTACAACATTAATATTAATGTGGACAAGATAGGGTTATGCGAAGCTTTGATTGATACAGGCGCCGATCTTTCAGTGGTCGACCTAAGAACAGAACTTTTTGCTGGCCGTGAAATAAATAGTCTCACTAAAACGTGTTCAGGACCCGATGGGAGAAAATTAGATATGGTAGGTAGCATTATTTTATATTTAAAAATTGATGACACTGAATTATCCCACGAATTTGTAGTATTGGACGCGCATCTACGAACTCTTATTCTTGGACGAGATTTTCTTTAAAAAATGAATGTTGAAATTGATTGTAAACGAGAAACAATAAAATATAATTTGACGAGTAATCATGACGTAAGCAATTATGATCTAAAAAAATGAAGCGCACTACAGACACCGTTATACCTAAACTATCTATTAAATTGATAAGGGCCTCAATAGAAGTAGAGGATGGAGAATATGTCATCGAAGAGAACAACAGAATGACTCAAACAAATGGTCTTCGATTGGCAAGAAGTTTGCTTACTGTCACGGATAAGAAAACCCATATCTGGTAACGAACCCTTATCCTCGACCTTTAAAAATCATGAAAGACCAAACATTGGCTTATGGAAGTCTTCCTGCAGAGGTAAATTTTATAGAGAATATAGAGAAGCAGAATGAAAATGACGAAATATCAATTTCAAATAAACAAAAAATTATCATTTAAAGAACCAGAGGGGTTAAAACAAATTTTGGCCAAGTATACTGATTTGTTCTCATCGAGGTTAGGCAGGACCAATTTGGCAAAACATCAGATTCATACAGAAGACGCAAAACCGATAAAGCACAAGCCTTACCGGGTAAGCGCTAAGGAACGAACCATCATAAAGAATCAAATAGACGAGATTCTTGAAGAAGGAATCATTAGACAATCTCCAAGTCCCTGGTCCTTTCCCGTTATATTGGTCAAGAAACGAGACGGCAAATACAGATTTTGTGTGGACTACAGAAAATTAAATGAAGTAACAGTGAAGGAAGTTTATCCAAACCCAAGAATTGATGATGTAATGGATACTCTCCAAGGATCCAAGTACTTCTCAGCAATAGATCTCAAATCGGTATATTGGCAGGTCGAAATTGAAGAGAGAGACAAAGAGAAGACGGCTTTCACTACGGCACATGGGTTATATGAATTCAACGTAATGCCCTTCGGTCTATGCAACGCCTCTGCTACTTTTGAGAGTAACATGGACAATCTCCTCGGAATTATGAAATGGCAGATTTGCCTTTGCTACATGGACGATATGATTATATACAGCTCGGACTTTCCAACCCACATTAAAAGACTTGAAGCTGTCCTCAGATGCTTCAGCGAATCTAATTTAAAACTGAATGCCAAGAAATGCAGATTTGCTTTCGAGGAACTTGAGATCCTTGGTCATAAAACCAACCAAGAGGGTATAAAACCTGCCGAATATAATATCAAAGCCGTTAGAGATTTTCCTCAGCCCAAGAAGGCCAAAGAAGTGCAATCATTCCTAGGAATGTGCTCATATTATAGAAAATTCATTAAAGATTTATCATTATATGCTGACCCATTGACCAGTCTCATCAGAATAAAATTGCAATTTATCTGGACAGGAAAACAGGAAGAAGCATTCCAAAACCTTAGAAAAGCTCATATAAATTCGCCAATTTTAGGTCACTTTGATCCAAATGCAGCCACCTGCATTCACACAGATGCCTCTAACATCGGCTTATGCGCAACACTAAATCAAAATATCGGTGGCGAAGAGAAGCTAATATCATATTTGAGCCGAACCCTAAGTAAACCTGAGCAAAATTATTCAAACACCGAAAAGAAATGTTTAGCTGTGGTGTGATCGATATCAAAATTACGGCCCTATTTATAAGGAAGGCACTTTAAAATCGTCACTGATCATCACGCACTACGCTGGCTTAAGAATTTGAAAGATCCGACCGGTCGATTAGCACGATGGGCACTGAAGATTCAGGAATATAATTTCGAAATCATACACAAATCGGGAAAAAAACATTTGAACGCTGATGGTCTATCTAGAGGACCCTTACCAGAAAACGAATGGGACGAGGATTCTGAAAGACTATTTCTGAATCAAATAAGAGACGAAAAGGATGATTTTATTGAGAATATTAAGGAGAACCTTAGTGAAAACAAGCGTTCAATTACACAAAACTTTAAAGAAGAAAATGGGTGTCTCTAAAAGAAAAATCCAAATCCTGAAGGTAGAGAATGGTTGCTGGTAGTGCCAAAGAAGAGAAGGAAGGATATCATGAGTGAATACCACAACCATATGCTGAATGGCCATCTGGGCGTCGCCAGAACCACATACCGATTGAAGAATAAATACTATTGACCTTCCATTCTGAAAGATGTTTCCGAATTTGTAAATACGTGCCATCTTTTCCAAAGTGGGAAAGGTTCAAATCAGTTGCCATCTGGACTTTTACAACCTATTCCCCCAGCTAACTACCCTTCTGAAAGAATCGGAATTGACTTTGTTGGCCCCTTGCCATCAACGAAAAGAAGAAGGAAATGGATAATTGTGTTGACGGATTATTATATCAAGTATGCTGAAACAAAGGCAGTACCAGAAGCGACAGTGAAAGAAGTCTCTACATTTTTAATCGAACATATATTTTTACGTCACGGGGCTCCAATATTTCTTATCAGCGACAGAGGTTCACAATTCACTAGCAATTTGATGAAGGAGGTTATGAAAATGTGGAAAGTTAAACATTGCTTCACAACGAGCTACCACCCCCAGACTAACGGACTAACGGAACGGCTAAATAGAACTTTAATCAATATGATCAGCATGTATGTGAACACAGACCAGAAGAACTAGGACGAAATCCTACCTTTCATCACCCACGCGTATAATACCACGATTCAAGAAACCACAGGCTACTCTGCATTTTTCCTGTTGTTTGGAAGGGAACCCATGTCCCTCTTAGACGACTAGAATATCCCAATGAACAGTAACATGGACGATTACGACGAATAAATAGAAAATTACTTAGATAAAATAGCAAAGACGAGACAGTTAGTCGTTAACAACACAGAGAAGGCTCAAGAAAGAATGAAAATAAACTATGACAAAAAACTAACGAGAGAATCTATGAAGCAGGACATTTAGTGGCGGTTTGGACACCAGTCAGGAAAATCGGAAAATGTGAAAAACTATTGAGAAAATATTTTGGCCCATATCGAATATTAAAGAAGCTGTCCAACGTAAACATATAATTCATACATTCAAATAATCTGTTAAATCGACCGCAAGAGATCACACTTCACCTATAAAAATTCATTGTTGTTGTTTCTCGATGGAAGGCTCAAACCGTTCGTACATTATGTGTTAGCTTTTTATAAGTTGTTTTTCTTAGATTTATATATATATATATATGTCGTATTGTAAATTTTTCCAAAGTTTCAATATCTGGAAATGAGACAATTAAGCAGTCGTTAGGCCTTTTTCCTTCTTCTTTATTATATGCAATCAGTGCGAGGCCACACACACCGGACAACCACTGGCCGTCCAATTTTCATTATAAAAAAAAAAACTTTAGTAAATTTACATATCATTCAGCCTTTCTTTTTTTAACATGGAATTTACATGTTTAAAAAATGTATTTGGCAATTTGTGAAACAATTCAGACAAAAATAAAAGATTAAACAAAAACTAGTACATTAAAAACAATTGTGTGTTCAATATGGAATTGAATCATGGTTTACTATATACAAAATATATCACTATCCCCCACGAAGAGAAATTATTTTAAAGATATATTTTGAACAACAAAGAAAAAAGAGAGAAAAAAAACTATACATACAATAATTTTATATACAAGAAAAAATGTTAGATGTGTTAGGATGACCAAAGTTCTGTTAGTTGGGATCACAGAAAAGGTGCCCAAAAACTTAACTAACATAATGCAGACAACTGGGGAAAAATTTCTGAATATCAAGCACATGTTTACATACCCTCATACACATAGGTATAATCCCATTCAATAGCAACTTTTATTGCTGAATGGAAGTATGCAAAATTTAGGGTTAGTAGTGGAAAAATTTGGCTGTTAAGCTAAGTGCCCAAGCATTGTTCCAGGTCCTCTTCTTGAAATGGAAAAATTGTGTTTAGGTTTTCCTCGGTATCTTCAAATACTGGTTCCCAGAGTCTTATTTTAGAAATATTAACTATTGTTGTACGTTTATTTTCGGGTTGACATGGCTTATCTATTTCTATTGTTTGGGGGGAAGGTATGGCAATTATCGTATAAGGTTCTGGGTAAAAAGCTGGCATAAGTTTACCTTGGCCTGATTGGTAAGGGATCTTATACAGTACCTTATCTCCTATTTTTAAATTGGGCGTTTTATGGGATTCATTATATCTTTTGACTAATTCAAGATGTAGTTTTTTTGTATTATCATTGGCGGTTTTCCTAGCTTCTTCTATGGGGGGATAGGCTATTGTTAGGTCACTGGTATAAAATGGATCAATGCCGAAAAGTAAATAAACGGGAGGAATTGTAGTTATTGAATGGGGAGTATTCCTATATTCTTCTAATGCTTTTTGTAATAGCTTGTGCCATGGAATTCTGGGATTTTGTTGATGGTGGAGTCTTAACTTCGAAATGATAGTGGCATTAGCCCTTTCTACCAGCCCATTACATTGTGGATGAGAAGGGGATGTCATAACGTGTTTTATGCCTTTTTCCTGTATGAATTTATTGAATCTTTTGGAGACAAATGAGGGATGTCTGTCGGTAACAATAATATTTGGCTTACCTATACTTAATAATTGATTTATAATATTTATATACGTTGCTATCGAGGTACTTTTAGAAGGAAAAGCCCAAATGTATCTAGAGTGATGATCAACTACTACATGAAGGCAATTTTTTGTACTATTAAATTCTCCTAAGCCTAAAATACTATCAAGAGCAACTACATCAAATGGTTTCTCAGCCAGCGGTAAAGTACCCATGAGTCCATATGAAGGTGTAGTCGGCTTCTTTACAGATTGACATGTTTTGCATTTCAAAATATAATTTTTTATTTTACCTATCATACCTTTAAAATAATATTGTGTTGATATTACCCTAGCCATTGCACTAATACCTGGGTGTCCTAAACTTTCATGGGCCTTAATTATCAATTCTTGTTGTAAGGATGGTGGTACTACTATTCTATCTTTATTTTTTAATCGGATATAAGTGATATTGTCTTTATTGAAATATAATTTAGATGAAGGCTCAGCTAAGGATTCTTGTCCTACTTTTAAGTCTTGTATGGATAGGAAGCAAGAATATGGTAAGCGGGACAACATGTCAGCTTCATAATTCTCACATCCTTTATTATATTTGAATTCTAAATCATATTCTGATAATCTCAATGACCATCGAAATAGTCTACCATTTGTATGTTTGAAATTATTTAACCAAATTAATGCTTTATGATCAGTGTGAACTATTACCCGCTGACCTGAAATGTAGGGATGGTATCTCTTGCACGTTTCTATTATTGCTAATAATTCCAGCTCTGTGATGGTATATTTGGATTCTGCCCCCCTTAAGGCCCTACTATAAAACGCTATGGGTTTCATTGTGCCATCAGGATACTCCTGTTTGAGCACGCCTCCTAAATCTGTAGTACTAGCATCACAAAAGATATGCGTAGTTAATAACGGATTATAAATTTGGAGGATTGGTTTCGAAACTAATGCTTCTTTAAGAGCCTCAAAACTTTTTTGGCATTCGTCAGTCCATGTAAATTTTATATCTTTTTTCAAAAGATTATTTAAGGGAGCTCTTAATTTATTAAAATGATTTATAAACTTAGCATAATGTGTAACGCTTCCTAAAAATGATCTTAAGCACCTAACATTACGAGGAGGTAGCAATGATTTAATTATATCAACATTAATGCCTAGGGAGACATTTGGTCTCCAAAAATTTCATAACCTAAATAATTTATCTTTTTCATTAAAAATAAACACTTTTCCTTCCTAAGTTGGATACCCTCTTTTTGTAGAATTTCAAATATTTCCTTAAGATGTTCCAAATGTGATTGCGTATCGTTTGAAAAAAACAATATATCATCAAAATAAGAAATTACATTTTTAAGGTCATATTTTTGTAATATTGAACTAAGTATCCTATTAAAGATGGCGGGAGCTGTACGTAGACCAAATGGTAGTCTACACCATTGATAGGAACCTTCTGTGGTGGTAAAACATGTCATGTATTGATCCTTTTCATGCAAGGAAACAGTCCAGTATGCACTTAAAATGTCAAGACATGAGAATACTTTCGACCCTTGAACCTTCTGGATGATATTTTCAATTAACGGAATTGGAAAACTGTCACCTATTAATTTTGAATTTAATTTTCTAAAGTCAATACATAGTCTAGTCTTATCACTTTCTCCTTTTTTACGGGCTAGGGTTACTGGCGAACTGAATGGTGATGAAGCAGGCTTAATTATGCCATATTTCAACAACTGACTAATTTGTTCTTTAATTGTTCTGTTATCCTTTAGATTATGTCTATAAGTTCTGAGCCAAACAGGAGTCTTATCTCTGAGTGTTAATCTCGGGGGATCTACCTTTAAAGGTCTAACATTATACTTATTTTCACCAAAAATATCATCATAGTCATTCATCAAAACATGGAAATTATTTCCAAGTCTGACGTCATTATGTATATAACTATCTTCTGAGTTTGGTAAAGGCAAAGGTCGGAAGTTTGGTTGATAAATAGGTCTCGATTTAAAACAAGAAGGAAAATATATGTTAGATTGATTTATAGTTTTACCTATGGCATGTACATTTTTATACGATTACATTTCCCTGATAGTCTTAAACAATAATTATGTTTGTTGCAATATTTAGCAGATCTAACAAGACTTAAATAATTTTTAGAATTATCATATTGTAAAGCATCAAGTTCTTCTTTAGAAAAAGTATAATCAAAATTAGATAAAACACCATCATTTTGAATAATAACATTTTTATCAAAATCAATCTTTAGTTTAAAATATTTTAGGTACTTTGTGGACATTATCAAAAGGTTCAAATTAGGATTATCAATAATATAAAACAAAATATTTTTAGTTATAATTCCAATTTTTATATTCAAACAAATCTGGCCTTTTATGTTAACATTATTAGATACAGTACTTATTTTATCGTAACTAGAAATATTTATGTTATTTGAAAAATTCTTGGGCAAAAAATGAGTAGGTAAAATATTAATCTCACTACCTGAATCAAAAAGAATCATAAACATACCCAGGAACCATGAGTCTGCTGTCCCCACATCCGCTCTGATCCCCGGGCACCGTCAACATCCCACTTGGCCTTGATTACCGGGGTTCGACGCACTTTGTAGGCCGATGGATGAAGTCCCAGGATGGCCAGGTTCGTGGAGTTGGCCGGCGTTGACATCTCCATGCTGCGGCGTGATAGATCGCCACCGTGAGGCCATGTTGGGGCGATTTCCTCCAGCAAAGTTGTTCCTCCGTCCGTTATTCCATCTTCCGTCTCTTTGTTGAGTTGTGTGCTCCAATGATTCGGCAATACGAAGCCAGTCCTCTAAGGAATGTGGCGAGGAAGCAATCAGAAACTTCTCGAGTGGGCCGGCACCAGATGTAAGAGATTCCAAGACTAAATCCTTTGGCATGTGTAGTTGTGCGCCAATTTTTACCTTTTCAAAATAATAACCACGAACTGATTGCGTCTCTTGCTTAGTTAGTTGCCAGAACTTTTTATGTAGTCTGCGTTCAAACTCTGGGAAGAAGGTCATCATCCTAGAATGTAAATCTTCCAAGGTGTCAATTTCGTCACAAATTGTGGCATAAATCTCAAGAGCATTGCCCTTAAAAAGAGTGGGTATCATGAAAAGAGCATCTTCTTGTTTGATATTCCGGAGTTTGATCTGTTGGTTGAAAACCTTCAGCCATTGTGAGTATTTAAGCCCTTCTTCAGGGTTAAAGCTTGGTATCAAATCTTTGGGGCAATATTCCATATTCGAATTTTCTTTGAGATCAGTTTTATTAATAAATGAAGTATTTTTTGGGCTTGCCTTCCTCTTTCCCATGCCTTGAGATTAAGTAAAATTTCCGCGAACAAGTTCGAATCCTGTCGTCTATTTGTCGTATTGTAAATTTTTCCAAAGTTTCAATATCTGGAAATGACAATTAAGCAGTCGTTAGGCCTTTTTCCTTCTTCTTTATTATATGCAATCAGCGCGAGGCCACACACACCGGACAACCACTGGCCGTCCAATTTATATTATTTAAAAAAAAAAAAAAAACTTTAGTAAATTTACATATGATTCAGCTTTTCTTTTTTTAACATGGAATTTACATGTTTAAAAAATGTATTTGGCAATTTGTGAAACAATTCAGACAAAAATAAAAGATTAAACAAAAACTAGTACATTAAAAACAATTGTGTGTTCAATATGGAACTGAATCATGGTTTACTATATACAAAATATATCATATATATATATATATATATATTTAGACCAGATGACCGGACTACTTTACATGTATATATTTGGTTTTGAAATGATGTAAATTGGTTAGTTATGAAAGGAAATTAAAAGTATCAATTTCTTTGAGGTGTTGGTAATTGCTCTGCTCGATGATAGAATAGGAAAGTCTTAGCTCCCAACAGGTTATGGGCCCAGCAGAACGCATCCACTGCGCCGTAGAATGTAATTAGAAGAAAAAGCTAAGAAGGTAAAGAAGAATAATTTGAAGATAGAGCGAAGAAGAAAAAGGTGAAGTTAAGGCTAAATAGGATAAGGAAAGGGAATATAGGGCTAAAGAAGATCAAGCTAAATAAGATAGAGAGAAGAATTTGATTATTAGAAATTTAAGCGATTTAAAAGCTGAACTTTATGCAAAGAAGAAGAAGATATTGAAGTTATAATGGTTTGTGGCACAGAAGGCTAGGACACATTTACAAAAGGGATCTCCAAAATGTGAGTGACACAGCAGAGTGCGAAGTATGCCTTAAAGGTAAAATGAGAAGACTTCAATTTCCTTCTAAACACATCGAAGGTAAGAAGACTTTATCACCCTTAGAGCTCATCCATTCGGATGTATTAGGTCCCATTAGCCCAATATCGAAGGGAGGGAACAATTATTTTGTGACATTCATAGACGATTTCACTCATTACACTACAGTATATTTTATGAGGTCTAAATCGGAGGTACTTGAAAGATTTAAGGAATATAATAACATTGTATGAGAATTACCACAGAAGAAAAATCAAAATACTAAGAAGTGATAATGGGACGGAATATGATAACAACGAATTTAATAAATCCCTCAATGAAAATGTCATCAAGCGACAGCTTACAGTTCGAAGAACGCCTCAACAAAATGGAACTGCAGAAAGAATGAAACAAACATTGCTAAACACAGCGAGATGCATTTTACTTGAATCTGGGATTTCCAAATCGTTCTGGGCAGATTCCATAATTACAGCATGTTACTTAAGAAACAAATGTTCTAGCAAGGCGATAAGTAACGAAATACGCGAAGAAATGTGAACCTAACGGCCATTGAATATTGAACATCTCCGAGTTTTCGGTTGTCAGACCTGGACATACAACGACCAGCGTCGATCCAAATTTGATTCAAAAAACCGAGAATGTGTTCTAATCGGTTATCCGGAAGGAGTCAAAGGATACAAGGTTTGGGATTTCAGAAACAAGGTTTTCGTAAGCAGATATGTCAGATTTAGAGAAGACGTTTTCCCAACTAAGAAAGTCGATAAACAAATTTCACATGGAACTGATTTTTTCCAGGTTTTACATAAACATTTTGAACACGACTATGAATCTGTAAATGAGGAAGAGACGAAATTGGTAAAAAGGAATAATAAAGACGAAGAACTAAAAAAGGAAGACGAAGAGAAAGGTCAAAATAAAGCTGCAATCCCAAGGGGATATTCAGGGACTGATGAAACAATATCGGTAGAGAAAAATATGAATAACTTGGAACGAAAATAATATGCAGGGTAGGCCTATGAAGACGAAGAACTGAGGAGGTAGAACGAAGAGGAAGGCTAGAATGAAACTATAATCCCAAGATTCTCAAGAATTGCGGCTAGGCAAAAGGAGGATTGTAGATAAGCCTTCCAACATGGGATAATTGAACATAAGAGCCATCAAAATGAAATAACGTCATATCATCATAAGAGGAAGCGCTTAATATGCCCAAGGTACAATATTGGCTTAAAGCTATGGAATGTGAAATGTCATCACTTCTGGAACACCGAGTGTGGGAAGTTGTTGATTTGCCAAATAGTGTTAAGCCGATAACTAACCAGGATCTTGACCACTCTAGGCCTCCGAAGAGGGTATCAAAACAACTTTAAAATGGGGATATTGTTAGCTTTTCTATAAGTTGTTTTTCATAGATTTATATAAATGTCGTAAACCCGGGTAAGCCAACAAGTGAGTTGGAAGCAGTCGGGGTTGAGTGGCAAGGCGTGCAGAGTGGGAAGTCCGCACGGTACAGTAAAGACCAAGTTTGGGATCAGAAGACGCTCTCCCAGTACGTCTCAAGTGGCACCAGAATCAGGGGAAAGTTGAGGATTAACTGAGGAAAGCTCGGCGTCCTGCATGAAGCCGCGGAGGCAGGAAGGAGCCAAAACGGCGACCACACGAGGACCGCCGTGAGATGAAAATGGATTTAGACTGAGCGGCCTTTTCGAAAATATCCACTGTAACCTAACTAACTGTTATCATCCGGACCAACGCCCCTTCTTTGTCTCTCTCTGGATTCCTCGGGTGTCCGGTGGCAAGCTGATGTCATTTTGAGACGACTAGAATAGACTTCATACTTTATTACTTACATATCACATTGTTTAAATTACGATAGAATGTGCCCCCGGTGAGAAAGGTTTGATTAGGGGAGTAAAATAAAATGGAGCGAAAAGCTAGCAAACCTATTAAATGGGAAATGATTTGGGGCACAAAATAGTTACTAGAATAAAAATAAAGATAAAGGGGAGAGAGAGAGTAGTGGTGACACAATGATATAATATTAAAATACTACAAAAAATATATAAGGAGTACATAGGAAGGATAAATTTAAAGTAAACACACACAATAGCGAGGGTAAATATTTGAGAAAGTTAGGTATACTATTTACAGTTTTTTGTTACTTAAGGTGCCATAAGTATTTACAACATAGTTTCAGGGATGTAATACAGGAACGAGGAGAAGTAGAGATAATAAAAGTAATATAAAATAAAATTGACTTAAGAAAAAGGTTTGGGATAGGCAGTAACGTAGTGAAGAATAAAGGAAGAGGGTCTGGATTGGTTTCTGCAAAGGACATCTCAGGAGTCCTGCCCTGCAATACGAGCTTAGAAGCGAAGAATTGTTTTCAGGGTTCAGCAATCTCAAGATGCCCTGTAAGTATCTTTATTTTTATGTAAGATGGGCAAAAGGCGTGGAGATCGAAGGAGAGGTAGGTAATGGGAGAATATGGGAAAGAAAAGCTTGCTGAGAGAGGTTAAAATAGATGTAGGCTCAAGAGTTGCGCTGCTGTCGGTAATTGAGCTCGACCAGATGAAAAATAAAGTAAAAAAAGATGACTGGGCGCATCATGCTGATGATGGCGATGGGTCGAGCGTGAGAGAAAAAAAATCTCGCTGGTTACCCAAGCTCTCCGTGTGGAGTTAACATGGGGAGGAAGGGCGTACCAGGTCAATGAATCATTTTAAAAAAATTGTTGACGAGCAGGAGTCTAATGAACCGTTGAAGAGGTTAGAGGATGGAGGTAGATTGTGAAAACAGGGTTCGACTGTTGCCATTGATTGATTGAACCGGGTTTAAGGAAAAAAAATGAAATGAAGAATGCTGGGACGGTGACCCAGGTGTAAATAAAAAAAAAATGAAAATAAGCCATGGATTTTCCTGAACACACCATCAGGATGGGATGGCGAGGAAGGAGTAGTCCACTGGGGCAAATAAATAACAAAAAAAGGTCGGCTAACAGGAACTCTGCGATGGACGAGGGGTGGTTAGAACGAAGACATAGAAGGCCTAAGGAAAAGGATCAAGAGACGAGAGAAGTATGGAAGGCAGAGTTGGAAGGATCAAGATATGAGAAAGGGCAGTTGGTGGAAGGCGTCACTGTTAAAACAAAATTTTTAAAGTTAAATTATCTTAGACGTAGGCTATGGAAAATTAAAACAAATGATGTCAAAGAAAATAAGGTTTCAGATGATGTTTATATAGGTTGGCTAATGGATTTAGCTATTTAGGGATGGAAGGAAAAGAAGTATCATAATGTAAAAGAAATATCCAATATATATGGATTGATTCTACAATATAAAATGGCACACATCAAAGATCGTAAAAATATAAATGAGTAAAAATAAAAATATAGTAAGTATTTAGGTTAGTGTGTTTCCCACGTGATGCAATCCCTATAAACACGAATTAGACGATGTTTGGAAAAGTCTAAAATGGTAAATAAATTGAAATGCCATTATGTGTTTTTTTTTATTTTTTCATATGTAGAATTTCAGAGAGAGAGAGACGTCTTACATGGTGAGAGAGAGAAAAAGAATAACGAACTTATTAAAATTAGTAAAATGTTACAAGTAAACTTATAATGGATAACTGAAGGTTTAAAGTGATGCAGTGGTAAAAAGAGAGGAAGTCTGAGTTGATTCTTGCAATGGCGTTCGGCAATGCAATACCTGCCTGTGTAAGTGGGTTATTGTTTTCATTGACCGAAAATTCCCAAGACTTTCCATAATCAACATTAGATTAGACAGGGGAGGTAGGTAAGTTGAAAGTGGAGAAATGGGAAAGGTGGAGTCAAGAGTTGCTCTGTTGCCAATGATGATTGAGCTCGGATGTAAATTAAAAAAAAATAGTAATAAAATGGTAAAAATGATGGTTGTAATGATGATTCGAGCATTGGGGAAAAAAACTCGAACTGGTCTCCTGAGCTCACTGTTGGGAAATGTACAGCGAGGAAGGTTGTGCCAGCTGGTTGAATCATGGTTAAAAATATTTTTTGAAAAATTGTTTGGAGAACAAGTGACTCTTGACTGTAGGAAATAGGAAAGGTGAGGATTGTGGAAGGTAAAGGGTACTGTTGCCATTGATGATTGAACAACCCGACATTGTTAAATGTAATGAATGATGTTGTCGGGTGATGGATAAAAAAAAGAAAGAATCTTTAGATTTGCTGAACTCGTTATCGGGAATTGTATACCGAGGAAGGATAGTCCAATAGATGAATTAATAAAAAAATAAAATGGGTGGCAACAGGAACCTTATGGGAGACTGTATGAGGTTGAGAGGAAATTGGTTAAGGAGGTATGAGCAGGTGATATAAGATGGGAAGATAGGATTGGGAGAGAGAGATAGAGAGAGGCGTCAATATGAATTAAAAATAATAATCTAATAAAAAAAAACAATTATATCAGAAATAAAACGATCTTAAGGTATTTAAAAAATATATGAATGCTATAAAATAACTCAAATGATGTTTTAAAAAGCTTGAATTTGTAAAGTTTTAGAATCTATATATGATGACTTCATTCACTGAATTTATCAAGATAAAATCCGGAGTGCTACAGGGTGAGCCACTATCTCCTTACTTATTCATACTTTTTATTAACGACCTGATTAGTACTTTTGACTGCTCTGATATACCTGGTATTTATCTGCCAAAGCATGGAAATATCCATTTGTTACTATATGCAGATGATATTGTACTGATAGGCGAATCTAAGAACAATTTGCAGTTAAAAATTAATATGATACGAAAATATTTTGAGGAAAATCTGTTAACGCTGAACGAAAACAAATCAAAAATAATGGTATTTCGCAATGGTGCGAAGCGCTCAAAATGTATCTAGGATATCCACTCACCTCAACAAACTATTTTAAGCAAGCCGCATTATACTATAAGGGTAAAGCTCTCGCTGCCAGTGGTGCGGTATGGCCTATTCTGACCAGGTCGAAGATGAACTCTTTTAAATCATCTATGAAACTTCTTGACGCGATGGTTCTATCAACCCTGCTATACGCGGCACCTGTTTGGGCAAATGAGCATACATTAATTGTTGATCAAATTTAGGACTCATTTATGCGAAGATATCTAAATCTACCAAGATAAACCCCCGGATACATGCTCAGGATAGAATTGGGAAGAGTGTCACTCAGCGTTACAGTCTTGAAACTTACCCTAAAGTTTTGGTTGAGAATGCTGGGAATGGGTGAAACTAGATTGCAGCTGCTCTGCTTGTCCCAGCTGTGGGAAATCTCAAACGCAACGAAAAAATATATAAGTTTCACAGGAATTATAGTTAATATTTTAAACACCACCGGATTTCAATGGCTGAATTTCTGCACAGACTATAGAACATTACAAAGAGAAATTCCCTACATAATCAGAACGGTAATAGACCAATCTCTGCAAAAGGATCACACAAGAATAATAAATTCAAGATTTTACCCCCACTATAAAAACATCTGCTCAACTCCGTTACCGGAACACTATCTGTCCAGCGATTTCCCGCTCCGGGTCAAACGGTGTATTGCCGGACTGAGAATCCTCGCGGTGCTCTTTACTGATGATCACCCCAGAATATTTAAAACAGACGGATGGACCTGCGAGATTTGCGGGACAAGAATGGAGCCTGGGCTACATCGCCATTTGCTCTCATGTATGAGGCTGAAAGACGAACGAGAAATGCTTCTCAGTGAAATAGGCCTTGAGGGAATCTCTTTGGAGCTTCTGTTGAATAAGGTGGTGAGAAGCAGAGTTGGAGCTTTTGCGTTGTTCAAATTTTGGAAGACGGCTGAAGAGAAGGGGAGGCTATATACATAATCTAATTGTTGTAAATAATTATATACAAATAATCTATGTCAGGACTAGAATGACGAATCCTGTATGGGACTTTGATTCCAATAAAAGGCTTGTTGCTGCTGTTGCATAAAGTCACAGTGTAGAAAATACTATACTATACCTACTAATTATAGGTTTCTCTCTGTATTCTTAGTTCTCTTCTCCTACTCTGTAAACTGGCGAATCCTTTATAGGACGAGAGGTCCTCAATAAAGACTTTTTGTTGTTGTTGTATATATGATGACAGATGAAAGAATAGTCAAATAGTAATATTCCAAATGATTGCTGATGGTTGAATATTCTAAGATATAATGACCAATTACAATAATATCTATATAAAATTGTTGGCTTGGATGGTTTATAATGGCTGCGTGTGTTGGGGCATAGAAAATAAAATGAAGACATATAGTATACATATACAGGGTGCTTCAAAAAAATGTATACACACTTTGAACTTCCATAGAAAATTTATTTACCGTTCTACAAAGTTAAATTTCAGGAAAGTAGAAAACTGAAAGTCCAATATAAATGAAACATAAATAACAAATGTTAATACTGTTCAAATTGGTGACCTGCAGCATCAATACAATTCTGAGTACGGGCCAGTGGATAGGACGCAGGGGGCCAATCGAGTTTCCAGCACGCTCTCCAGACCTTACACCACTGGATTTCTTCTTGCGAGGCACAGTAAAAGATGGGGTGTACAAACGTAAACCACGTAACCTAGACATTCTTTGGAATGAGATTCAAGCAGTGTGTAGAGAAATCTCATTGGACGTTTTGATACGATGTACAGAATCTGTTATAATAATGAATAGATTCAAAAAGGATGAGAATCTGTGGTGACTTGTACTCAGAATTGTATTGATGCTGCTGGTCACCAATTTGAACAGTATTAACATTTGTTATTTATGTTTCATTTATATTGGACTTTCAGTTTTCTATTTTCCTGAAATTTAACTTTGTAGAACGGTAAATACATTTTCTATGGAAGTTCAAAGTGTGTATACATTTTTTTGAAGCGCTCTGTATAAAGGGTAAATATAAAAAAGGTGATAGCTTGATGGATGGCATTGACGAAGTTGTTTTTTCTGGTAATAGGATTGGGAGGCTGAGTTGAGCTCATCGAAGAGCGAAAGGAGCTCACCTTTGAGGAACTTGTGGAGCCTCTCAAAAGAGTACCCGATGTCGTCCTGCACGGCTTACAGTTGCCGGGAAAAATATTTCAGCCGGATAAGTCCCGTCGTTAAGTGCTATGGGGGGGGGGGGGGCATAGGCACCGTCACTTCTTGGAGAGCCTCGGTGAGTCGGTCTATCAAGGTGTCCACGCTTATGGTATTTAGCCAACACAATTTCTTGATAAATCAAGAAAAGCCATCCACGAACGCGTTTCGCACTGTTGGCGCTAGTCAGCGTGGAGTAGGCTGTAACCACTGCGACCAAAAATATATTTGGTCCCAGAGGCTTCTTGAGGGTTTCAGAGGCTTCTTTGGCTAGGCCAAATTTCACGGAGCAAGCTGAAAAACGTTTAGTTTATTTTTGCTCCACTGGATGGCGCTCTGCCATCTAAAAAGCACATGTGCTCGTGGTCAGGAGATGCCTTCTTTATTTTTAATATCAATACCTGGCCCACTTATCTTTTATTTTTTCTGTTGTTTTTTCATGTGTTAAGCGTCTTCCCGCAATTTTGGCCTTAAATACACATTTCGTGATTTCTCAAGAAGCCTCTGGGACCAAAAATCTTTGGTCGCAGTGGTTACAGCCTACTCCACGCTGACGAGCGCCAACAGCGCGAAACGCATTCGGGGATGGCTTTTCTTGATTTATCAAGAAATTGGGTTGGCCAAATATCACGGTGCAAGCTAAATAAACGTTTAGTTTATTTTTGCTCCACTAGATGGCGCTCTGCCATCTAAAAAGCACATGTGCTCGTGGTCAGGAGATGCCTTCTTTATTTTTAATATATATATATATATATTAAAAAACGAAATAAAAAAATAAAAGATAAAAAGATCAGGTGTTGAAATCAATATAAAAAATGGCATATCCTGACCAGGAGCACATGTGCTTTACAGAAGGCAGAGCGCCATCTGGTGGAACAGAAATCAACTAAACATTGATTTAGCCTGTTCCCTGATATTTGGCCAACCCAATTTCTTGATAAATCAAGAAAAGCCATCCACGAACGCGTTTCGCGCTTTTTGGCGCTCGTCAGCGTGGAGTAGGCTGAACCATTGAGACCAAAAAATATTTTTTGATCCCAATGGCTTCCTGAAAAACCAAGAAATGGGTATTTAAGGCCAAACTTGCGTAAATACGCTTAGCACATTAAAAAACGAAATAAAAAAATAAAAGATAAAAAGATCAGGTGTTGAAATCAATATAAAAAATGGCATATCCTGACCAGGAGCACATGTGCTTTACAGAAGGCAGAGCGCCATCTGGTGGAACAGAAATCAACTAAACATTGATTTAGCCTGTTCCCTGATATTTGGCCAACCCAATTTCTTGATAAATCAAGAAAAGCCATCCACGAACGCGTTTCGCGCTTTTTGGCGCTCGTCAGCGTGGAGTAGGCTGAACCATTGAGACCAAAAAATATTTTTTGATCCCAATGGCTTCCTGAAAAACCAAGAAATGGGTATTTAAGGCCAAACTTGCGTAAATACGCTTAGCACATTAAAAAACGAAATAAAAAAATAAAAGATAAAAAGATCAGGTGTTGAAATCAATATAAAAAATGGCATATCCTGACCAGGAGCACATGTGCTTTACAGAAGGCAGAGCGCCATCTGGTGGAACAGAAATCAACTAAACATTGATTTAGCCTGTTCCCTGATATTTGGCCAACCCAATTTCTTGATAAATCAAGAAAAGCCATCCACGAACGCGTTTCGCGCTTTTTGGCGCTCGTCAGCGTGGAGTAGGCTGAACCATTGAGACCAAAAAATATTTTTTGATCCCAATGGCTTCCTGAAAAACCAAGAAATGGGTATTTAAGGCCAAACTTGCGTAAATACGCTTAGCACATTAAAAAACGAAATAAAAAAATAAAAGATAAAAAGATCAGGTGTTGAAATCAATATAAAAAATGGCATATCCTGACCAGGAGCACATGTGCTTTACAGAAGGCAGAGCGCCATCTGGTGGAACAGAAATCAACTAAACATTGATTTAGCCTGTTCCCTGATATTTGGCCAACCCAATTTCTTGATAAATCAAGAAAAGCCATCCACGAACGCGTTTCGCGCTTTTTGGCGCTCGTCAGCGTGGAGTAGGCTGAACCATTGAGACCAAAAAATATTTTTTGATCCCAATGGCTTCCTGAAAAACCAAGAAATGGGTATTTAAGGCCAAACTTGCGTAAATACGCTTAGCACATTAAAAAACGAAATAAAAAAATAAAAGATAAAAAGATCAGGTGTTGAAATCAATATAAAAAATGGCATATCCTGACCAGGAGCACATGTGCTTTACAGAAGGCAGAGCGCCATCTGGTGGAACAGAAATCAACTAAACATTGATTTAGCCTGTTCCCTGATATTTGGCCAACCCAATTTCTTGATAAATCAAGAAAAGCCATCCACGAACGCGTTTCGCGCTTTTTGGCGCTCGTCAGCGTGGAGTAGGCTGAACCATTGAGACCAAAAAATATTTTTTGATCCCAATGGCTTCCTGAAAAACCAAGAAATATCAAGATTTATCAAGAAATTGGGTTGGCCAAATATCAGGGAACAGGCTAAATCAATGTTTAGTTGATTTCTGTTCCACCAGATGGCGCTCTGCCTTCTGTAAAGCACATGTGCTCCTGGTCAGGATATGCCATTTTTTATATATATATATATATGTTATAGATTAGA
Organism: Cordylochernes scorpioides; assembly: GCA_030710605.1. Lineage (NCBI taxonomy): Eukaryota > Metazoa > Arthropoda > Arachnida > Pseudoscorpiones > Chernetidae > Cordylochernes > Cordylochernes scorpioides. The sequence continues at coordinate 65,836,680 of CP092867.1, read as the reverse complement.
AATTTTTTGTGTTTGATTGTTGAAAAGAGGTGCAGTCGTGGAAAAATAAAAATAATTATTTACCTTTCAAGCAGATTTTTATTTTGAATCTCTTGAAGTAAAAATACACATAAAATTATTTATATCACAGGAATATAGAATTTATATAATGAATTCTACGGAGGGTGTTTCCTTTCAAATGAAACGATTTTCGAGCGCTCGCGTTTTGCACGTGCAGGCATGCTGCACACGACACTGGTTCCAATAGATCTAGAATCTTCTGGAGAATTCATTTTCATCAGGTATCATGATTTTTGCAACATGGGGGGAGAGAGACTAACGCTCCAAGTCGAACAAACAAATCGGACCCTTTCCAAAGAAGGAAACAGTTATAGCGTCATAGTGAAAAAGCTAAAAGCAGAAGGACTAGATGTTGGCAAAGCTACAATATGTAGGGTAGTAAATGGCATCGGAAAGAAAAGGGAAGCTGAATCCAATGGGCAAAAATTTCAAGTCGATCGACCACGTCCGGTGCGGACCCCCGCCACGGTTTCCAAGGTAAAGCGGCTAGCAACTACTGAAAATCCACCATCTCAGCGCCAACTTTCCAGAATGTGTGGAACATCGCTAAAAACGATAAATAACATCATTCACAAAGATTTGGAACTGGATACCCGACGAAAAGGCAAGGTTCACAAGCTCACCCCTTTCCACATGAAAAACCATGCAACGAATGCCCGGAAGCTCTACGAGGAACACCTGGTCGGTTCCAGATCGGAATATACTGCAACATTGGACGAAGCATGGATGTATGTGACGTATTGCAATGGAATCCGGAAGATCTGTTACATCAAAAGAGGCAATCAGGTCCCGGATAATTGGGTTCACCAATGCTCCGAAACTTTCCCTAAAGGTTTCATGGTTGTCGGGGTAATGACTGGCCGTGGAGTCCTTCCGCTCATAAAGGTTCCATCGAAGGTGAAGGTGAACTCAGAATTCTATATAGAATGCGTTCTGAAACCTGTCATCGAACAACTGAAGGACCTTTACCCAGGGGAAATGGACAAAGTGTTCCTTCATCACGACAGAGCCTCTTCCCATACCTCCAACAAAACCCAACAGTTCCTACAAGAAATGAAGGACACCCTAGGCCTAAATTTTATCAGGAACTCGGACATTCCAGTGAAGTCTCCCGACGCCAGCCCACTGGATTTTTACGGGTTCGGTATGTTGAAACAACGGCTCTTCAACCGACGTCCCAAAACTGAGGCCGGACTTTGGAAAGCCGCACAAGAGGAGTGGTCGAATGTTTCGCTCTCCAAAGTCAAGGAAGTGTTCGCAGCTTGGAAAGTCCGATGCAGGGAGATAGCCAATAAGAAGGGGAAGCACATAGAACACATGAAAAAAATTCACGTTCGAAAAATAAAGTTCTAACGGACGTTTGAAATCGTTTCATTTGAAAGGAAACACCCTCTGTATAATCGTGAATAAAAGATAGGTAGGGTTAAATATACATATTTACAACATTAATAATTAAAAGTGATATTTTTTGAATATATGGTCAAAAATGCAGAACAGTCAATGAATGAAAAAAATAAAATATATGTTTTAAAAAAATATATATATATTTGTATTTTAGGTTATATACAAATATAAAAATTCGTAATTTATTATTTTAAACATTTGTACAGATATTCTAAAATCTTTATTTGTGGCAATATGCTATTCCTTCAACTTCAATTTACCGAGGGGACCAATTAATATTGAAATTATCGAGTGTTTTTCAAGGGATCGGGAAAACATTCCAAATTATCGAGGGATTCAAATTAACGATTTTCATATTATTGAAACATAATTCCTTCAAATCTATATATATATAAGAAAGTCGTTTTAATCGTTACACTATTTATAACTCAAGAAAGGCTGAACCGATTTGGATGAAAATTGGAGGGGAGGTAGCTTAGAACCAGCAGACGGACAGACATAGGTTACTTTTTATCCCGTTCCACCGTGTCGAAAGACCATCTACGTTGTTTGTTTTTGCGCCTGATAATAAAATTGAAAATGTCGTGTATCACAAGGTGCTTAACTGAAGAGTGCCACCTATGCAACAAAAAAATAATCATTAAAATACTTAATTTTTTTAAATTTATATTTCCCAATAAGAGGTTGAACTCAATAAATTCCAAAACCTGTTTATTTTATTGCCTCTATGGCGGAATGCAATTCGCCTGGTCAGCTATAATACAATTAAAACAGCAATTTATTTAAACAAACGCAATCGGGGAGGGAAAATGCACTTTCGTAGAACCAGGGCGTTGTCCGGGTCATTCGGCTAATATCAATAAAGTATTTTTGAAATACTATACTAATATTATTCTATAGCACTACTACTATTTATTATTAATGTATTTTCACTCTGAAAGAAATTGCACTCAGAAAATTCTCGGGCGAAGCAGGGTTATTCGTATAGTTACAAATAAAAATATAAAATAAATTATTTTATGAATAGATGACAGATCATAACTCCCTTAGGTAAAGAACTATGGATTTATCTCCAAGGTGTTTTTTGAAATTGCTGTGGTATTTCAATTATTCGGTTTATACTGAGATTTCTATTTGAAATTAGTGATTCCAGATGGAGTTTATTATATTTCGAAAATTTGTTTTGAAAATAACATTTCACATCCTGTAGGTTGAATTGAAGGCCGGTGGATTCTTCTTCCTGATATATTAGTGATCTACTGTCGTTATTTTTTATATTGCGGATGTGTTCTTTGATTCTGGTGACGACTGCTCGGCCGTTTTCTTCTATGTATGAGGCGGGGCACTGTCGGCAGGTTATTGAATATATGGCGTTATGGTGATTTCCAGGTTCTATTCTGATAAGTAAAATAAATTCTTAAAATGTCTAATAACATAAGAAACCAGATCTTCCAATGTCGAAGTACTTATCAAAAATTGCTTCTCTTATTAGTAAGATAGTGTGTATCGTGGCTTGGTCAATTAGTGGTCTCCATTTGACAACTTTTGTTTCATTTGTCAATTCTTTAATAAATTAATTATATTTTAGCTCTAATGTTTTTGTCCATATTTGATTTACATCCGTTGCTTTGATATCAAATTCTTTAACTATTTTGATTCAGATGACGTCGATTCTAGAAAACAGTACCTAGGTAGGTACAAGTACCTAATTGATGCCAAGATAAATAAATACGAGCTTCGCTACCTTTGTATAAACTTAAATAATATCTGTGTTATATAATTTGATCTTGACTGACCGACACCTCAAGAAAATAGATCAAAGTTTAATTCTCTTATTAATAATTATACTATAGGTGTTGTAAACCCCAATTCATCAATAAAAACAATATTCTGATCGTTCAACTGAATTTTGCTCACAGAGCTCTTTTATTAAATATAAATTAATTAGCATTCTCTCCCTATCTTATACCGAAACGTATTTTTTCCGAGACATGCTTCATACTACGAGCAACTTACAAGTGTGTATAAATTAATTACAAGGCAATATAACGCGCTATCTAAGATTCTAGATCAATGCCGCGTGAGATCTTTAAAATCTACCTTCGACCAGATGGTATTCCTAGAGTTTCTGCAGAAGTTCACACCTGAGGACTACATCGACGAATTGGAAAACATGCTCGGTAGAGACTGCGTCCTTCAACTGGCGAAGATGTCAGGTCAAATTCTGGTTGGTTTCTCCTGTCTAAAATGACAAAGCGCCTATTTGAAAATGACTTGAGTCCGTGAAGCCCTCCTGAATGCCTTTCTGTACAGCAGAAGCCGGACAAGGTCACACTCAACGGAATACCATTCGACATCGAAGTCAGTGACGTCATCAAGGCACTGCGACCCTTCAGTAAAATGACCTCCATCGCGCCTGTGAAAAAAAAGGATGTAAATCGCAAATGGCAGGACCCCCGTCGGGATGTCTTCGTGCTGATGCATAATGGCATCAAGGTAAAAAACTGCCAGCTTATTCAAACATCCTGACGGTAGGAATAACTCCTGTATAATCATGCACGTAATGAAATGCAACAAGTGCCAAAAATGGGACACATTCGGGTTAACTGCCCCCAGAACATTCGAGCGCACACTTCCAGTGTGCCCTTCACACAGGAGAACAACCTCGGAAGTCAACCTTCGACTTGAATGAATCTTCGTCCGAAAAGGAGGAAATTGTAGAGAACAATACGACTACTACAGATAAAGAATCCCTACCTGGTGCTAAGACCATGGAACAAAAGCAACAGGCAGCCTTTTTAAGAAATACCTCTTCCAAGCTGTTCGAGGAGGCAAGGAATATCAGGTTGATAAAGGAAGATTTTTCTCCGCCATTATCCCACCAACCTTTCTCACAAAATACCTTATAGAATTGGACAATGTTCAAAATTCTTACCTTTATCTTTTGGCTTCTAAGTTAACAGAAAAGTGGAAGATAATACCAGCCTTCTGTACAAGCGGCTTGTCGGCATCGGAGCCAAAACAAACCCCCCGCAATGAGCTTTCGCCTTGCGTGCCTCAATGTGCGCGGAATCGCCTTCAAGCTTTGCAGCTTCCTGAAACAGCCTGCTGTTGACATCGCTTTCGTCCAGAAGATCAACGTATCGATTTTGGATGCCGTCGAGGACCTCTGCTTGGGATACACCGCCGCTGTCGCGCAGGTTTCGGCTTTCAGGGGATCTGGACTCTCATGTTTAGTTGCGCCGGAAATATTAATCCTCGGAAAGCGGTTCATGTTTCCTGGCAAGATCGTCGTCTTTGATGTCGACGTCCAAGGTCAACGGACGAAATTTATTAACTTCCAGCACTCACATCTTGCTGACGAGCGAACGCAGCAACTGCAAGCTATTAGAACTGCAACCATCAATGAAAATAGTTGGATCATCGGGGAATTTAACATATCCGAAGATAATGCAAGAGACGTCGCTTCCGGTTCTGTTGAAGCCTTGATAGAGCTCTTCGACCGTGCAAGCCTCATGGACGCCGCAGCTATTTTCGACGCGGATCACCAGCCAACAATAATCTCCAACTACGGAAAACGCCTAGATTCGAGCAGATTGGACCGAACTCTACTGCCTTCAAATCTTTCCGACCGAGCCATCCGCTACTAAACCCTCCACTATAAGAACTCTGATCACCGCGCAGTTTTCCTTCAGATCGGCGAGGCTCCCCAACTTCGACCACCCAGCGTCGTCAGCTTGCTTCACTCGAGACTGGTTATAGAACAGGTGATGACTCTCTTAGACGACGCCTCAAGCAATATAGAAGTCCTGATGGCAGGTGAATTATGGCATAAATGACCTACTTTTAAGGCCAATCTGGCTCAAGAAATAAAGACCCTCCCTGTCCCTCGCGTTTCAGAGGATGATTAGATCAAGAGATCGAAGAGGTTCTTTCAAACGAGGCTCGAAGCAGCGTCGATTGACGAAGACAACCCATTTTTACCAGACCTCGGGCGCGTTCTTCGGACTCGCCGCACATTATTCACCACCTGCAATACCACAGGGCAAGTCATCGAGGGCCCAGCTTTGTGGTACATGGCCTACGCCTTTTATAAAGAGCGCTTCTCAGACCCAGCATGTTCTCCGGAACACATTGAAGAATTCCTGCGAGGCGCCACCTTAACCATCAACTTGAAAGAAGGCGATCCCTTGAGACGCGCTGAGATTTCCCAAGCTGAAATCTGTGCTGCTCTTTTGCCCATGGGAAAATCGGCCGGATGGGACGAGCTACTCCGCGAACTTACCCGGGGATTTGAAGACTTCAGGCGAGCGCTTCAAAAGATCTTAGAGGTTTCGCAGATTTTCGGTGCTCAGCCTTCATCCACGCGGCGCAGTGAGATATGCCTCGCTCCCAAATCGCACGGCGGCCCAGGTCTCAGCGGATTTCGACCTATAACTCTTCCTCCAACAGACTGCCTAGTTCTCAGCGGCATAATATCGACGGAAAATTCAGGCAAGACTTGCGCGATTTGTTTGAGGTCTTGACCGCACTGCGTATCTTTCAGGCAGCGTTCGGACACGTTCAGTGTCCGTCGATGGTGTGGGGTTATTGAACATCAGCGCCTAACTTCAGATCGCCTGCTTCGAAGGGGTTCAGGCTGCACGAAGAGCTGGAGGTAAGAACGCCTACTCAGGTCTGGCGTACTATGGGACCTGTATATCCCCCTTGTCTTCTAGTTCCTGGGTGCTGCCCCGTCGTTGACGGCTGCTAGAACTCTGGGAACAGGCCTCTTCCATCCTGGGCCTGAACCACCGGTTAATGCCCATTCTCACCCTACCTAACCTACCCCTCGTCGGAGCCTGCAGGTCCCTGGCGATTCCATCGCTTTGAGCTCCCTCAAGTTGAGTAGGAGTGCGAGTCCGGTGGGCCTTGATCCGCCTCTACGAGGACGAAAATGAGTGTCCACGAGGACGCAGCTGCCCTTGGATCATCATGCCAGCGGCTGCTGACCGAGAATATTATGAGCGATTACCAGGAAGCCGTGGTGCTTCGCGGGATCCTCTTCTAATCTCTCAGTCGCTGCTCCTTCGTGGACCATGTGGTGGACATCGCAATGCAGCTGGCCCTGCACGCCCTGCCCCATTCGGAAAACCTGGCGTCGAGTCAGCTTGTCTGCATCACCTGCGGCTCCAGCGACCTGTCTCTGGCCCACCGCTAATGGTCCTGTAGTGCCGTTCGCCTTGTCATCCGAGAAGAATTATCCATCATCGGCCGACAAATGGACCTGCAGTCCTGGATTTTTCCGGTTGATCTTGAGGACCACGCCAGCGTTGCCCACTGCAGCGTTTGCAGAGGCGCCATATTTATTGTTTATAGTGTCATGCACATATATATAATTATCTTTTTAAAATAGTGCAGACTGTGCACTCTTGCATGTATTGACAAGATGTCAGTAAAATTATTTTAATGTCCATTGTCTATATATAGAAAATGAAATCAATAAAGCACGGATGTTTCTTTTCCGGATGATCATTGCTCGATGCAAATATCATATGTAATTCAACTGTCCTAAAAGCTCATATCTATAGTTATTTGTTTTTATAGCTTTTCTAAGATATCGCCTTTTATTCTAGCATATATAAGCATGATCATCCAAAATAGTATTAGAGCTCTAAGAAGCGGTCTGGTAGATTGAATTGGCAAAACCGCTGGGAGGGTTCACCACTGATGAGCCGAGCCCTTCAAAATATGGCATTAAAGAATAGTAAAGGTTTATTTTATGTGTAAAAGAAACACATGTGATTGAATGATTTCATTTCTTACAATTGTGTGCTCTGAAAGTGTTTTATTATAAATTGTAGCATCCTGTTCCGATACATTTTTTTTACTTTATTTTTATCTAAAAAGAAAATTGTTTAATTCTAGTTTATATAATATTTATTCATGGTATAATATAGCTCTACAATGTTTTACTGTAATAGTGGTTCGACTCTCAACTATAAAGGGCACCCTAAATTTACATCTCCAATCTTCAATGTATAAGATACTGTATCTCCCAAACTGCTAATTACTTGCAAAAATCTATTTCGCATTATTCTATGGGATTTATATTCGTTTAATTATTTTGTGCTTTGTATCAACGAACTGCTATTTTAATACTTGGGGGTTTGAAGAGCAAAAATAAATCTTAATTAGAAATGTAAATAGGGTTATTTATAAATAATTTCAAGAGAGAAACGGGGAACTTATCTGTCTTTTTGTCACAGTAATTAGCGGCGTCTGTGCTTTTAACTGAGTGGCTGTACTTGTAATTATTGGAGTTCTATGATTAATTGTAATGGCTCTAAATATGAGGGGGAGGTGTAACTAATTGTTGCTTTTGATTGAACAATTATAAATGTACTAATTGTTTACTGCGCGATGGGCTTAGAATTCAGTGTTCTCTGAGAGTGATTGGTAACGGAAATATGGCTTCTTGGGAGAAGCTATAAACATTTTAATCATTAATAAAGGGTTTAGCAATAACTAACATAACTAGCACCCGCTATTTATATTTATGATGTAACCATTTGAAGCTATTTTTTATTTCAATTAAATTAACGGCCTATTTGCTTTACTGCGATGGAATTTTGAAGGTAGTTTTAATTAGAAAATAAAAAATTGATTTAAGTAATTTTATTCTATATAACAATAAATTTTCAACCTGCCATGAAAAGCCTTCTTTTAAAAATCTGTATATTCCTGGACGTATCTAGAGTTGTGTGGGATAGCTCATTTAATATTGGATTGTGTAAGGTAAATTATTATGGATTTTACAAACATGGTCACCCGTAAGCGGTACAGTCTACTCCAAGCTGACGATCGCCAAAAAACGCGAAACGCGTTCGTGGATGGCTTTTCTTGATTTATCAAGAAATTGAGTTGGCCAAATATCAGGGAACAGGCTGAATCAATGTTTAGTTGATATCTGTTCCACCAGATGGCGCTCTGCCTTCTGAAAAGCACATGTGCTCCTGGTCAGGATATGCCATTTTTAATATATATATATATATGTGAAAAAAATAATTAAAAAATGAAAGAGTCAGGTTTTGATATTAAAAATATTGAAAGCATATCCTTACCAGGATCACATGTGCTTTTTAGATAGCAGAGCGCCATCTATTGGAACAGAAATCAACTAAATATTGATTTAACCTGTTCCCTGATATTTGGCCAACCCAATTTCTTGGCATTTCTTGATTTATCAAGAAATTTGTTTGGCCAAATACAACAACAACAACAAAAGCCTTTATTGGGCACACGTGCCATACAGGATTCTCCCTGTAGGAAAATGTCAAAGGTATGGTGATACAGTGCATGTGCTCTCATGTTCTTGAAGTAAAAATACTGACCAATGTTAGACACACTGTATTGGTGTCAAAATATATTTGGCTCCTTCAGATATCAAGATTCCCTTCATTCTGAAGAGGCAAGAGTTTCCACTAAGGTTGACTTTACCTATGAATATAAATAAGTCTTGAGGCCAAACCTTTGCTAGAGTGGGTCTCTTGCTACAAGAGCCTGTGGTTTATGCATGGACAGATCTATGTGGCTTTTTCACGTGTTTGAACTTTGGATAGCATACAAGTAAAGTTGAACCTCAAATAGTGACAAGGACCAATGTTGGACACACTGTATAGGTGCCAAAAATATATGTTGCTCCTTCAGATATCAGCCTTCTCTTCATTCTGAAAAGGCATCAGTTTTCACTAAGGTTGGCTTTTGTTATGACTATAAATAAGGCTCAAGCCCAAATCTTTGGGTTCTTGCTACAAGAGCCTGTGTTTACGCATGGACAGCTCTATGTGGCTTTTTCACGTGTTCGAACTTTGGATAGCATGCATATAAAGTTGAATCCATGTATGAATAATAATAGAAATGTATTTATAATTATTCCTTTAGATTAAGGCCTTTTATAAGTATTCTCCTCTGCAATATTGTTGGCAACTTCTTTTTTCTGATTTAATTTTGAATTTTAAATACATTCATATAAACGTTTCACTAATGTCTATAGTTTCTCTCCTGAAAGGAATTATTTGTATTATTTGTTTGTTTATAAACTATTTATTATCAATTATTTTGATTTTGGTCTTCTATTTATCTACTATTTTTTCACATTTCTCTTTACCTAAATTTTGTACATTCTCAGTGGCCGCCGTTGCCTCTGTAATACCTTTTTACAGGTAAAGTTGTATTTAAACAACAACCAACTGTGTAAATTTGAATTATAAAAGGGTCGAAACATCGGATGTGTTGAATTATCGAAAGTGTCGAATTACAGTGTGTTATATGATAGGCCATAGTAATGTAAATCAAAACATGGTCAAATTATCGTGTGTCGATATAAAAATAGAAATTTATTTTTAATAAGGTCCTTTAAATTAATTAATTATTTTTATATGTTGTCTTATCTGCAATATATATGTGTTGTTTGAAATTATATTTTCTGTTTTGTTTATTTTTTTTATTTTTTGACTCTAACAATATTTATTTAAACTTTGCAACCAATGTCTGTAGTTTATTCTCTGAAATTGGTTACCAAACATGAGTCAGTGTTTTCTCAGTGTTAATAGTTGGAGTGTGAGAATGTGGAGGAGCAAAATAACTCTCTACTGAATTTCTCAATAGCCTTTCTCCCAGAAGAATGCCTCCACATCAGTTATACTCAAGGTTGGTGCTGTTGTTATGCTTCTGAGAAGTTTTAATCCTAAGCAGGGTCTTTGCATCAGGCACACATATGGTGATACAATGCAAGTGCTCTCATGTCCTTGAAGTATAAATACTGACAGGGACAAATGTTGGGCACACTGTATTGATGTCAAAATATCTTTGGCTCCTTCAGATATCAACATTCCATTCATTCTGAAGAGGCAGGAGTTTCTTCTAGGGTTGGCTTTTCCTATGACTATAAATAAGGCTCAAAGCCAAACCTTTGATAGAGTGGGTCTCTTGCTACAAGAGCCTGTGTTTATGCATGTACAGCTCTATGTGGCTTTTTCACGTGTGCGAACTTGGGATAGCATACATGTAAAGGTGAACACATGTATATATAAAAATATAAATTTAGTTTTTAATGAGGTTCTTTAAATTATTTTTTAATAAGTCGTCTCCTCTGCAATATAATTGGCAACTTTATTTTTTTGTTTATGTTTTTTTTTATTTTTTATATTAAATATATATTTATTTGAAAATTTTACCAATGTCTATAGTTCTCATCAGAAAGGAATTTTTTGTATTATTTGTTTGCTAATAAACTATTCACAATTTTTTTATTTACTTATATTTCCCACTGCTCTATACATTAATTTTGTACATTTAACCCGGCGCCGCCCGCCTATGTAATACCTTTTTAGGGGCGAGGTTGAATTTAAACAAAAATCAACTGTCGAAATTTCAATCTTAGAATGTTCGAATTATCGGTAGAGTCGGATTATCGATAGTGTCGAATTACAGTTTTATTATATGATAGGCCATAGGTCAGAACATCCAAACATAGTCGAATTAACGAGGATATGCTGTAAATATAAAACTATGAATGTAGTTTTTTATGAGGTCCTTTAAATTAATCCATTCCTTTTATATGTTGTCTTATCTTTAATATAGTTGTGTTGTTTGCAATTTTATTTTCTGATTTGTTAAAATTTTTCTTATTTTTTCATTTTAAATAATTTTTTTAGACATAGGCACCAATGCCAATAGTTTCTTATTTTTTCACTAATAAACTATTTATCATCAAGCTTTTTAATTATCAGTCTTCTCTTTATTTACCTATTTCTCCCACTGCTCTATACATTAATTTTCTACATTTTTGCAATGTGTTGTCTAATATGTTGTTGATCATAAGGTTTGTTATGGATGATATTGTTCCATTCTAATTTAAATAGAAATATATAAGATCAGACCGAATGTATTTACTTAGAAAGTATTTTTCACTCACCCTTATATTTGAAATGTTGCTTCTTGGAAATAAGATTACACCCATTGAAATTTTAAATCTACTATTTATACTTTTAATGTCAATGCGACCCTTCGGGTAAACCTGGGGCGTTGCCCGGGTCACTCGGCTAGTTGATAGATATTTCGCTAACAGATAAATTGGTGAACCGGTGTAAGAGACTATGGGACGAAGTGGGTTATTGGGTTTATGAATTTTCGGCAAACTATAGAATATTGGTAGATCACATTTTGATGCTTTGATTTTTTAAACAACTTTGTTGTCTAATTTGTGCGTGCTTTTCTTTTTATTCAAATTATGTTTAAATCTTTTATCATATTCTGTGAAGGATTAAGAGTTAAAAGTTCGTATACTTCTTTGTCTTGAGGTAATTGCTGCATTTTTCTGTTTTAGTCTGCTATATCCATTATCACCGTAATTTTACCTTTTTCTGAAGGAGAAATTATAATATTAAAAATAATGAAAGAATATCCTGAACTTATGTTAAATAGCAAAGAGCCATCTAAAGGAACAGAAATCAACTAAACATTGATATATATATATATATATATATATATTATATATCTATATTAATTAAGTGCAAATTTCATAAGTGTTGTTCACTAAAAACTTTCGTTACAATGCATCAATTTCGACCAAATTTTCAACATTTATGTAAAACGAGATGGAGCAGGTTTTGCTTAACATCAAAATATTTTTCCTAACTTTAACATGCGTAACTTCGCTGTTATCGATTAAATAATAAAAAAAAAAAGAGTTAATTTTATTTATATATAAATACAAAAAAAAAATTCAGCAATTCATTCAACTCAATCTAAAAAAATATTCAAAACAAGCAATTTTAAGATAACACCATATGTAAAACAGTCGGCCAAGAAAACAACAACGATATTACATCTTTCTCACATATTCACACACAATCTTGATTAATAATTAAAACTAATCTTTAACATTGTTTATTATACTTCATAATATATAATATTCGTTAGGCAAACTTTCACTCGGATAAAACCCGGGCGAAGCCGGGTACACATCCGCTAGTATATATATAAAGTAGGATCAAAAGTTCTCGATGTTTCAAAATTAATTATTTATTCATAGTATAGTAATTTAAACATGAAAATTTTCAAAATAGGAACCTTGGTTGTCTACACATTTTTTTCCAGCGTTAAAAAGGCTGTTGAAAGGCTAGTTCAAAGTTATTTTTCTAAGCTTGTTTAGCTCCACCGTCGCATTTTCAATTACTTCTGATGACGATGAAAAGTGCCTCCCTTTTAACGTCATTTTAAGATTTAGAAAAAAAAAGAAATCACATGGGGCGATATCAGGAGAGTAAGAGGATGCGGCAAGACAGGGTATTTGGCTAGATAGTCTTGAAAAATAATGGCTCTATGAGCAGGGGCATTGTCATGTCGCAATTTCCACTGTTTTGATTTAAATAGTTGATTTATTTTTCTTCTTATCGCATCACGAAGGCGCACAAGTATTTCTTTTTATGGCTGTTTATTAATAGTAACCCCCTATTTAATAAATTCATAATAGACAAGTCCTTGATAATCGAAAACACTACAAGCATTACTTTTCCTTTGGACTTGACAAGACAAACTTTCTTCTTCCTAGGAGAACTTGGTGTGTGCTATTCGAGTGATTGTTTTTTGGTTTGTGGATCAAAAAGAAAGCACCATATTTTATCACCAGTTATTATTGTTATTAAAAATTCAGAATCATTATTTGCGGTTTCAATTAAATCTTTGCAAGTTTCTAATCTGGTTTCTCTTTGTTGATTGTTAAATTTTGTGGGACAAAATAATCAAAAAGATTTTTCATGTTTAAATGTTTACCAATAATTTTTGACAACTACCATACGAAATTCCCGGTATTTCTGATATATTATCAATAGTAAATTTTCTATCAGAAACAATTAAATCACGTACCTGTCCAATATTGCGATTCGTTGTCGACGTCAATGGCCGACCTGACCTTGAATCATCTGCGATGCTCTTACGGCCATCTTTAAAACGTTTATACCAGAAATAAACTTGCGTTCGTGACAATTTTTCGTCTTCATAAGCTTCATTCATTAATGCTAATATCTATATTGAAGACTTTTTAATTTTACACAAAATTTGATATTTCCCTTTGCTCAAATGATAAAATAGCAGAAACCGACGCGAGCTAAATACTTACAACAAAAATATGTCTAAGATGAAAACTACGCATGGGCATTTACTGGCGTTGCTAAATTATATTATAGTTCAGGTTTGTTCTTTACAGTAAAATATATTTTACATTTTCCGAAAGTTGTTAATATTTTATTGTTTGAAAGTTCGGGAACTTTTTGATCCTACCGTGTTTTATTTAACATTTTTGATCACTCTTTCACTTTTTTTTTTGTTTGAATAAAATATGGTTTTTGTTGGTTTATTTTATTTTTGGAGAAGTGTAAGATGTTTAAAAGCTGATTTCCAAGCTTGACTCCGTTCTTAAATATTTCTCTCAAACATCTTAAATATTTATTTCCGTCTAATTATCTTGTTTCTCTTTTTCTTCAATATTTTCTACATACATACATTTTATATACATCTCTCTATATATATATATAAGTCAATGTCTGTCTTTTTCGCGATAAACTCAAAAACTACTGAACCAATTGGTACCAAATTTTGCATGTCGCTTTTTATAAACCTGAGGAAAATTTTCGGCTACATTTTGATTAGTATTTTTGGCTATTTCTATTTTTCATTTGAAGAACTTTTTTCACGCGGAGTATAATCCGGAATAGAATGAATACTCAACTAAGGCCATTTATATGAGCATCGGTGGTTCAGTGGTAGAATGCTCGCCTGCCACGCGGGCGGCCCGGGTTCGATTTCTAGCCGATGCATTTTTTTTTACAATTTTTAAAACTCATTTATATTATATATAATATAGATATATATTATTATATCAACTATATTAATTAAATCAAATACCTAAACACTAATATAATACAATTTTTGCCAACACACACACTTTTTTCCTGTAGTTTATGTGTTACTTCTGTATTGCTATTCTATGGCACTTCTAATATTTATTATTGATGTACTTTCAGTATGAAGGAAATTGCAATCGGGGGAATTCTCGGGCGAAGCCGGGTCATGCGTCTAGTAATCTATATATATATATATATATGTGATATGATCCTGTCGACTTTTCAATGTGACAATATAGTGGTAAATGTGTTGAGGAGAGAAATAATCACACGACGAGTTGTTAGAGCAATCATCCAGCCAGCCAGCCGAGAGAGAGTGAGTGCGACGTTATCAGTTGAACGACTGTTTTCCCTGTGTACACAACCGGGGGCTAATCAGGATAGTCGCCAGGTGGTGACGCCCCCCTCAGGAATGTGGCCAAAAAAATGGTCGTTAGTTAGTTGTCTAAAGTGTCTCGCTTTAGCGGCCCATTTCTCTCTCGTTGGCTGTTGGTTTGTTTTATTAATCCTGGAAGAGCATATATTATGACATATGGCCCCCGTTGAAGAAGGCTGAACATAGTTTAAGTATATTTAAAGCTGGTGAAGCCAGGAATAGAGAAAATAATTTTACAGTTAAAATTAGTTAAGGTAATGGTGACATAGTTTAATGTAAATAAAATATTGTATAGTACAAGTAAATATTATTTACAAGCAGTTTTACAACACCGGGGAGTTTGACATTTAAGGAAATCTTTGAAAATATCAAGGTTATAAAAGGCTATATACAACAAAATATAATGTACTATAAGGGAAGTGAAATGGAGGAGTGTGAACAACGAGAAGAAGAGTCACATACATATGGTGAAATTCTGAAGATCATTAAGACTGAGGAACTCTACACTTTAAGATATTTTTCAGGCGGACATGGCAAGGGGAAACTTGTCATGGGCTTTCTATGCTATAAGTGTAGAGTACGAGAAATGAGATTGAGGTTGACAATTGTGTGAGCTCAGGACTGAGGTAAATATAAAACTACATACAATGTTAGAACCTCGGCGAACAGAGCGAGGGGAGTCTTGCCCTGGGCCAATCTAACTTATCTATGCAGCTACTTGTGTAGCGAGTCCGAGGGGAAAAGTCCCGTGTGTAGGTGAGGAAGTCGGATGGACTTATATTTAATTTGCGGGAAGTATGCGCGCACAGTGCCGAAAATTGGGACGAGGACTCCGTTGTCCGTTACAAGTGACAAGCTGCTCGGACACGAGGTGTTTGAACCGTCGTGGGAGCTTGTGCAAGGCGATGATTTCGCGGTGGGTTGAAAGTAAGACCCATGTCTGCGCGAAATGATGACGGACCGGACAGAATCAGCGACGATGTTTAACGTACCTCCGTGGGAAATATCGGAGGTAGGCTATATCGTGCTGGTTTGAACAAGGGACAAACATAGATTTGAAGACAGGGTCCGTGTGGCGAACGTGTGGCGCAAGAAGAAGGAGTGAACTGTGTCGCTCGATGCAGATTGTTCAAGTGCGAACAAAAAGGGGTTGATAAATATCTAGCAGTTAGTCAATCTGCACCCTGTGACGAACACACCATTGGCTAGATGGTGTGGGTCGGTGGATAGGCTAGAGATGAACTACGAAATAAATTATCATAAATGAAGGGCGAAGGTTAGGATTTTGAAATGACAATATAGAAGTTCGATAATTGATTAATCAATAATTCTCTATAAAGGTCCTGAGCTGGTATAAAGTTAACAAAGTTGTAAGAATGAGAGGGGCATTAAGGGGAAGATAGATAAGAGTCACCAAGGGTTGGTTGTAAGCAAGGCTCACGTGGTGGTTGGAATTCTTCGACGCCTGAATTACAGGGTGAATTTTGAATCGATTAGGGAAAGAAATTATTTTTCGTGAGCCGTGCTTACAAGTAGGAGAGGTCATATACAAATAGACATACAAAATTTTAGGTGCTGGAGGCATAGTTTTATAAATAAATTGATTATGCAAAATATATTGTTAATAGTAAAAATCGTAAAGCGTTAATAGGTAGAATTCCATTTTTTTTTTTAAGAGTTTTTTTTTTTTTTAAAGAGTTACGTTAAAAATGGAAATTATTTAATTAAAATAACGATTGTTAAATTCTACTGGTAAGGTAACTAATTAAATGAGTTACAAATATCTAGCTAAATAGTATGGAGAATAAAACCATTGTTAATAGGCGTGGAGAAAATAAATGGAGCTAATTATGAAAAGATTGGCATCAGAGTTTACAAGGAGTGAGTTCTTTAAAGAATGAATGGAAGGGGTAAAACAATTTCACTTACAGGTTATGCTGGTTTAGAGAGCAGGTAAGTTCATTGAGATTCGGGAGAGTTCTGTCTGTGACACTGTGCGTACCAGTGTTGTACATCACAGTAGCGGCAGGGATATGGCGGAGTCTTGTCCATGATGATGGAAGGTGTCCTGCTCTGGCGCGGCGATCGTTCTTGGGCAGGTCTAGTGCTGGAAGAAGTGCGTGGCAGCTCCATCTCTGTCGTAGGTGAATACCTCTTCGGGATCACGGTTCAAAGGTTGGCGAAGAAGGGGTTGAGGGCTCGAAGAGGAGTGGTTACAGTTGAGTTGGGTTTGGCCGATCATCGTGGCTTGGCTTCTTGTTTCTTCATACTCCGGTATATGAGGGATTTGCTTCCCGGCCAAGTCTTATCCTGTCGACTCTCCTGTGATATGATCCTGTCGACTTTTCAATGTGACAATATAGTGGTAAATGTGTTGAGGAGAGAAATAATCACACGACGAGTTGTTAGAGCAATCATCCAGCCAGCCAGCCGAGAGAGAGTGAGTGCGACGTTATCAGCTGAACGACTGTTTTCCCTGTGTACACAACCGGGGGCTAATCAGGATAGTCGCCAAGTGGTGACGCCCCCCTCAGGAATGTGGCCAAAAAAATGGTCGTTAGTTAGTTGTCTAAAGTGTCTCGCTTTAGCGGCCCATTTCTCTCTCGTTGGCTGTTGGTTTGTTTTATTAATCCTGGAAGAGCATATATTATGACATATGTATATATATATTATATAATCTAAAATACAAATATTTTATTTTTTTTTAAAAACATATATTTTATTTTTTCATTCATTGACTGTTCTGCATTTTTGACCATATATTCAAAAAATATCACTTTTAATTATTATTGTTGTAAATATGTATATTTAACCCTACCTATCTTTTATTCACGATTATAGAATTCATTGTATAAATTCTATATTCCTGTGATATAAATAATTTATGTATATTTTTACTTCAAGAGATTCAAAATAAAAATCTGCTTGAAAGGGAAATAATTATTTTTATTTTTCCACGACTGCACCTCTTTTCAACAATCAAACACACAAAAAATTTCTAATCTATAACATATATATATAAATGAATGTGTGTCTTTCTGTACTCGATAGATTCAAAAACCATACATCCAATTGTTGTGAAACTTTGGAAAGTTTTTTATTATACTACCGGGAAGGTTTCTGTTTGGAATTTGATTTGAAATAAATATTCGTTGTAATTTTATTTGCAAATTTTCTAATTTCACTAGAAAGCAGCGCCTCTCTCGGTATCTGGTGAAATTATATTTATAAATTGTGAAAATCCTAAATGTGTTCTAAGTATAATAAATTTGATATATTTAATAGTAATTATTTTTGAGGATTTAGTAATAAATTTTTCGAATGACGTTGTAAACAAACTTGACATTTCAATATTATTATAAAATATAAAAATATCTTAAAGTTTATTTAAAATTTGATGAATGTTTAAAAAAATATATTTGTTTCCAAAATTTATTCAAACGTATATAACAATTAATATATAAGTTTATAAATATATATTATGTATGTGATAACCGAGGGTCTCTCGCTGTGGTGTAGTAACCTAGAGGGACAGTCAGGGTGTGAAAAGTTTTCCAGTACCTCTCTGCACATTGGAAGATTTTTAACAGTTCTCACAGAGTACAGGCAGTCGTGGTCGAGGCAGAGTGGAAATCTTGGGAATGTCCACATACAAAAAACGAAGAGACACGGTAGTAGTAGGAAAGTTCCGTTATATATAACAGATAAAAGTCGAGCTAAGAGCAAGATAGAGATAGAAGAGTTCTTACTGTTCTTCATGGTCGATGAGGTGGACCTGGGGTACAACCGACGAGAGCTCACGTTGATGGTGAAGTGACTATTTTTTCGGCTAGGGCAGAGGTTTTATATATCTTTGCCGAGAGGGGAGGTATGCGGGAGTATGGACTTTGAGCGGGTGCAAAGGGCGTGGTGCGTCAGCAATATTCTACACCCAATGACCTGATGGCAACGGCCTGTCAAATTCCTTTTCAAGGTTGTTGGACTTCTATCTCGATTTTAGATGTTTTAGGATTTCTATCTCAATCTTTTTCTTTAGCTCAACTCTTAATCTATTACAGAGTTTTATTTATTCATCATCAGTTTGTACAAAGTACATTACATAGGATGATGTAATGACACATGTCAATCATGCGTATAATTATTTATAGATGTGTTTCTATATACAACATGACAATCTTGTTATAAGTATTATACAATATAGAGTTGTTGGTTTAAAATACCATATATATATAGGTTTTTAATTAGACATTTTCAATTTATATTTAGACATTTTCGATTTTAATTCAGACACATAGACTTTTATAAATATTCTTTATTCAATAGCACTTTGAAACAACTAAAATATTGAATAGAGTTTTTATTATAAGAAAGAAGTGCTTGAAATGGAAATAGAGATGTTTGACAGATGTTTTTAAATCAGGTGATATATTAATAAACAATTCCGCATCTTCTTTTCTTTTTCGATTAGTTTCATCTGTTTTTATGTGGATAAAATTAATAGATGACTTTTTCAGAATTATTTTGAAATCTTTCATTTTTTATTGTGTTAATTTGTGTGTTAATTGTTGTTTTTACGACCCTTCTAAATTTAAAATAATTTCAATTCGTCTCTTAATTTTTGAGAAGTATACTAGAATTATTTTATACATACTTTTCAAAGTAAAATCTACATCGCTTAAGGATTTTTTTCTGGCTAAGTCCTCATTTTTCTTTCTTAATTTATTATTAGCCTCTTTTTATCATTTTTATTAGCAGAATTATAATTTTTTTTTTATTCAACTTATATAGAAGCTTGTGCCTAATTTCGTCTTGTAAGCGTACCAACGATAAAAGTTTCCTGTTTTCCCTTTTATATTGCTTGATACAAACCTCTATTCATTTTAAAATTAGTAGAAATTAGACGATACCCATAAGTCATAGCCATTCAAAAGTTGGTTTGGGTCGTCAATCCATTACGAACAAATGGAAATATCGACGCTGGCGCTCTCTCCACATATTTTTAAATAATATCCTGTGTAGTTTTTTTTTTCAAATTTGAGAGACAACCCTCACATACTGCAAATCCTTTAATTCCAAGAGACTGCGCAAAAGACGACTTTTTTCTTCAAATAGAAACCGCCGACGGAAACGTTTTATCCTCTGCACTGACGAATCCATTTAACTAAGCTCTCACCTCCGCCCGTTGGGCGTGGAAATTTTGATCTCTAACTTTGTTTGGTTTGTTCGCGGGCTGGTCAGGCTTGAGAAAGTGACCGGCAACATTTCCTCATATTTTAATTTTCATATAAAATCTTGCATATTAACCCTTAATTAATCGCGCCTGTTTTTAGGACGTAGGTACTCGCGCCGAGCTTCCTGAACTCGAACTTTATGATGATAAAAAAGAGCACATAGAGGGCGCGAAAATCCTCCGATAACCCAAAAGCAGAATGATCCATTCCAGTATCAGAGCTCTAAAAATGCGGTCTGGTAGATCGATTGGTGAAACTTCTGGGAGGGTTCACCACTGAGCCAAGCCCTACCACTATTTTTTAATCGCAGTATGGACATATTTATTTGTGAAAAGACACATTCGCGTCTTATGTTTTCATTTGTTATATATAGATGGCGCGTTATTTCTTTTTATTAATATATATATATATACTTGTATATATTGCCATGAGAAAAATTAGGATAGACAAACTCCAGTATGATACAACAATCTATTCAAGAGGCAAGAACAAATTATGAATGATAAAAATATATATAAGCAATGATGATAGTTTACAGAGTAGCAAAATATAAACATAAAACATGAAACTCGTTTAATGAAATAATAAATACCTCGCTATATAGCTCCTTCATATGAGAGCTGTGACCCACAGCTTGCAATTGTTTTAGTTACTGACATGAATCTGACGTGCATCTGCCAAGGATTCCATCGAAGAGTCTTGGAACTTTGTCCCTAGAACCTTAGGTCCTTTGTCTAACGGCGTGAAGAGAAGCTTTGGCGTCGTATCGTCTATAGCGACTTCAACAACTTGGAGGGAAGTCTTGGCTTTGACACGGCGGTGAAATCCAGGAGGCAGTCTCTAAAAATGTAGATCACAGAACCCATTGCTTCAAGATCTTCTCGGCGATCTTCAGTTTTTCATATTTTGAGGAGGGTTTAAAATTGAGGATCAGGGTATTACCAATATTTCAAATAGCAATAAGTATATCGGATTAATTTGTTTTATGTTTCAAAGAAAAAAATGATAGATAATTGATAATAACAATTAATTAAAGAAAAATACATCTTCTGATCGTACAACTAAAATTTGCTGAAGGTTTGTGCAATCTTTCGAAATAAATATCAAATAATCGTCGAATTTTAAAATATTCTAGAATGGACCAAGTGCCCTTTCTTGATTAATTTATATTTATTTCGACAAATGGCGCAAGACAACAGCAACTTTCAGTTCACGAACGCGCCTCGTGCGCGATCAGATTACTTTTATCTATTTACTAGCGGACGTACCCGGCTTCGCCCGGGTTTTACCCGAGTAAAGGTTTGTCTAACGAATCTCTCGATAAAGTGAACATTTTTTCCCGGTCCCTTGAAAAATACTCGATAAGTTGAATAAAATCAATATTAATTGGTTCCCTCGGTAATTGGAAGTTAAAGGAATAGTATCTTGCCTTGGAATTGTTTCATTATTCTTGTATGGACGTACCCGGCTTCGCCCGGGTTTTACCCAAGTAAAGGTTTATCTAACGAATCTCTCAATAAAGTGAACATTTTTTCCCGGTCCCTTGAAAAATACTCGATTAGTTGAATAAAATCAATATTAATTGGTTCCCTCGGTAATTGGAAGTTAAAGGAATAGTATATTGCCTTGGAATTGTATCATTATTCTTGTCTCAAATAATTGCCGTGTCATCCTGAATTTTGTCTTTCCTAATTTTCTACATTACAACATCATCGTATCATCATGATAATATTTAGAGCAGATTGTTGAATTATAACAGATAAATTAGAATATTTATATTGATTATTTTAAAGCGAAAAGTTATTTCAAAAATTTTATTTGCTAGAAACCTTCCCAGTACTATACTAAATAACTTCCCAAAGTTTCATGGCGTTCCAATGAGTGGTTTGGTCAGGCATAAAGGACACACACACACACATACATTCATTTTTATATATATAGATTATTCACCTGATCTCAGTACAATTTATATCATTTTGTACGATTTTTCACGATTATTTGAAGTTTTATGAAAAGTTTAATAAAAACGGGGATTTTTATTCGACCATTTTTATAGGATACTAGACGAATGACCCGGGCAACGCCCGGGTTTACCCGATTAAATATTTTATTCAAACACTATTCGTTACAATTATAAATTTGGCGCCGTGGATGTCACTCTTGTGAAACGTCCCGCTCCAAACTTTACATGTACATTAGGTCAGCTGATATTACCTCCCATCTTCACCGCTAGAGGCGTTGCTCGCGAGCAAAAGGGAAAACTCGACGAATATTCGGGATAGAGACCTGAAAATTTCACTATAAGTTTTTCTAGATTCTACTCTATATACTGTTAAAATTTCAGTCAGATTAGTTACGATATAAATCTTCAAATCGAGCGAGCGTCTATAAATATTTCGATTTAGATCAAGTATTTTATTTATTAAGCGAACACACTATCATTAAAAAAATTGAGAAGATTTCGATTTTAAACGTATTTATAACCTTGATAGAGGGCGTTGTTCGTGAGCCAAGTAGAATAATTTGAATATGTAGTTTTAATATGTAATTTATATATAATTTAAAATAGCCTATCGTTTTCCTCGTATTTTTTTTACCTATGTATGGAAATTTTGGTACAGTAAAAAAAAAACTATGCTTCAATAACATTAAAAAAAAAAAACACCCAGGCTAAGTTTCAAACCAAGGTTGTGGAAACACGAAGCCGCACACCTAACCATTAAGCTACGCCTGGCAGCATAAATATTCGCATGTAAAGCTATTTCAGGCCTTAGATATTTCTAACCCCCTTTTTGAAATAGGTTTTTGAAACATGGAAATTATAATACTTCAAATAAATTGAAATAGAGTGAACACAAATAAAACATACCAAATATTTCGAATTAGAGCAGTTATTTTAAACGGCGAATTAGATCAGTTATATCTAAAAATGAAAATATATAAATAAATAAAACCTACCAAATATTTCAAATTAGAGCAGTTATTATATAAATATGTATATTATATGTGTTATTAAGCGAACTATATTAGTTATTTTAAACGGCGAATTAGATCAGTTATATCTAAAAATGAAAATATATTGTCGCGGATTTCCGTGTAAATAAGTATTAGGAATCACGCGAACAGTAGTTTTCTATTGAAAGTTTATTCTGCTTGAGACGAGTAGAAGAAAAGAAATAGCAATCTAAACTAACTAATTTGCATATTTACAAAAGTTTTTATGCCGGCCAAAATAACAACAATGGATTTATATGCAAATATTATACAGTGACATTACCCCCCTCTCAAAAGCAAGCAGCGACCCGCTGCTTTTACAACATACTAACAAATTATATACACAAAAATCAGAAATGAACTAGAAGTGCAAAATTAATTTTAAATAATAATAATAATAATTAAAAAAAAAGAATTTCCCAACTTGCCTCCTATTTTTCCGATAAGGTTATGCTTCTTTCTCAGGCCTGAATTTGCTCTTCTGGGCTCCGATAAGGCTTCATCCGCTGGACATGGACGATATCTTTTGTTTTCCGTTGCCGTGGTCTTTTTTCCAAAGGCTCCACCTCATAGGTTACCTCGGAGAGTTGTCTGTTCACCCTATAAGGGCCGAAGTATCTCTTTAGGAGCTTCTCCGCCAACCCTTGTCTACGGACAGGCGTGAACACCCACACCAGGTCTCCTGTCTGATAATGGACTGGTCTGTGGCTCTGGTCATATCGAGATTTGTCTCTTTCTTGTGATCGTAAGATGTTTAACCGAGCCAACTGGCGTGCATCCTCAGCATTTGTCACCATACTCTCCACGTAGTCTTCCAGACTGGTGTTTTCTCTATAGGCTAAGATGGTGTCAAGTGGAGTCTCTACATCTCGTCCGTGTATGAGATAGAAAGGGCTAAACCCAGTGGATTCTTGTTGGGAGGTGTTATAGGCGAAGGTGACATAGGGGAGCACTGCATCCCAGTTTCTTTGCTCGACATCGACATACATGGACAACATGTCAGCGAGAGTCTTGTTGAGTCTCTCGGTTAAGCCGTTGGTCTGTGGATGATAGGCTGACGTGAATCGATGTATGGTCCCGCAGAGGTCGTTGATTTCCTTTAATGTTCTGGATATAAAGGTTCGACCTCGATCTGAAATTAACTCTCTAGGAGCTCCATGCTTCAGCAATATGTCTTCTACCATGAATTTGGCAACTTCCTCCGCACTTCCATTAGGTATTGCTCTGGTAATTGCGTACCTAGATAAATAATCTGTCGCAACCACAATCCACTTGTTGCCGTTGTTCGAAACAGGAAATCTCCCCAACAGATCTATTCCTACCCTCTGAAAAGGCCGGGCTACAGGTGGGATTGGTACCAGTTGTCCAGGTGGGCGCCCCGTGGATCCTTTTCGCCTTTGACATTCTCTGCAATGCGACACATATTGTTTCACAGATCTGTACATGCCGGGCCAAAAGTATTTTTTTCTAACTCGATCGTAGGTTTTGGCAAATCCCAAATGTCCTGCCATCGGTGAATCATGGGCTTCCCTCAAGATGTCAATTCTCATCTGTTTAGGAACCACTAGAAGCCACATTTTGCCCATGGGATCGTAATTTTTGCGGTAAAGAATACCTTCGATTAACTTAAAAACTCCATCGCTTTTAGATTGGCTACCTTGGATTATTTTCGTAATTTGATCGTCCTTTTCTTGTTCTTTCCTTACGTCGGTAATTGAGATCAACTCTGGAATGTTGTTTTCGTCTGTGTCTAGAAGAGGGTTTCGTGAAAGGCAGTCCGCATCTTGGTGTTTTTTTCCACTCTTATAAACAATAGAAATGTCAAATTCTTGAAGACGTAGAGCCCATCTGGCTAGCCTTCCTGATGGATCCTTTATATTGGCTAACCAACACAGAGAATGGTGGTCGGAAACTACAGTAAAATGCCTCCCGAATAAATAAGGCCGGAACTTGTAAATAGCCCATACTACGGCCAGACATTCTCTCTCTGTCGTAGAATAGTTCTTTTCTGCAGCGTTGAGGGTTCTTGAAGCATAGGCGATTGGCTTTTCCTCTCCTTCATGAATTTGAATCAATATTGCTCCAATGCCATGTCCACTCGCGTCTGTGTGCAGATGTGTTTCGGCTTCTTCTTTATAATGGCCGAGAAGAGGATCTGTAGTCAACGCTGCTTTCAATATCTGGAACGACTCATCTTGCTCCTTTGACCAAACGAACCTAGTATTGTTTTTCAGTAGTTCGTGTAATGGCTTTGCTTTATTCGCTAAGTTCCTCACAAAGCGTCTATAGTAATAACATAATCCGATGAAACTTCTCACATCAGTTGTATTTTTTGGAGTCGGAAAATTTATGATGGCCTCTATTTTTCCAGGATCTGGGCGTATACCTTCCTCTGAAACCAAATGCCCTAATACCTTGATTATCTTTGATCCAAATCGGCACTTCTCGGGATTGAGACATAAACCAGCCCTCTGGATACATTTAAGGGTCTTTTCCAGTCGTTCCATGTGCTCTTGAAAGGAGGACGCATAGACAATTATATCGTCCAAGTAGCAAAGACAAATTGTCCACTTGAGTCCAGCCAGCAGATTGTCCATCATTCTTTCGAACGTGGCTGGGGCATTACATAGGCCGAACGGCATGACTCGAAATTCATAGAGACCATCAGGGGTGACGAAAGCTGTCTTTTCACGGTCTCCTTCATCAATCTCTATTTGCTAATAACCTGTGCGTAAGTCCATGCTGGAATAGAACTTGGCTCCCGTTAAACTATCCAAAACATCATCGGTTCTTGGTATTGGATACACGTCCCTTTTTCGTGATCCGATTGAGCCTTCGATAATCCACGCAAAATCTCCATGACCCATCTTTCTTTTTTACTAGGACCACTGGAGAAGACCAGGGGCTTTCGGATGGTTGTGCGACTCCCATTTTGATCATTTTGTCGACCTCTCCCTGTATTGCTCGCCTTTCAGTAGGTGACACACGGTAAGGTCGTTGCTTAATAGGGCGGTTGTCTGAAGTGTCTATTTTATGTTTTACGCCGGAGAAAGGTCTACTTGCTCTTCTCTCAAAGTCAAAAATCTCCGCGTAGTTTATCAAACATTCAGCCATATTTGATCTCTGTTCTTTGCTTAAAGTATCATCTACTAGAGATAAGATATTTTGACGTATATCCTCGTTTTTAATGTTGGTTCTAATTTCTTTGCAGTCATCCATATCTATACTGAATATCCCACTACTTCCAATTTTACCTAGATTGCCCACGAGCATACCTGCAGGGATAATTTGGTTACGAGATGTTGCATTTGTCACCCATACGTCTCCTCTTCCGTGATGGAAGTTGATGACCGATGATGGAATGGCCAATTCTTTCTTCAATAGGAGATCTTTGTGACCCTCCACGATCAGATCTTTTGCGCCTTGAACCTTTTCACTAATAACCGCAATTTTACTAATCGAGCGGCCTGGGATTATGCAATCTTCACAAGCATATACGGCTAGATCTTCATCTTCTATACCTTGACTTGCGCACTCCTCCAGGTGCATTTCGCCCGTTCCCCAATCAATAATCGCATTTGTGGCCTGAAAGAAATCCCAACCGAGTATTATATGGTGGCTACATTCAGATAGTACGACAAAGTTGAAACGAACTTCAAGCTCTTTAATGGTGATTCGTATATTGCAGCGTCCCAAAGTCTCGACATATTTCTTATTTGCCACTCGTAAAATTGGGCCTTTTTTAACAAAGAACGGGATCCGCAAATGTCGGCGAAAATTTTCAGAAATGACCGAAAAATCGGCTCCGGAATCAACCAATGCTTCAATATTCTGTCCGTTAACGGAGATCAACACAAAGTTACGTTTCATATTAGCAGTAATGAGAGGGGGAGGAATTTCACTTACGTCGGCGGCCTTACCTCCTGTATAGGCCGCGCCTCTTAGTTTTCCTGGACTTGGCGGCGAGGAGATCGGCGGGAAGGCGACGGAGTGCTGTTTCTTCTCGACGGCGATCTTCCGCGGCCAGGATAAGGAGATGGGTTCCGGTAGCGTTTATTCAGTTCAGATTCTAGTTCCCCGTCATATCTGCTGAATTCGGCGTTAGGAAAATAGTTTGTTCTTCTTCCTCTAGCCTCCTCGAAGATACGTCGTCTATCTCGACAATATCTCACCACGTGTCCCGGTCGCCCGCAATGAAAGCAAATCGGCTGGTCGTTTGGAGTTCTCCAGGCGTCAGTCTTCCTTACTTCGGAATTTTCAGGAGATCTTTGCGGTGGCAGCGGCCTGGTATAACTCCTCTGGGGTCTCGAGAAGCTACTCTTTCCGGTGATGGGAGCAAGTTCCCTTTTAATCTCTCTTTTTATCAAATCCTCCAGAGGCGCACTCTCAGCTTTCTGCTCAACTCCAAGGAAGCATGCTGTTGAGGGTATTTTCACCTTCTGAAATTCTTCCTGGACAATTCTTCTTATCATAGAGGGAAGATCCTCCTCCTCGTAAGCCACGAGAGCCACATTTGGGAGCCTTTCGAATTTCCTAGCAGTTATTCGTCGTTTTTTCATCAACTCTATTTTCCGGCATTCCTTTAGGAACTGATCCACTTTTTCAACGTCTTTAGCGATCAGTATCTGATAGATGTCCTCCGCTATTCCCTTCATCAAATGTCCTAACTTTGTTTCATCGTCCATCAGAGGATTGGCCAATTGACACAGGTATAGCACATCTTGAATGTATGACTCGGATGATTCACTGGATTTCTGTGCTCTTGTCTTCAGAATGATCTCAGCTTTCTTCATTTCTTCCTCCTGTTCTCCGAAGGTTTCACCCAAAGCCTTCTGAAACACTTCCCAGGATGTCAGTAGGTCCTCATTATTCTCGTACCATTGTCGGGCTGTTCCGGCCAGGAAAAATATGACATTGGCCAAACACATAGAATCGTCCCATCTGTTGAACTTTGCCACACGCTGGTAATCTTTCAGCCACCTTTGAGCATCTTCACTTCCATCTCCAACGAAAGTGGATGGATATCTTGGCTGCTGCAAAGAGATGTAGGTTGATGGGACTTGAGCCGAAGTTTCTCCTGGTTCGTTTTTCAACATTGTTGGTTCCTTGTTATGACCCTCAGGTGGTAATCCTCTCAGCCGGAGGCTTCTTCTCAAATTTACGAAGTCAGCTGTTTTATTCTTTAGTAGGATTTACCCAGCGCCTCCACCAAAATGTCGCGGATTTCCGTGTAAATAAGTATTAGGAATCACGCGAACAGTAGTTTTCTATTGAAAGTTTATTCTGCTTGAGACGAGTAGAAGAAAAGAAATAGCAATCTAAACTAACTAATTTGCATATTTACAAAAGTTTTTATGCCGGCCAAAATAACAACAATGGATTTATATGCAAATATTATACAGTGACAATATAAATAAATAAAACCTACCAAATATTTCAAATTAGAGCAGTTATTATATAAATATGTATATTATATGTGTTATTAAGCGAACTATATTAGTTATTTTAAACGGCGAATTAGATCAGTTATATCTTAAAATGAAAATATATAAATAAATAAAACCTACCAAATATTTCAAATTAGAGAAGTTATTATATAAATATTTATATTATATGTGTTATTAAGCGAACTATTATTAATAAAATATTGAGAAGATTTAGATTTTAAACGTATTTATAACCTTTTAGTGCTTGATAGAGAGCGCTGCTCGTGAGCTAAGTTGAATAATTTGAATATATAGATAAAATAAAATAATACTTTTAATACTTTGCTACAATATTAAAAAGAGGGGTGCTTAGGTGTTTGAAATGTAAAATGTGCTCTAAATAGTATTACATAGAGCCTTCATAACAAACATATTTAAAATAAACCAATTAAAATATAATAATGCTGTAAAAAAAGACTTTGCTACAATAATATATTTTTATTTTAAAAAGCCTACATTTTAAATAAAATAATATTTTAATAATTTGCTACAATAATATAAAAGAAATGAAAAAAAAAAAACACCCACGCTGAGCCTCGAACCTAGGTTGTGGGGGTACGAAGCTGTGTACCTAACCTATAGGCTAAGCTTGACGTTACAAATACGCTCATGCGAGGCTATTTCAGTCCATACGTCTGCCGCGAGGGGGCGCTGATTGCGAGTGAATTTACGTTTTATTGTAAATAAAAATGCAACGAAAGGTTATTTCTAAAGAGTAATTAGCCAGAAACCATCCCGGTAGTATACTAAACAACTTCCCAAAGTTTCATCACGATCGGTTGAGCGATGTAGAAGATTATCACTTGCGAACGGACGGACCAACAAACATTCATTTTTATATATATAGATAAATAATTATCTCATAAAGTATCAATATATAAGATGTTCAGTGATCAAGTCCACATACTTGTGAGTCAATCTCGTAATAAAGGTCTATCAGCCGTCCGTAGTCAAATACAGTTGATGTCACAACGGACTCAGTAATTAAACATTTCTGGAATGGCCTGGCATGCCTAATGAATGCATTTTAATTAAAGATCGGTTGGATTAAATATTCCACTGAACCTCTCCTTACAGCGGACATTATCTCGGAAAACCTCTCCGAAAATTAAAAACACCAACTTATACCAAAAAAACGCTAATGAACTTTAAAATTGTATTGATTAATTTAAAATATCGGAGGCAAAAAAAAAAACGCTACCCATTTTTTCGTCAACGTTATTATACGTTTTTTTAAAAGTATTATTTGGTTAAACTCTAAAGTTTTCTTTCTTCGTTTCTACTCTTTATCGTTTCTCGGGGGAGAGGACTTTACCTTAATGAAGCCTTAGTTTTACACTCTGTTGCCTAGCCCTATGTTCTACAATGATAGCATTTATGAACCTGTATTTTCACAAACAAAAATTCCTAAATACATATACCAGATATATGAAATTCCCTTTATAACTGAATATAGTTCATAAAGATACTTGACGGTATATATTTATAGATTAAAACATATAGAATTTTAACAAAAATTCACTTCGGAATGAGCTCCTGTACTGATGAGGGCCAGGTCTTTCCTGGTGGGCAGCTTCAATTAAGACTGTATATATTTACAAGGGTCACTCCAAAAGTTTTTGCAGTAAATAATAAATAATTAAAGTATTAAAAATAAATTACACCATTAAAATATAAATGCATTTTTTACCTGACCTAAACATTTTCATGAAATAGTAAAAAAATGATTCATAGCGGGCGCGACTTTGTTTACAGCGGCAGCAGTAATTTCTAAACATTGCATCAGACACAATGGAGTTGACTAGATAACGTTTACGTGCCATGATATTTTATGATTATAAAGGTAATTTAACTTCTAAAGAATTTCATGAAAGATTGATTAAAGTTTTAGAAAATGAAGCTCCTTCTATTTGAACAGTTTTTAATTGGTTAAATGAATTTAAATTTAGAGAAACCAACATTGAAGATGAACCTCGTTCAGGTCGACCACTAACAGCATGTGATCCATGAAAAATTTTAGTTGGTAAGATTTTTACTTATAGAAGATCGAAATATTACGTATCAGCAGTTAGAGAAAAGTGTGGGCATTGTATCAGCAGCAATTAACACTATCATTAATGCTAATTTTAAGTAACGAAAACTTGTTAGTAGGTGGGTGCCTCACAGCTTGACTGAAGACCAAAAACTTGGTCGCGTTAAATGGTGTAATTTTATGTTGAAAAAATTAATAGAGGCAAATCAAAGGCTCTTTTTAATATTATTACAGGTATCGAAACTTGGATTTACAATTTTTAATCAGAAATAAAATGGCAATCTACTCTTTGGTGCTCTTCAAAATCAACTCCTCCTAAGAAAGTTCGAAGAACTCGATGTGTTGGAAAACGAATGGTCGCTTGTTTTTTCAGAAAAAGTGGTTTCATTGATATTGTAAAGTTAGAAGATTGAAAGATATTGGTTGTGAAGAAGGTTCGTTTGGTTTTATTCGACAATTTTATTTAGACAAAAAAAAACATTAATTATAACAATTAATTAATCAATTATGTATTCTTCCTTTTTACTTATGACTTCCTCCCAACTTTCGAATAGTTTGTTGATGCTGTTCCGTCAAAACTCGCCCGGTCTGGTGTCGAATAAGTTGCTGAGCCAGGTTTTGAGGTCCTTATAATCATCGAAGATAGTACTACATAGATGGTTTGACATGGAGCGGAAAAAATGGTATTCGGTTGGTGCAAGGTCCGGAGTGTACGACGGGTGTTGTAGAACTTCCCATTCGAGCTCTTGAAGGGCGGCTTTGACGACTTGTGCAATATGCGGCCTAGCGTTGTCGTGAAGGATAATGATTTGACCTTGTCGATCGGGTCTTTTCTGTTAATCAACTTCAATCACGCAATGCAATAGGGCAATGAAGAGGTCCTTGTTGACCGTGGCATTCCTTTCGAGCATATTCCTGTACAGCACACCTTCGCTGTCCCAAAAAACGCAGATCATAGCCTTCTGTGTGTAAAGATTTTGCTTTATTCTTGGCTTCGGCGTATCTCCTGGTGCAACCCACTCTTTTCCTTACTTCATATTCACGTATAGACACCATTTTTTCTATCTCCCCCAACGATTCGGTATAAAATTCGTTGTTTATAGTCCCGTGTATTGATGACGTGCGAGATGTGGATCAGCGATTTGAAGGCGATTTTCTTTGTTGGTTTCATTAAGCTCGTGAGGCATCAAAGCCTCCGAGTTTTTGAGAAAAACCTATTAATTGAAGATGGTTAGAGATGGTCATAGCACTACATTTCTTTTTTTTTTTCGGCCAACTCACGGGTTGTTTGGCGACCATCTTCCTTCAACAGGGCCTTTAGATGTTCCTCATCGAATTCTGATGGTCGTCCGCTTCGGGGCGTGTCTTCAAGGTCCAAGTCACCGTTTTTGAACTTTGCAAACCAATTTTGTGCTACTCGCTTTCTTATGACACCTTTTCCATACACGTTGCATATGTCCCGAGCTGCTTCGGCTGCTTTCTGACCTCGATGAAAAGCGAAGAAAAGCAGATGTCGAAAATGTTTATTTTTGCCTCCTGGGTATTCCATTTTCAAGTCTGGAAAAAGAACAAAAAAATACCTTTTCAAAAACAAATAATACAGATTTTTAGAGCAGAAAAGTATTATTTAAAGCATATAAACACTTTGCCGTATAACAACAAAAACCGTTATCAACAAAGGGATACAAAAACCGAGCTAACATTCTTTACAACCTAATAGATAATAGTGACTGGTAAACAACAAAATACCTTCCAGCAGTATTTGAAAAAATCAAGAAAAAACAAAGAGCTCAACTTTAAGGACCCCTTTTTAACCATGACAATGCAAGACCGCACACCTTAGCCCAAACATTAGACCTTTTAGCCAACTCTGGTGTCCAATTAGTCACTAATCCTCCATATTCGCCAGATCTAACAACTTTTGTAGCCTTTTTTATTTCCAAAAGTTAAGGTAATGTTGAAAGGGATAAAATTTGACACTGATGATGAAGCACTGCAAGTCTTTATCAATACCGTAAATTCCATCCCTGAAGATGACTGGTGTAAGTGTTTCGATAATTGGTTTTCACGGATGGAATCATGCATAGTTGCTAAAGGTGAACACATTTAAAAACTCTGAAAATTTGAAAGTTGCATCTTTAATAAAATTAAGTGATTGCAAAAACATTTGTAGTGACCCTTTTATACATGTAAATAATTTATTTCGTATATTTAAATTTATTTTATCTATTTCTCTCTATCTATTATAATATTTTTATTTTGCATCCAACCTTATATAAACCTTATATGAACGTTTCAATAGAGTAGTTTTAATATCTCTCTCTCTTTCATTATCACTTCTTAAATGCGAACTGTACAATTTACCTGTTTTGACAAGATGTCAATAAAACTATGCTAACCGCTTCCGAAGAGAAGTAGAGGCTGCGTCCAGGCAGCTGCGGCGAAGAAAACCCTCACCGAACGCCCAATGCATAATTCAAAAGTACAAGAATGTACGACGACTCGGCAAAAGCAAGCGGCGTTCAGAGCCAGGTCGGCGGTGGGCAAGGTAGAGCAATGCGTCTATCTTGAATTCTGCCTAGACCTCACCCAGGCCCAGTACTTTCTGGGGCTGGAGGCGAAGCTGGGCAAGGGCTCCGTATATCAGCTTACAAAAATGGAGGGGCTTATCCTGGTCGGCCTCTCCAGGGTGCAACTCGTCGACAAGCTGATAGAAGAAGGCCTGGACATCGAGGACGCCACCTTGAGGGCCTTCCCCCTGCGGAAAAGAGCCGAACGCATTGTGCTCGGCAATGTTTTCTTTTTCGTAGAGGACGCTGATCTCGTCGCGGCACTACGGCTCTACGGACAGATGACTTCCATCGATGATGGAGATGGGCGACTCCAGCTGGGCTGATTCCCGTCGGGAAGCTTTCCTCACTCTGAAAGAAGGCGTCAAGCTTTTCAAGATCCCTGCACTGCTAGATATCAAATATAAATCATTCATCACGCAGGTCTACGTGACATACGGCATCAAGTGCTCATTGTGCTATAAGAAGGGGCACAAACGCGCCAACTGCCCACGTAAGACGGGCCTTCAGGAAAGCAACTTATTGCTACCCGTGGATTTCCCCTTGTGCCCACGGTTGTCCCTAGCAAGCCACCCTCCAAATCGAACGCCCCTCCTCCTCCTGTTGCAGCCCTACCACCGGCTGTTTCTGTCGTCGCAGATCTTCCTCCCCGCGACACAGAGAAACAGAAGAGACAGTCGGCTTGAGTACTCCTCCATCTAAAAAGCAGGACAGACCTAAGGCGTCCGAATCTTCCCAAGAACGGCGTAATTTGGCTGAGGTCCAAATGGACGTTCCTGAAGAAAGACAAGGCGTCTACAGTCATAGATCGTGCCCAAAAGCTGGGCCTGGAGAGAGAACACCTTCTTCAGGCTTTTACACACAACGGGGAGATGGACCGGCTCCTCGTCCAATCAAACGCCGAACAGAGAATGTCCATCGACACATTGGCCACGCCGCTAATGACTCTGACAGGGAATACCAGCGACACCCTATACAAGAAGATGTCACGCGCCGGAAACTCTGCTCGGCAGCCGAAATGAGCTTCCGTGTTGCAACCCTGAACACGCGCGGCATCGCCGCTCTTCGCCGTAGAATTCAGCTCTGCTGTTTTCTCAAGGAGCATGAGATTGACATCTGCTTCCTTCATGTGACCAACGTCATATCTCTGGACGAAGAAATAGACCTCTGCCAAGGCTACAGCGTCGTCATTGTGCCTTCAACGACCACCGAGGGATCAGGCCTCTCCTGCGATCTTAGCGGCTGGCGTCGTTGTTCACCGGCAGCAGATCCTATGACCTGGCAAGGTTGCTCTAATTGACCTCACCGTCCGGGGATACTCTATGACGTGTGTCAGCGCTCACGTCTCTCATGATTCTGAAGAGCGCTGCCGCCAGCTTCAGATCATTGCAGCTTTGGCGCGTGAAGAAGGTGCGTGGATCCTCGGTGACCTGAACATATCCGAGGAGTCGGCGATGGACCTGGCATCAGTTTCGGCAGAAGCGCTCTCGCTGCTCCTGGATTAAGCTGACCTCGTCGACGTCGACACCTTCTTCGATGCTGCACTGGAGAACACCAGTGTTGTCACTATCGGAAGTCGGGTTAACGCACGTCGTCTGGACAGAATCCTACTTCCATCAGACTTCTGCGTCCGCGTCACCCACTACCAAACCATCGACTATGCCTACTCGGACCACCGTGCCGTTCTGATCCAAGTAGATGAACCTGCTCCTACTAGACTTCCATGCATCGGTAAGCTGCTTCGGTCAGACCCGTTCTTCGATCGAAGGGAAACTTTCATCGATGAAAATTTGGAAGACCTAGCAAAAACTTCACCTCCGATGTTATGGGAACAATGGACTAAGATCTAGGCAGATATGGTCGCGGAGATACGGTCCCTCGCGCCTGCTGTCACCGAGTCCAAGGGTGGATACATCCAGAGAGCAAGCCTCTTTCTGAGGCGGAGACTGGAGGACGACACTGCCCGCTCCGACTATCCTTTCTTGTCGAACCTCGGGCGTTCCCTTCGAGCCAGACGTCGCTCTCCCTCCACCGATAACGACAGCAACGACATCTCTGTTGGCCAGTTTAAGCGTTTCCTTCTTGAACGCTTAAGCAGTCGCTTTGCTCAGGCTCCAAGCTCGGAAGAAGCCATCGCCGACTTCCTAGCTGAAGTGACATCCCTTGAGTTCGACGAGTGGGACCAGCTCTTTTTGCCGATATCTCTCGCGACCAGATAGCGGCAGCTATCCACCGCCTGTCAAACGGCCGTGCCTCAGGATGGGACGGGTTATCCTGCGAGTTTGTCAAAGCCTTCGAAGAATTCTTCGCTGAAGATCTTTTGAAAACCTTCGAAGCTTCTCGACTCCGTGGGGCCTTGGCTTTATCCTGAAGGCGCAGCAAGATCATCCTGCTGCCGAAAGTAAACGGTGGTCCAGTTCTACAGGCATTCCGTCCAATCAGCCTGCCAACGACCGAATACGGGTCCTCAACGGCGTGCTCATGGCCCGTCTGCGACGTCATCTACCAGACCTGGTTCCCGACTGACACACTTACGCCGATCCAGAACGGTCATCCTCCTGGAACATTGCGCGAGTGTCTGACGAAGCCGCCGGGGCATCCAGACATGACACGCCGCTGGCTGTCATCTCTCTGGTCCAGAAGTCGGCGTTCGACACCCTGAGCAGGAGTTACCTGTTCGCCCTGCTGGAGAATCTGGGCCTACCATCTACCTTTCTAGGATGGATCTACGGGGAAACAGACGCCTCCATCCGGGTGGGAGATGTATACACCAAGGCCTTGCCGCTTTCCAACGAGGTGAGGCAGGGCTGCCGTCTCAGCGCCGCGCTCTTCAGCATCGGAGTTGAGCCACTGTTACGCCGCCTTGAGATGACATGTGGATTACATCGTACTCTTTATTAGTCCATATATATATAGTCGCAGGAAGCGAACACCTCCCGGAGCAAGGGTCGCATGGCTCGGCAACTCCAATATCTGTGGGTCAGCGACTCTTCGCTGGAACCACAAGCGGCACAGTTGGCACGCCTCGAGGCAGGATGGTCAGGATGTGGTAGGGCGTGGAGTGCCTGTCGTAAGGCGACATCTGCTTCGTGCCACGAGAAGCAGTTGCGACGCAAGTCGGTCCAGGTGATGGAGCGGGGCACATCCACTGTGGGGGTTCACCGGGCAGCCACCTCTGCAGTAGGATGTGCCGAGTCCAATGCCCGGCGGGCCCTCTGGCTGGTAAGATGGGTAATGGGGGTCGCCGAACCCCGCAGGACGATGGTCTCCGCCTCGTTTTGCGCATGATAGTTAAAGCAGGCATTTTACCGCAGAAGACGTTGACAGAAGGTCCCCATATGCTGCGCGTCCAGGAGCGCGCGGCCCGTGTTGAGCGCGTTAGTGCAGCGGCGCCATCGGAGAAATTTCCGACAGTCGCCTGTAGCCAGCGCTCGGGATCCAGCAGGTCTGGCGGCCGCAGGAATCTGTTGTCGCCTCGAAGGCGCAGGGACCTCAAGGTGGCGCGATGCAGAACCCTGTGGTCCAGCTCAAGGACAATTGAGGCGGCCTCCCACAGGCTCAGCAATCTCCTCCACCTAGGCGAGAGCCAAACGTCAGGAGCCGGCGGTGTCAGCCACGCCCGGTTGCGGAGCAGCCAAGAGTAGTCGTTGGCGGCGCCGCGAAGAGTGGCCTGCACCCCTCCAGTCAGTCGAGCCGAAGCTGGTCCGCGCTTTCAAGCAGGACTACCTCACCGTCGGAGACTGGACGAGCCAGGATGCGCCCGGGGAGCCATGATACTCGGCTCGTACCCCACACGAAGCGCGCCAACCGCGCCTGCAGCCGGCCGATGGTGGTTTCAGGTGGAAGGTAGCTGTGGAGGGGTGCAGAATGGAACCCAGGACCAGGCTGTTGGTCGCGCGGGCACGACCCACCAGCGACAGGTCATGGGTGAAAAATGACCACCTCGCGATGGCTCGCTCCAGCAGCCCCATCAGGTGTGAGGCCGGGGAAGCGACGCTTTTCCTGGTGGTGATGGTGCAGCCCAGGACGGTCAGCGACTCGAACGTCCAGGAGATTCCCAGAGGAGAATACATCCGGTGCTCCCAGGAACAGCACCAGAGCCCGCAGCTCTTCTTGAAGTTGACAGCCATCCCGGAGGACATGCGGAACTCTTCGAAGATCAGGGGAACGAGCTCAAACTGGCTCGTCACCATAATGTTAGGGACTGGATATCGGTCGGGTACGGTAGCGGCATTCAGTCCCTAACATTATGGACTTTGCATCGCATCTGCATGGTACGAAAATATTTTCTACTATCGATCTGGTTAGAGCGTACTACAATGTGCCCGTGGAATCTAGAGATATCCCTAAGACTGCCGTTATTACGCCTTTCGGCCTTTTCGAGTTTCCCCGCATGTCCTTTGGCCTATGTAACACAGCCCAAACCTTTCAAAGGCTCATCAACGAAGTACTCCAAGGTTTGGATTTTGCATATGCCTACATTGACGACGTGCTTATCGCATCCGATTCAGAAAATCAACATGTATCCCATCTTCAACAACTTTTTGGTCGCCTTCGAGACTACGGCCTGACGTTCAACCTGACCAAATGCACCTTCGGCCAACCTTCAGTCAAATTCTTGGGGTTTATCATCACTAACGCCGGAATCTCGCCGGACCCTCAGCGAGTACAAGCAATTAAAGACATCCCAATCCCTGAACTTGGCAAGCCAATAAGATTGCATAGGATCGCTGGAAAGATCCTACTGGAGGGGGAGTAGTGTGGCGACTACACTTTGCTTCAGCAGCGCGAACTAGGACGGCCTCGAAAAAAGTTCCTGGAAGGGGTAGGGGCTTCCCATAGACCAGCTCAGCGGTTGTGGTGTTGAGATCTTCCCTTAGCGACGAACGAATCCCTAGGAGCACCAGGGGAAGTTTCAAGGACCAGCTCGTGGAATCGTGACAGCGAAGGGAGTCTTTCAGCTGTCTGTGGAATCTTTCTACCAGGCCGTTTGCTGCTGGGTGGTAGGGTGATGTCCTTATTCTGTTGATTCCCAGAAGCCGTGTCAACTCACCGAAAAGTGCTGATTCAAACTGCCTGCCTTGGTCTGTAGTCACTTTTGCTGGCACGCCAAAACGAGATATCCAGACCGATAGGAAGGCATTTGCTACTGTTTTGGCGGTGATGTCCTGTATGGGTAGGGCTTCGGGCCACCTAGTGAATCGGTCGACGCAGGTGAATATGTACCGATAGTTTTCACTCGGTGTTAGTGGTCCGACCAGGTCAATGTGAACATGACTGAACCTTCCGTTTGGGGGACTAAACGACTGAAGGGGCGTTCTTGTGTGTCTAGTGGTTTTGGAGACTTGGCAGCGGTGGCAGGCGCGAGTCCAAAGTGCGCAATCCTTCTTGACGGCCGGCTCACCAATTTGTAGGATTGTTGCGTGATGTGTCGGTGTGGCTAGTGGAAAGGCTGCTGATAAAATTATAATTAAAATTAATTTATTTAAAGCCAGAAATATAAAAATAGAAAAGAAGCAACGGTTGAAGTAACGGCCGCCGGAGTTAGCCTAGATGTTTACCGCGAGTGGCCAGAGTCTCTGATGACGTCCCGCGCGCATGCGTAGTCAGGTTGACGCTCGCGGTTGCCGAGGCCGTCCTAGTTCGCGCTCGCTGAAGCAAAGTGTAGTCGCCACATATTTTATATATATTTATATTTATCAAATTTTCAAATCTATTTATATCTATTCATTCCTATATTTATCATTATATGATCTTATTTATTCGTAATTATTCAAATTTGTAATTAACCATATGTAATCTTATATGAACATTGTAATGAATCAGTTTCAATCTCAATCTCTCTCACTATTTTATTTTTGATATCCAACCATTTAAAAATAATAGCATACCTTCCCATAGTAAACAACTAGTCGAATGACCCGGGCAACGCCCGGGTTTTACCAGATTAAATGCTTTTATTCAAATACTATTCGTTACAATTATAAATTGGCGCCGTGGATGCCATTCTTGTGAAACGTCCCGCTCCAAACTTTATAAAAATATCGCTCTCAGACACAAAGTTTGAAGCGGGACGTTTCACAAGAATGGCATCCACGGCGCCAATTTATAATTGTGACCACGGGTGAAGCCAGTTCATTTTTAGTATGCAGGAACAAAATTCTAACATAAAAACATTCATTCGAGCAAAAGACACAAAGCCAGATCATCTCTTTATAAAAATATCGCTTCTCAGACACAAAGAGATGATCTGGCTTTGTGTCTTTTGCTCGAATGAATGTTTTTCTGTTAGAATTTCGTTCCTGCATACTAAAAATGAACTGGCTTTACCCGTGGTTTCTGCTTTTTGGAATTTTTCCGGATATAATATTGTATCTGATAATCAAATATGATACAAAAATATTGTCATAATCATTTTCTGACTAAAAAAAACCAACTATTTTTGCCCAGAACCTGTCAATTTCAATTTTTCTTGGCTAAAAATGCGACAAATATCTCTTCCATATTTTTTCTATGTCCTGTTAAAACACGTTTCACTTGTACATTAGGTCAGCTGATATTACCTCCCATCTTCACCGCTAGAGGCGCTGCTTGCGAGCGAAAAGGCGAATTTGCAACGCAATTTCAAATAACTCGAAGAATATTCGGGATAGAGACCTGAAATTTTCACTAAAGGTTTTTCCAGATTCTACTATACATCTCGCTAAAATTTCAGTCATATTAGTTACGTATTTTACGTAAAAGCATTCCATTCACAAAAGCAAACGATGACAGAATTGATGACTCTGATACTTGTATATTTTAATAATAATATAAATGAGTTTTAAAAATTGTAAAAAAAATGCATCGGCCGGGAATCGAACCCGGGCCGCCCGCGTGGCAGGCGAGCATTCTACCACTGAACCACCGATGCTTATAAAAATGGCCATATTTGAGTATTTATTCCATTCACAAAAGCAAACGTGACAGGATTGTTGATTGATTGATTATTGATGACTCTGATAACTGTATTATTTAATAATCCAAATTGTACCTTATCCTTGGATTTGGTCTTATTACCTTGTGTTTATAATCTATAAACCAAATTGTGCCTTATCCTTGGATATATATTTTAATAATATAAATGAGTTTTAAAATTAAAAAAAAATAAATAAAAAATGCATCGGTCGGGAATCGAACCCGGGGCGCCCGCGTGGCAGGCGAGCATTCTTCCACTGAACCACAGATGCTTATAAAAAAATAGCCATATTTGGGTATTTATTCAATTCACAAAAGCAAACGGTGACAGAATTGTTGATTGATGACTCTGATAACTGTATATTTTAATTGATGACCGAAATTTCAGCATGTAAGTGGATATCGAAAATCACGAATTGTTGTCCTAAGTTTAAACATATTGAAATTGCTCAGATTATTATGGATAACTCAAAGCAGCAGTTTCGCGTATATTCAAATTCTAGAAAAAAATAAAAAATAGATTATATGTACTATTAAATTGACCAACCTCTATTGATCCAGGAACTCGTATTATTATAAATAATTTCTAATATTATAAAATATGTTGTAAATAAAATATAATGCAAAAGGTTTTAGTGTTCATTCATACTTACACTCAATAAAAACTTGAGAAAATGTAATTTTTGATGTCGCCGGTCGTCTGTTTTTTATTTCTTAATGAGACAGGGAAAATTTTTGGCACACATACATATGACCATCTCGTATGTCTTCAATAAACTTCATTGTATATAAAATATATTTCAGAGTTATTGTCTGAATGCCTATATACATCCTAAAATGTACAATTTCCTTATGTTTTGTCTACGAATTTATTTCTCTGATCTTTTTTTTTTTTCTAATTTTAACAAAATATATATAGTGTATATACAGGTTGATCCAAAAGTCTTGCACAATTTTAAAAATTAATAACTCCGCGAGTATTTGCGTTATAGCAATCCGGTAAACACCATTGTGTGGAACTTTTAGGGCAAATAATGTAAAAATACGAAATTGATTTTAGTTACATTTTTTTTTCTAGATGGCACTTTACCAGAATCAGAGATTCAGCGGCCAAATTGTTTGATAAATTGAAAAATAAATCATCGACACGTATTTTTCCCCATTTTGAATACCAGGAAAGAACCATAATAATATCAACTAATAAATTCATGAAACTACATTACGCCAAAAGTAGAAGAATCGGATGACGATTTTCAAATGCAATCCCACATATGTAAAATAGGTA
The DNA here is from genome assembly GCA_030710605.1 of Cordylochernes scorpioides. Taxonomy (NCBI): domain Eukaryota; kingdom Metazoa; phylum Arthropoda; class Arachnida; order Pseudoscorpiones; family Chernetidae; genus Cordylochernes; species Cordylochernes scorpioides. The sequence goes on along the minus strand of CP092867.1, from coordinate 65,795,338 downwards.
AATGCAAATTAAAACATGTAGCAAATATATTTGATATTTTGATGCGGTTTGCTAGAATGCTCTCAGTGATTTAAATTTCGAAGATAATAAATTTCTATTTTTTTAATTCATCTCTCTCTCATCACACAGGTCTACAAAAAAATATATATTTTTTTTTTGCCAGAGAAAACCTGATGTTGATTCTAATGTAACTTTTCAGGCTGAATTCAAAAATAAAATTAGAGGTTTTCCATCACCCATAGTTCTTGCAGGAAAACCATTTTTCTATAAATTAGTATATACAGTAATAATGCGCAGAAATTGTTATGTAAGCATTTTTCAAGTAGACATCATTCCATTAGCTAACGATTTATTTTTGACAAGAAGGTTGATATGGGAAGCCAAAAGCTTTATTTTATTTGTTACTAACGGATGTACCCGGCTTCGCCCGGGTTTTACCCGAGTAAAGGTTTGTTTAACAATTCTCTATAAACTTATTCAAAAATAATAGATATATTTTGATAATTAGAAACTCGTAAATTTGAATATCTCGATAAAGTGAACATTTTTTCCCGGTCCCTGTGTGCCGGGTCATCCTGAATTTTGTCTTTCCTAATTTTCTACATTACACAATCATCGTTTTATCTAGTGAAAAATATTTCCCGTTCCCTTGAAAAATATTCGTAAGTTGAATAAAATCAATATTAATTGGTTCCCTGGGTATTTGGAAGTTAAAGGAATAGTATATTTGCCTTGGAATTGTATCATTATTCTTGTCTCAAATAAATTCCGTGTCATCCTGAGATAATCTTACTTTTGATAAATAATATTTAAGATAATAAACTGAGTGATAATAAAAATTACAGATAAAAAACTTGTTATCATCGTCGCAATGGTGGCGCTGCTTGCGAGTTAAATCTACAAATCTGCAAATACCTCTAAGGATATTCAAGATATTCAAGAAATTAATTTTCAGAAACCTTCCCAGTACTATATTAAATAACTTCCAAAAGTTTCATGGCGTTCCAATGAGTGGTTTGGTCAGGCATAAAGGACACGCACACACATACATTTATTTTTATATATATACTAGCGGATGTGTACCCGGCTTCGCCCGGGTTTTATCCGAGTGAAAGTTTGCCTAACGAATATTATTGATAATAATATTCGGGAACACACAGAATATTATGATAATAATGATAATTATATTCGTTACGTCATATATTTATATAATATAGCGGATGTACCCGGCTTCGCCCAGGTTTTTCTCGTGGGAATGTTTGTAGTCTAGTAATAAGAAAATATACTACACCTAAAAACTATCAGAGAAAAGAGAAACCACCCTGATATTTGGCCAACCCAATTTCTTGATAAATCAAGAAAAACATTCCACGAACGCGTTTTGGCGCTCGTCAGCGTGGAGTAGGCTGAACCATTGCGACCAAAAAATATTTTTTGATCCCAATGGCTTCCTGAAAAACAAGAAATGGGTATTTAAGGCCAAACTTGCGTAAATACGCTTCGCAAAATCTTTGCAATCTGTTTTGCTTTCAACTCAAAAATATCGACAAGCTCTGGAATGCTATTTGCTGAATAACAGTTTTAATAAATATATTTAAATTGAACCTAACGATTTGTTTAATATATTTGAATCAGAAGTGACAGGTGAATTTGAAGTGATCAGTTTATTCTTCTCTATCCATTTGCTTTTAAAATGTGTGCACTAGACTGTGTCAATATGCCGAGGCGTTGCATTAATATTCCTGATATTTTCTGTTACATTTGTGAGGAATTAACTTTCAAAGGCGAAACTTTACACCGCTTATCAAAAAGTGTTATCAACTTAATTTTGGCTGTAAATTCGGTGACCAAGATAATATTTGGGCTCCTCATCATTGTTGTGAAATTTGGGCTCGACGCCTTACAGGGTGGAGTAAAGGTGAATGTCGTATGCCTTTTGCAGTTCCAATGATATGGTGGGAACCTAAAGACCATTCTTAAGACTGGCATATTTTTAACAAAGACTACAGGTATTACATCCAAATCAAGACATACAGTTGAATATCCAGATCTGCCTTCTGCTATGAGACCGGTTCCTCATAGTGATATTTCACCTGTGCCACAGCCTCCTGAAAATGTGATGTTTAGTGACGATGATTCAGATAGATAGAAGCAACAGTCGTATGACACAAATTTTGAAGCAGTTGTTTCATCTGAACCTCATTTGTTAACCCAAGGAGATTTGAACGACCTCGTACGTGATAAAGATTTATCCAAAAAACAGAGTGAACTTTTAGGCTCTAGGTTAAAAGGCTGAAATCTGCTGCATAAAGGCACAAAAGTATGCTTTTTTGAAAACGTCAAGTTGAATTTCAAGACTTTTTTTCACAAGAGAATGATTCAGTATATTGCAATGATGTTGTTAGTCTAATAAAAGCGCTTGGTCATGACTATGACACAGAAGAGTGGCGTTTATTCTTTGATTCTTCAAAGAGCTGTTCTCCTTCACAACGGAAATAAGTTCCCATCAGGGCCAATAGCACATGCATCCAACATGAAAGAGACTTACGAACACATCAAAATGCTTTTGAAAAAGATAGAATATGAAGGATACGGTTGGAAAATATGCAGCGATTTGAAATTATTTGCTCTCTTGCGTGGATTACAGCTTGGATATACAAAATTTTGTTGTTTTCTGTGTGAGTGGGATAGCAGAGATAGGGAAAGGCATTACATTAAAAAAAGCTGGCCAAACCGTGAAATCTTTACTCCAGAACTTATATTGTAAATCCTCCCCCAATCGATTCAGAAAATATTTACTTAGTACCATTACATATTAAACTGGGATTAATCAAGAACTTTGTCAAGGCAATGGATCGAAATGCCAGTGAATTCGCCTACCTAAAACGAAAATGTTCTAGCATAAGTGATGCAAAAATTAAAAAAGGCATTTTTGTTGGACCTCAGATTCGAAAATTGCTGCAGAATGGAAATTTTCAAAATAGTAAGAATAAGTTGAAGCAGCAGCATGGAATTCCTTTAGAAACGTTTGCAAGAACTTCTTAGGAAGTGTCAAGGTTTAAAATTACCAAGACATAGTTAATGATATGTTGCTTTCCTACTAGGCCCTGGGATGTAACATGTCTCTCAAGATCCATTTCCTGCATTCACATCTGGATTTTTTCCAGAAAATCATGGTGTGCAGTTAGCGATGAGAATGGTTAGAGGTTTCATCAAGATTTATCAAGCATGGAGAAGTGGTACCAAGGTAAATGGAGTCACGGTATGCTTGCTGACTACTGCTGGACACTCAAGAAGTATGTACCACAAGGCAAGTATAGAAAAAAATCTACTGTCACTACTTTCAAATAAAATAAATATATTTCGTTCATATAGGCCTATAATTTGAAAAAAATTCCAAATTTTAAGTAGGTGTATCTCAAAATTCTTGCGTGATAGAAAAAACCTAATGGTATATTTGGAATCAGCACAAAGTGTTAAATTTAGATATGATGCTGTTTCTTTTGGCACAAATAAAACTATTTTTTTATAAACCAGTGTAATGTACTAAGGTTTATGCAAAAATGCTTTTGCGATTTTTGGCAATAGGAGTACATTGAGTCGCGAGTTTATCGAATCCGGCCTACCCCATTGGCCATGTTGAAGACTTCTATCATACGGCACGCGTTTAATCAATTTCAACAGATATGTTATTTATTGTTATCCAATCTGTCATCTATCGTGTGCCGGCGATGCTTGAGAATGAAGGGCGCCAGATTGAGCAAGGATTGTGACCTAATAAAAGAGAGAAGGCAGTTACCTCATGTGTTATATAAGCTGCCATGTGTTATATTATCTACCAATATTTTTCAGCTCTTTGTGTTGGGTTATGAGGATATAATAAATGCTGTCCTCACATCTTGACTTTTATTTTTTGTGAACAGTATTTTTTTAATACAATATAATGCGGCTTATGATTGTCGAACTTCGTTCGACAATTATACCGCAAATATTTCTTTTGTTTTTTAGTATTTTTTTTTGTAATTTGCTCACATATTATATAATATCGTACAGACCAAAATGTTATAACCTCTCGGATAACACTGGTACACACAATTTCACCCCTAATGTTTAGTTTATCGCTTTTCGTTCATTAGAATAGCATAAGGAATATTCACTGTACATCCCTAACTTTAGAAATTTAGCGCAAAAAATATATATATATATTTTACTACCAGTTATTCAACGCAAAAGGTCGATCTAGAAATTATTTTTATTTGAGGGGACACATTTTTAAAATTTTGCACAGTCTAATAAGCAATGTTAAATAACATTTAACAAGCCCATAGGATAATAGAAATACTATTAGTGGTGCCATCATAATTTTTGATACTATATTAACATTTCGAAAAATCGTGTAATGATTTCAGCAGTGTTTTTCAAACATTTAATCTATCTCACAAAACCGTATCTAAAATATAATTTTTTTTTCTACATGTTTGTAAATCGTCATCCAATTCTTCTACTTTTTACGAAATAGTGTATTATCAATTTATCTTTTGGTATTATTAGAATTCCTACCTGGTATTCAAAAAGGAAAAATACGTGTCGATCAGTTATAATTTTCACTTTATCAAACAATTCGATCGCTGAATCTTTGATTCTGTTAGAGCGCCATCTAGCAAATAAAATTGTAACTAAAATCAATTGCTATTTTTCATTATTTGCCCTAAATATACCATTGCATCATGAACACAATGGTGTTTATCGCTTTGCTCTAGCGCAAATACAGGGTGATCCAAAAGTCTTGCACAAATTTAAAAATTAATAACTCCGCCAATATATGCGCTAGAGCAATGCGGTAAACACCATTGTGTTCAGGATGCAAAATGAATTTTATAGCAAATAATGAAAATTTTGAAATCGATTTTAGTTACAATTTTATTCGCTAGATGGCGCTCTACCAGAATCAGATATTCAGTCGCTAAATTGTTTGATAAATTGAAAAATATAACCGATCGACATGTATTTTTTCTTTTTGAATACCAGGAAAGAACCCTAATGATACCAAATGATAAATTAATAAAACACCATTTCGCCAAAAGTAGAATAAGTGGTTGACGATTTTTAAATACAATCTGAGATATTTAAAATAGGTATATGCAAATTAAAACATTAGCAAAAAATATATATTTTAGATGAAGTTTTGTGAAATAGATTGAATGTTTAAAAAACACTGCTGATATCAATACACGGTTTTTTGAAATGTTAATATAGTACCAAAAATTATGATGGCCTTACTGATATTGTGGCGAAGAAATAATTTATTATTTGATTCATTTTACTCAATGAAAATATTCGGAAACAGATTTAAAATTTTACATTATCTAAATCATCATTTAGTTACCTAGCTTGCTTGCTCGATATTCTCTAGCTGTAGATAGTGGAGTTGATTTGTTAATATTTGTCGACTAGTCGCCGTGAAGTCATCAATAAATACTTTCACCCCTTCAGATATACAAAAACTTGATTTCTACGCTATAATTGGTGGAGAAGCTTGACCGACACCCGTTAAGAAATATAATAAAAATTGATTCTTTTGAACCAGAAGAAACTTCTATGAAATTAAAGAAGGAAGGTACCCAGGTAAGCAACTACGTTGTTCAACATCTGCCAAGGAACCCTTCCATTTTCTCCGGGAAGGATGGTGAAGATCTCCAAAAATGGTGAAAAGGGTATGCACGTGTGGCAAAATACAACCATTGGGATGAAGCCCTTTGTCTTACTAAGGTTTATTTTTTTCTATCTGGAACTTTTCTAAAATGGTTTTTGAACAACGGAGAAAGCATCCAGACTTGGAAGGAATTCATATCTCAATTAGAGAATGTGTTCGGAAAAAAAAAGAAAATTCAAAATTGCAAACGGAGAATAAACTTAAAACACGGGCGGAATTAAAAGGTAAAAGTACCGAATTTTACATCCAGGATGTCCTGTGCTTATGAAAAGAGGTTGATCCTCAAATGAGCGAGGAAGATAAAATTTCCCACCTAATGAAGGGAATAGCTGAGGAGCTTTATCAAGCACTCCTACCGAAGAATGTACAGAGCACCGAGGTTTTCATTACAGAATGTCGCCGTGTCGAAGCGCTCCGTCGTAGGCGAGTTACCACTATCAGGTACGAGAGCCTACCAAATGTAGCCTCTCTCTGTGACCAGGATGATGGAGAAGATCTGTTATCGCTGATCCGAAAAATTAATCGCGAGGAGATACAGCAAGTATTAGGCTCTCCTCAAAAGGAGCCTAAAATCGCTGCTATTGAAGATTTGGTGAATAAGAGATTTTTTGAAATTAAATTAAATCTGTTTCCAAATATTTTCATTGAATAATTGAATTAAATAATAAATTATTTCTTCTCCACAATATAATACATGGCAGCTTATATAACACATGAGGTAACTGTCTTCTCTTTTGTATTAAGTCACAATCCCTGCTCAATGTGGCGCCCTCCATTCTCAAACACCTCCTGCAGACGATAGATGACAGATTGGACAGCATTAAATAACATGTCTGTTGAAATTGATGAAACGTGCCGTCTGATAGAAGCCTTCAAAATGGCTAATGTGGTAGGCCGGTATCGATAACTACTTAATGTAGCCCCATAAACAAAAATCGCAGGGCGTCAAGTCTGGTGATTTTGGAGGTCACTGATGTATAAAGTGGCGACTTATCACACGATTTTCACCGAACGTATCCTTCAGGAATTGTTCGCCACCGCGGGAGATATGAGGAGGTCCTCCATCGTGCATTAATGTTATTTCGTTTAGTGCTTGTCTGTCCTGCAATATGGGAATAACCTTTCCTCTCATAAGTTGAACAAAACTTTCACTAGTTACAGAAACTGTTTTAAATGTTCTTCCTTTGATTTTTTGAAAAGAAAAATGGCCCAATTAAAAAAAAAAACAAGATGTGAACCCACAGAAAACTGTAACTCAGGGCTGATAAAGTGACATTTCTGTGGAATTTCTAATGCCCAAACGCGGCTGTTTTGAGTGTTAACTTCTCCGTTTAGAGAAAGGTGAGCTTCATCTGTCCACAGAACATTAGACAGTTTTTTCCAATATCAATTAGCCGGAAAACCCATGCAGAGAATTCTTGACGCTTCTCAAAATCGCCGACTTCCAGTTCGTGAAATCTTTGAACTTTGTATGGGTATTATTAGGTTGTGTGTGCATACAAGTAAAGTTGAAGCACAAATACTGACAAGGACTAATGTTGAACACACTGAATTTGTGCCAAAAATATATCTTGCTTCTTCAGATATCAGCCTTCCCTTCATTCTGAAGAGGAATCAGTTTTCACAAAAGTTGGCTTTTGCTATGACTATAAATAATATTTGGGTTCTTGTTACAAGGGCCTGTGTTTACGCATGGACAGCTCTATGTGGCTTTTTCAAGTATTCGAATTTTGGACAAAATACATATAAGTTGAACCCATGTATGAATAAAAATAGAAATTTATTTTAATGAGTCCTATAGATTAATTCCTTTTATAAGTAGTCTCCACTGCAATATAGTTGGCAACTTCTTTTTTCTGATTTATTTTCTTATATTTCGTTAATTTTAAATATATTTATATAAACGTTTCACTAATGTCTATAATTTCCCACCTCAAAGGATTTTTTTGTATTAATTGTTTGTTAATACACTATTATCAATTATTTTGATTTTGAACTTCTCTTTATTTTCTAATTATTCCCATTTCTCTATGCATAAATTTTGTATATTTCTAGGGCTGCCGTCGCCTCTGTAATACCTTTTTACTGGTAAACTGTATTTAAAAAACAATCAACTGTGTGAATTTGATTTTTAAAATGGTCGAATTATCAGAAGTGCCGAATTATCGATAGTGTCAAATTACAGTTTGTTATGTATAGGCCATAGGTCAGGACATTAAAACATGATAAAATTATCATGTATCAATATAAAACTAGAAATTTATTTTCAATAAGGTCCATTAAATGAATTAATTCCTTTTATATGTTGTCTTATCTGCAATATAGTTATGTTGTTTGAAAATTTATTTTCTAATTTGTTAATTATTTTTTTCACTCAAATAATATTTATTTAAACTTTACAACCAATGTCTATAGTTTCTTCCCTAAAATTGCTTACCAAACATGAGTCAGTGTTTCCTCAGTGTTAACAGTTGGAGTGTTAGAATGTGGAGGAGCAAAATAACTCCCTACTGAATTTCTCAATAGCCTTACTCCCAGAGGGATGTCTCCACACCAGTTAAACTCCAGATTGGTTCTATTGTTATAATTTTTACTAAGAAGTTTTAATCCTAAGCAGGGCCTTTGCAAATGGTACACGTGTGGTGGTGATACAGTGCATGTGCTCTCATGTCCTTGAAGTAGTGTAGTTGTGTTGTTTGCTATTTTATTTTCTGATGTATTGATATTTTTCCTCTTTTTTCATTTTAAATATATTTTTTAGGCAGAAGCACCAATGCCTATAGTTTTTCACCTGCGGGCCCTTCAGGTAAACCTGGGGCGTTGCCTGGGTCACTCGGCTAGTATAAAATATATTTTCGAGCAAACATATCCACTCTCTCTACTGAATAGATTTCAAAAAAGATATATATATATATATGGTAATTTAAAACAACAACCTCATATTGTGTAGATAACTTATAACAAGATTGTCATGTTGTATATAGAAACACATCTATAAATAATTATGCGCATGATTAATCTGTGTCTTTACATCACCCTATGTAATGTAATTTGTACAAAGTGGATAAATAAATAAAATCTGTAATAGATTTAAGAGTAGAGCTAAAGCAGAGATCGAGCATAGTATTGCCAAAACAACAGTCTAAAGATGGAACTCATAAATCAGGTAGTTTTACAATTCCCACAAACAAGGCCACCCACACTGTCACATGTGGTGGAATGCAGAGACCCCTCTCACACCTGGACATGCCAAGGCGCTCCTTTTCTCAGAAACGCCCATGTCACATAAGGTTACCCCGTCTTTAACCTATAAATCATCACCTTACAGTGGCTTGACAGCTCAGTACAGTTCAGTCAGTTTTTTTTAGTTCACCCTTAGCGCAAGTCACGTCGGTCGTACCTTATGTCGATCTCAACTATCATGTAGACGAGCAAGAAACTTCTATGTCTCCATCTTTCGCTCCTGGCTCAACTTTTATCTGTTACGGAACTTTCTTAGTGCAACTGTGTCTTCGTTTTTTGTGTGGATATCCCCAGCTTTCCACTCTGCCTCGACCACGACTGGCTGTATTTTGTGAGAACTTTTAAAGGTCTTCCAAGGTGCAGAGAGGTACTGGAAAAATCTACATCCTGACTGTTCCTCTCGGTCAACACAGTACAACAAGAGCTACCAGGACTTCATTCTCATCACAGATAAGTCGACAGCAACTCATCATCTCATTACATATATATATATAATATCTAGATATATACTACATGATATTAGCCAAAAGGCCGAAAAACGAGATATTATATATATAGATGACCTGGCTTCGTGTGTCTTCGGATCAAGTGAATGTTTCGCTGGTAGAATTTTGTTCCTGTCTACTGAAAATTATTTTCTGGCTTCGCCCGTGGTCTGCTTTAGTGAATATTCCCCTAAATAATTTTGTTTATGTAAATAAGCTTGATACAACAATATTGTCATCATCATTTCTGAATAAAAAAAAATATTGTTTCTCAGTACTTGGTTAATTATAATTTTTATCGGTTAAAAGTGCGACAAAAAACTTTCACTCTGATTTAACTCTCTGTTCTGTTCAAATTTCAGCGAGAATAGTTACATATTGAGGGCGTGCATAGCCGACAAACATATATATTTCCACGTTGAAAATTAGGGAAGGCAAAATTTCAGGATGGGACAGCAATTTATTTCAGGCAAGAACAAATTATGAATGGTAAACAAAAAAAAAGCCACGAAGTAAATTTACAAAGTAGCAAAATATAAACATAAAAATGACCATCCGTTAATAAAAATAATGAAATTAATGAATAATTTGTTACATAGCTTCTTCCCTATGGGACTGTGACCCATAGCTAGCAATTATTGTAGATACTGATATGGATCTGACGTGCTTCTGCCAAGGAATTCATCGAAGTCTTGGAACTTTGTCCCTAGTAACTTTGCGTCCTTTTTCTTGCGACGTGAAGAACGGCTTTGTCGTCGTATCGTTTATAGGGACATCGTCATATTCGAGGGAAGTCTTGGCTTTAGCACGGCGGTGTAATCCTGGGGTCAGTCTCCGAAAATGTAGATCACAGCACCCATGGCTTCAAGGTCTTCTCGGCGGTCTTCAGTTTGTCTTCCCTAACTTCTCCGGCATCTCCACCAAAATGCCACGTGGAAAATTAGGGAAGGCAAAAACTTCAGGATGAGACAGCAATTTATTTCAGGCAAGAACAAACTATGAATCGTAAACAAAAGATAAGCCACGAGGTAAATTTACAGAGTAGCAAAATATAAACATAAAAATGACCACTCTGTTAATAAAAATAATAAAATTAATAAATACTTTGTAACATTATATATAGGGTCCAGGCTTCACACGGTTTTTACCCGAGTAAAGGTTTGCCTAACGAACATTTGTTAAAATGATTCTAGCAAACATCCAATCCCTACTGAATCTATACTCTCGATAATTTAAAATATTTCCCCGGTCCCTTGGAAAATACTCGATAGGTTGAATAAAATCAATGTTGATTGGTCCACTCGGTATTTTGAAGTTGAAGGAATAATATCTTGCCACAAATGAGCATTGGTAAATAACTGTATTTAGCGAATGTACCCGGCTTCGCCCGGTTTTTACCCGAGTAAAGGTTTTCCTAACGAACATTTGTTAAAACAATTCTATAGTACATTCAATCCACCGATATATAGATTTCTTAACGTATATAAATATTGTTATATGCGTTGAAATATATTTTTGGAACACATAATTTTTTGAAAGCATTTATTAAATTTCAAATAAGATATTTTCTTTAAATGTATATTAATATTGAAATGCCAAGTTTTTTCAACGTCATTGGAATAGTATATTACTAAATACTCAAATTAAATATTAAATTTATTATACTTGAAACACATTTTAGCATTTTTACAATTTATAAATGTAATTTCACCAGATGCCGCGACAGGCGCAGTTTGCAAATGGAAGTAGGAAATTTGCAAACATAATTGCAACGAATATTTATTTCAAATCAAAATAAAAAACATATATCTATAGTTTTAAAAGTTTAAAATTATTTTAGAAGGTAAAATACCAAAGCAAGAAGTGTTTAACCAGAATATAAATATAGTTTAAAAAAAACAACTCTTCACAAAAGAGTAAAGATGCAGCCTATTGTAATCGAATCAACGAACGGCCCAGCTGGCGAAAAGGTCAGTACAATTGAAACCAACATACTTTTGAAAATTCATGAAAGATGTGGCATCGAGTACAAAGTAGAAAATACTCCTTCAACAAAGAAACTAACTCGCGAATCCCCATCAGATTCAACATCACGTAGCCAAAAGACACCGAGAATGGAAGTTGTCTCACAGCATAATGAAAACGATGTCTCCATGAACGAGGTAACTGAAGTCCCTCAAAAAACGTCCGCAGCTACCCCTCCTCAGGTTAACGAAGAACACATTGATGAAGATGGTCCTTGGACAACAGTTACACATGCAAAAAAAGCCAAGAATACCACCTGTAATAGCAGAAAATGTAAGAGCCTGGAAGTTGCTCTGACAAGAGCTGAAAGACCTGTGCACAGATAAATTCAAATGTACGATCTCAGGAAATAAGTACATTATCAAGGTCAAAAATATTTCGGACTTCGAAAAAAATCAGGGAATACGTTCCAAAAAACAACGACGACTACTCTTATAGACTCCAAGAAGAAACGCCGCTCAAAGTGGTATTAAAGGGCGTTACAACAGCCTATAAGACTGAAGATATAGCAATAGAACTTGCAACAATGGACTTTACTGAGACCTCTGTGAAGAGACTTCATAGACATACAACTAAAAGGCCAATGAATATAGCACTGGTATAATTACCGAAAATTTAACATAACAAAAATATTTACGGAATAACTGAACTTCTCTATCAGAAAATTGCAGTAGAATCTTTCATAACAATAAACTGTGTGACTCAATGCTTCAACTGCCAGGATTTCGGGCACGGTCAACTTAACTGCTTTCTGAAACCACAGTGCGTCAAGTGTGCTGAGGAGCACCATTCGAAGGACTGTCCAAGAAAGTCAAGACAACTTCCCCCAAAGAAGCGCACACAGCCAATTACCGCGGATGCCCAAAGTTTCCAAGAGTACATCAGCAACAGCCAAGATACCCTGGTCAGTACAAATCTAACAACTTAATTTCGATTTCAAAAAGATATGAAACACTTCTAAAAATTGTAGAACAACAAAACCAAAGCAATGCTGAGGTTGCGACAAGAAAAACCTCTCGTTCTGAAACTAAGGACTTGTGTGAAAAATTGATGCAAGTAATCAAAACATGCCTACAATGAATTGCAAATTACTTTTTAAAATTATTTCTTGGAATTGTAACAGAATCAGATCAAAGAAAGAAGAATTACTGCACTTTATAGAAGATAGCTCAATAGACCTTGCTTTGCTCAGTGAAACTCACCTTAAACCCTCAATTGATCTAAAGTTCAGGTACCTTAGAACTGACCGAATTACAGGAAAAGGTGGGGGGACAGCCATCATTATAAAATCCTTTTTCAAATATAAAAATATGCCGATTCATACTTCAAACTTGGAAAATACCTCAATTTTAATTGAACCAGATGGAAAAACCCTCTTGCAAAATCTCAGCAATTCATAAGAAGCCTGATGCACCATTATTGGAAGAAGATTTGAACCAACTGATAAAACAACCACGCATTGATCGTTGCAGGACACTGGAACTCCAAACACCCTCTTTAGGGATCAAGGACTTCTAATAACAGCGGAATCGTGCTGTACAATTTCTCTGAAAGAGAAAGCCTCGACATTTTATTGTCACACCTTCTTCTTCCACGCATTACAGTCCACTCGGCAATCCCGATTTCCTAGACTTCGCTGTTTTTAAATACATTCCCTGGACCCCATAGGCCAGAACCACCGACGAATCATCATCTGACCATCTCCCTGTAATCTTTGAATTGAATTGTCCAAAGGATGAATTCACAACCCAGCTCAGTCTAGTAACTAATTGGGTTCATTTTCAACAAGAACTAATATCCACTACGCCCCCCAGACTCCCCTTGAAAACTGAGGTAGACATTGATTCAGCAATTGGAATTTTAAACGAGAAAATTAATAATAGCATATCGAAAAACACCATAGTCTCATCTTCCTAATTAATACAACACACAACAAAAGCCTTTATTGGGCACACGTGCCATACAGGATTCTCCCTGTAGGACAAAATAAATAAATAACAAATTAGCATCGTAGTTATATACAAATATTGGGTATTGACCTCGACCAATTATCGAGTTGGATCCGGTGTCTGTGCTAAATATTTTGATTGAGCTGATATCCAGTATTTATAAAAAGCGAATGCAAAGGGTCTGGATTTTACGACTTTTGCCATTAAAACATAAGGCGAATTGCTATTATAGACGGTCTCTTGACGAAGAATTTCTCTTTCTTCTTCCATTGCCGTACAGTAGAAGATGTAGTGTGGAAAATCGAGACTAAATTCACCGTTGCATAAGGTGCATTTTATGGTCTTAATTTTCAATAGTGAAACATGATTAATTCTCTGTACTACAAAAAGGCTTCTTACTTGTACAATGATTATCTTTAAGGTTAGAGGGATATTTTCATTCAGATAGCATTCCATTGTAGGTGATGAATGAAAGTATTTATAGTGAGAGAAGAGTACTGATTTTCTTATTCTTACATAATCCAGCTGCAAGGACTGATCGGTTGCCGTTCTAATAATTAGGGGGATGTATCTTTGTAGAATATTGAAGTCTGTACATCCAACAAGCCATGAGAAGCCGGTGTTATTAAGTATCTCTGTTATACTTTTTACCAGTCCGATATTCTGTTTTGAAGAAATTGAAATGTCCCACAAATGTGCCAAACAAATTGAAGGTAGCCTGCTGCCGTCCATTTTCAGAATTCTAGTCCAGAATTTTAAATTTATTTTTTTCACTGTGATATCAAGAGAGTTTCTTCCTGTTTCGGCCGTCAAAGTATAGCTCGGAGTATAGCTTGGAAGGCACAGAAAACGTCTGAGAATGGTATCCTGGATTCTATCTAAGATTAAGGCTTGATCATGTGCCCAGATTGGAGCCGCATAGAGTAAGACTGTCAAGATCATAGAATTCAACAATCTCATACTTGCATGGAAGGATTTGAGCTTGGACTTCAAAATAATCTCCCCCACAGCACCCATCGCGGCCATGGTCCTGCCTCTATCTTCCTAATTAATAAAGAACCCAAATATCAAAGCCTTAATAAGGGAGAAAAATAAAGCTCGGAAAAGATGGCAATCAACCTGGGATCCAGCTCATATATATATAGATTGTGAAGATTCCATTAGATCCCGTGTGGATCTCATGGAATAAAGTCCGCCCTAGACTGACGAGGGCCATTAGCCCGAAACCATGGTCTCTAGGTGGACGCTTCTCAATTTGCCAAAGCTGGTGTTGTGGCTTTGTCACCGACCCGAGGCCGCTAGTTGCGGCGACGGTCAATAGATGGCGTCAGTTTTTGACGTTCATTTTGACGGGAGAGGCGCCCTTTGCTTCTATGGATTAATTTCCTCCCGGCAAATTTTCCATCTATATTCTAGCCATAGATTTGGCCCAGCCACCTTGCCAGCAAAACACCTCTTTGGTAGATTGTGAAGATTCCATTAGATCCCGTGTGGATCTCATGGAATAAAGTCCGCCCTAGACTGACGAGGGCCATTAGCCCGAAACCATGGTCTCTAGGTGGACGCTTCTCAATTTGCCAAAGCTGGTGTTGTGGCTTTGTCACCGACCCGAGGCCGCTAGTTGCGGCGACGGTCAATAGATGGCGTCAGTTTTTGACGTTCATTTTGACGGGAGAGGCGCCCTTTGCTTCTATGGATTAATTTCCTCCCGGCAAATTTTCCATCTATATTCTAGCCATAGATTTGGCCCAGCCACCTTGCCAGCAAAACACCTCTTTGGTAGATTGTGAAGATTCCATTAGATCCCGTGTGGATCTCATGGAATAAAGTCCGCCCTAGACTGACGAGGGCCATTAGCCCGAAACCATGGTCTCTAGGTGGACGCTTCTCAATTTGCCAAAGCTGGTGTTGTGGCTTTGTCACCGACCCGAGGCCGCTAGTTGCGGCGACGGTCAATAGATGGCGTCAGTTTTTGACGTTCATTTTGACGGGAGAGGCGCCCTTTGCTTCTATGGATTAATTTCCTCCCGGCAAATTTTCCATATATATATATAGAGAGAGAGAGAGAGAGAGAGAGAGAGAGAGAGAGCTACTTACCTCAATCTTCAAGGAAAGGTAAACCAAGCCCTTGAAGCCGAAATCTGATAATTGGAATAGTTTTTTAAGCAAACTTGAATCGAACCCAACAGACTTCTGGAAAAACAAAACTCATTAGAAAAAAAACTGGCAAAAGCACTAGTTTAAATGCAAATGGAAAAACCTTGCTGGCCGACAAAGAAATTGGAAATGATCTCTCAGAGCATTTTTCTGAACACTTTTCCAAGGTGGAAAAGTCTTACCCCGTCTTACCTAACAGATAACACTTGTCAACTTCCCCAAGAGAATATACTATCAATGACAACGCCAAACGAAGTCAAGGAAGTGATTAAAAACCTAGGTAATCACAAAGCTCCAGGCCACTAAAATATTACGCCGCAAATGACTAAAAACCTCCCCATCAAATGGATAGTTTTCCTCGCTGGGATC